>CM062814.1:268325905-268925905 GCA_031772625.1 Pinus tabuliformis | reverse complement strand
GATTGAGGAGAGCTCTGGTTATTCTAAAGCATTCAATGACACGGACATGATAGTTCCCGGCCTAGTGAGTCATGGATTATTACATGAGAATCCTCCAGTTTGCGATAATGTCCAACATCATTTTAGTAGCAATAACTGGATGCCTATCATGGAAAAGACAAATACAGTTTTCTCCTTTGAGAATTGCTCTGGTTGCTCCGAGGCATTCAATGATACAGACATAATTTTCTCCTGTCTGGGCAATCGGGAATTATTGCAGGAGAATCCTCTGGTTTGGAACAGTACTCCATTTTGTAATCTGTATGACGGGATTGGGTTTTTCAATGGATTTGAGGATTGGTAAATTAGATGTCAAAACTTCTTCGCTGTTGTAGCTTAGTGCAAATCTCATATCATATCAGAAAGGCAGAGCACTATCATGCCATAATTTAAAGAGTGCAGGGAGGGTCTCCTTATAATGACTCATCCAGAATTATAAATTAGTCACCCCGACGAACTTTTTGGAAAAGGGGATAACATTCGAAGAGACTTTCGTCTTATTAGTCCTGCGAGGGCAGGTAATGTTGTATACGATTTTCATTTCACCTTTCACTAGTTACAGTTTGACTGCAGAATTTTTCTATTTTGCTCAACTTTTTCATACGGGATAAATTTATATGTTTTTCACATCTAGTTTTTTAACATATTATTGGAAAGAGAATATGATATGACCAATTAAATTCTTATTTTCTATTGTTTTAAAAATTAAGTTAAATTTCCAGTCAAGTAAATGTTTATAACTGCTTCATCGATTTAGTGATTGTGAATTTAATTCGTTTTATGCCGTATGGCTTTGTCTCTAATTAATTTGTTGGTTTTGTCTCTCTTTGAACTTCAAGTGTTTACAACTGTTCGAATTATATGGAATATAATGAAAATTAAAATTCCGTGTCCTACATAAATGGAATTTCACGGTTGTCAGCTTTACAAAAACCATTTACATCTCTGCATTTCCAGTGATGTAAGCAGCTAAACGTAGTTTGTTGGTCCAGGCTCTAATATCATTAAGACGTTTGCCTTTACATCACAAGTCAAATTTTGATAAACTTTTCAAATCTAGAATCCCCAGAGTCACAAGTCAAATTTTGATAAACTTTTCACATCTAAAATCCCCAGAGTGAAAATTACTGATTTGATTCCTCCAATAATCCTATTCCAACCTCTTTAGCTCTAATCTGCCGGTTTGCCGTTAGCTTGAATCAGTCGTTTGCATCTAGGGTTTCTGAGTTGACAGGCTGGCATCGTCATATCCGAGGAACGGCTATATACGCGACATTTTCGGTGCCGCTCTATTTGAGCAATTTCAACTTCAAACGCTTTAGGCAGACATTGATAAAGTTTCCCCCGACCTTGTTTTAAAACAGGTTCCCAGAATTGATGCATGATGATGACAGAAGGAAAAGCATGTTCCCATGTTTTGCAATTTTAAACATTTGTTTGGCCTAGGATACAGTTTGAATAGGTTTAATGGTTAAGACCATGTATTTTTTGCTAGAGAGATTGTAAGTTTAAACAAACAAAGTATGTATGTTTTTCTAGACTTCACAGTTAAATCCCTGAGGTAAAATAGATTCTTTGTCCAATAAACAAAAAAATCTCACACAATAATCTGATCTCTTGTCTAACCATAACTTTAAAATTAGATAATTATTATTATTATTATTCTATCCTAACAAAAATAAAAATACAAAACTTATAATCTTAAAATTAACCATCCTGTGAATCAAAAGAAACTCAGCACTAAATGAACCCCTAATAGAACTTATAGAATAACGCTTTAAATTGTCAATAATAAAATCATTAAAATTAATCTCAATGAGTTGATGCATTGTAAACACGACGAGACACCCATTCCAAACCCTAATTTGTCATCTCTATCACTTTTTTCTCAATTCTCTTCAAACATGAGTTATTATTTTCAAAGTTGATGAATGAAGAGCTATACGAATGGGAGTAATATAACTAAATGAATAATATAACTAAGTATATAAGTATGTCTATTTTCATTTTTATAATTTTAATTTAATTATTAATAGTTATTAAGTGGATAGTAGAGTTATAATTTTTATTAAATACTCTAAAATATTAATAATAGTCTATACAAATGAGAAGTTGAGATTTTTCTCCAAAATAATCATATTATTTTTTTCTTTTAATTAAATTGACTAATTAGAAAAAATGATATTAAAAAAATATGTTTTTTTAGGTATGTAGTATGGATAAGTCATGATATTGTGCCAAAACCTACATTAAAAATATTCATGATAAAGTGTGTGTAAATCTCCATGGTTAAAAATTTTGTTCCATGCTTTTATAATAAAATATATATTTTTTTAAGCAGAGACGAAACTTATGTTTAACTTGTATATTAATATCTTTTAATAATAATAATAATAACAATAATAATTTAAAATAAAATTATAATAGTGTTCTTTTATAATTTTTTTTTCTTTATTGTAGTAAATGCTTTAAAATTTTTATAAATAGATAAAAGAAAAATAAATTTCAAAATAATGAGGTGAAATTATAAATTTAAAAAATATTCAAAATAAATATTTTAAATTGATCTAGAGATAATTCTATGTAAAATTATTAAGACATTTTCTTACATTGAAAATATTAAAACATTCTCTTACATTAAAATATTATGATGACATAATTTAGTCGAGAGATCTCCATAACAAATACATTGGAAGAGTGGTTCAAATATTTGGTATAGAGTTAAAAGACTTGTAATTTTTATAGGAAAATCCATTTTACCATATCCAAACAAAAAATTAAATTGTGTAAATAATTGTATAATACAATGAACTCAAATTATTGAATTGTTGTTAATAAAAACATTAAAGTTTTTAAGATGTTTTTTTTAAAACAATGAAAAATGTCTATATGAATGGAGAAAAAAAATGGCTTGACTAATTAGGTATTTTTCAGTGTGAAGATATTTCATTGTATCAAGTAGAAATAACAATACATATGTGATAGTATTATTTACGAGTCTAAGTAATCAAAGACCAAGCAAAGAAGATAGAGGATGTCATTATCTCTAAAAAGAAGATACTAAATGAAATGGGTGTGTAGAGTGAAGGAAAACCATCAAATGTGAAACCATATCTACACCCTCATTACCAAGAAAGAATGTCAGGTATATAAGAAGATCAATATCAACATTATCAAGGAAGAAGATGGAATATTCATCAATATTCATGGAATAAAGCATCACAAAACTATTATTCAATAGTGTATTATCAAAGACCAACAACTACTACAAATTAGAGAAGTCATAACAACTATACATGGAATAAAAAAATTAAACATAAAATTATTCATCAACTAGCCATAAAAGATTAATACCTAAAATGCTTGAGTTAGGATGGATGGATAATCATCAATGACAAGAACAAAGTAGAATATAAGGAAACTATATTATTTGGTTTCATCTCATGTAACACCCTTAATTACAAAGCACCTAGGAAAACATCATTTTGACAGATAGTACTATATTATGACCCCAAAAAGGGCATATATGTGTTAAAACCTATATTATATGGCCTGAATGAACCCATATATGAGGTTAAATCTACATATAATATGTAAATATATATGTAATACTATCAACATAATAAACCATACCACATGTGGAATGTGTAATCATATATGAGGTTAAATTCACAGGTAATGAGTAAATATATATGTAATACGATCAACATAACAAACGAGACCAAATGTGGAATGTGTAAATAGATATACAGAGAAATCATGTAGTTATTTTCAAGTACACGTGATTTAGATATATGGTAATGTGTAAATAGATATATAAAGAAATCATATAGTTATTTTCAGATACATGTGATTTAAATGTATAGTAATGTGTAAAATAGATATACAAAGGATCATCTATTTATTATTGAGAGCATGTGATTTTGATGTATGATAATGTATTGAGGTATTTCAAAAAAGTTATACTATTCTTGATAGAGTTATTGTATAACTTCTCTTTATCTATATTGAAATTGTTCTCCACACTTACTTTTATAGACATGGTGTGTACTGCAACCTTTAACTTCAACGTTTCTTTATTAGTATAAATAAGTGTATGAGACGTATCGAGGAAATTCAAGGTAAAAAAGTGTATGAAATGTATAAGTTTCGTTGACTTGAATGTTGTACATATGTTATATGTAATTTTGTTATCATAAAATAAGCCGAACCATGTTATATGTAATTTTGTTATCATAGAATAAGCCGAACCTACAAGATAAGACAAGATACTTCTACGCTGATTCCAAATATGCTTGGCTACCTTCTAACCTAAATCTACCACCGGCGCTCGGTAGCAAAGATAAAGTGTAGTCAACAAAACGAGTAGGTCTTTCAAAACCAACAAACGTCAATCCCTCATGCGAATTTTGGCGCCGTTCACATTCACAAACGGTTATCTGCTCCAAAATATTTCCAGCTTCTAGGAAAGGAAGGAAGACTAAATTATCCCCCAACATTTATTACATTCGTTTCAAGTACATTCTGAAGCTCGTTTTCAGTATTTATCTATGGAAGTCAAACCATTTCCGTCATATAGTTTTATGTAATGCAACATCACGAGCATCAAAAAAAACTTGAGGTCAAAGGTTGTTTATCAATGATTTAATTAGATATGACTTAAAATACATCTTAATGAGTTAGTCTTATTTTCAGTTTACCCAAGTCACTTTGTCTCTCTATGAATGACAAAAATGTTTACATATTTATAACTAAATGGTTTTTAATATGTTCGTCCTTAAATTATAGAAATTTAAAAAATGATTATTTATTAAAATATAAATTTTGGTTATTTGGTTAGAAATGAAGACTGGAGATTGTGATTTCTTATATAAATTATAAAAATTTAAAAAATGATTATTTATTAAAATATAAATTTTCGTTATTTGGTTAGAAATGAAGAATGGAGATTGTGAATTCTAAATAAGATGTATGGAAAATTTTAGGCTGCAAAGGTTAATTTTCTATAATTTCTCCAAAAAAGAGATTCCCTAATTTCCATTTTTTCGTAAAAATGTTTCGCCTTAATTTTACAATATAAGATTATTTTACTTTAAAAATCGCCAACATTATATAGAGACTATATATAAAATCATTATAGATTTGAACAAATTTACAAATATATCAATAAAAAATTTATAGTTTGCATATTCGAGACTATTGAGATTCACTAATGTTTTTAAACTTCAAGATAATTTTTCATCCTTAAAATTATCCCTCGTTAGATAGCATATCACGACTCTCGAGATTTGAGTGATTTTCACCTAATCTAGATTTCAAATTAACTTAATGAGTGGCCCCTCACGGACGGGTGAAACCCCCTCCTATTGAAACATTGTTGTTCAGGCTTGCAAGAAGACAACTGAAACTACAACCTCCTTTGGAGTGAATGATGGAAATGTCGAAAACCCAGTGTTTGAGGCTCAATATCAAGCTTACCTAAAAGATAAATGCCTCTCGAAGTAACCACAAATACAAATTTTATCATTCTGAACAACCAATTGGAGAAATCCACATAATTCATGAAAGATCACACACGATCTACAAGTTCATGGGAATTTGGCCCAAAGAACACGATATCATTAAGTGAATCCTATTTAAATGGAAACCAAAAGGCTCAGCGGAGGTACAATTGAGGGCTAAGGGTTTTTTTGTTGTTATATTCTCAAATCTAGAAGATAGAAAGATGGTTTTTGAGAACAACCCTTACTTCATGAATAATGGACGAATTTTTACGAGATTTTGGGGGGAATCCTACAATCCAGAGGAGTGATTCCTCACAGATCTAGTGTGGGTGCAATTATTTTCTCTTCCAAATAACTTATGGGATCCAGATATTTTGTAAGGAATCAAGAATGTTATCAAGGATTTTGTCAAAATATTAGAGGTCATGAAGAGAAGAAGGCTTGCCTCTTATGCTCGAATTTGTACGTATCTGATTATCTCAAAATCCTTACCATAATCAATAGATCTTGAATATCATGATGAGATATGGACCCAACCCTTAGATTAAGAGCATGGTTCTTTCAAATGATGGTGATGCGATGAGTATATGCACTTGTTGAGGGATTGTCAGTTAACAATTGTTGAAAATCATGCAAGTGAAACACAAGAGGCAAAAAATGGATTCCAAGAAGTTAACCATAAGTGAGGAAAATAAAATCGCTGCTAAATGAAAAAATCCCCACATGTAAAAGGGGGCACAAAGCACTAGGTGGATCTTGAAGTGAACCCATTGGCATGCCTTTTCCAAGAGGGTAGATGTGGAGAAGTCGAGGAAGAAGAGGAGGGTAAATCGGAAGAACATCTGAGGTGGTGGAGGAGCAATATTATATAAAGGGTGATAAACCCTCAAAGCATAAACCTACAACAAAACCCTTGGACATTATAGATCTCAAGGACCTACTAGCTAACACTAATTCTATTGTAGGGGTGGAAGATCGATAAGATAATTTAAATGCTATGAGAGGGAAATTCTTGAGTTCCTATGTACTTGGGAAAGAGCAGAGGCACAAGAAATCCCAATGGAACCACTGAGAGATTTCCTCCACCTATATTGTCACTGGGATAAGTGTAATGTTTAGCGAGATATGGATACCATAACCTTGAATGTTGGAAAGGAAGGATTGTCCTAACTACATCGATTCAAGGAACAAACAACAAATGATAGGAGAAGGAAATGTCGCAAAATGATGAGAGAGGTACTGAGAAAAGGAGAGATTTTATTAAATTTTGGACAAATCAAGAAGATTACAGAGTATTTTTTCCACATAAATGTTGTTGACCCATGAAGATAATCTCTTGGAATATTTGAGGTTTAAGTAGCCCTGGTAAAGAGAGGTATTTGAGATCCAAAATTGAGAAGGAGAGGCTAGAGATAGTCTTATTACAAGAAACTAAAGTCTCTAAATAGAATCTAGAAGAAATCATTAGTAGATGTTGGAATGAAGGTGATTATATGACTATTGGTTCAATAATTAGTGTAGGATGCATTGTCGTAATATGGTATCCATGTTGGGTAATATTCGAGTTGTAGGTAGCTAGCCCTAAGACCTTGAGTGGTTCATTCCTGTGTTTAAGGATGTAGCAAGAGGGTGTGGCTATCTATGATCTACGGTCCATCAATTGTAGGTGAAAATAAAGCTTTCTAAATTAGATAAGGGATATACAAGAAATTTTCCCGAGGATCACTAGATCCTAGGCGAAGATTTTAATATGATTCAAAGACTCAAATAGAAAAAGGTAGGATTAGAAGAATGAATTGACCATGTTTCTGTTCTAGAATGTAATTTGGTAGTACGTGGAACAATTGTCATGGAGGTCAACGCCGGGTGGGTAGCCGCCTAGATCATTTTAACTCTCAGAAGATATGCCTGATAGATATCTATTTGTGGAAGCCACAATTCTTCTATCCTGGGATCTTATCGTTGGCCTATTAGATTAGACATCGACTTGAATATGTCTCCTTGGAATAAGTATTTTAGTTTTGAGACCTTCTAGCTCCAAAACTAGGAACTCATACCCAAGATGGATGAATAGTGGCATGAGATCTCAGCCCAGGGGGAAAGCCCGATGTAGACCTTTCAACATAAGTTGAAAGAGTTCAAATCAAGGGTAAAATGTTGGATAGGGTTGGACTTCAATAACATATTCCAGGAAAAGAAGAAACTTAAAGAGTGCATCGAAGAAATCTAGTCAAAAATTATTAAGGAAGGACAAACTACGCACCTAATTGAGGAAGAGAGAAATTTGATTCATGATATATAATCACAAAGAAAATAGGATGAAATTATATGGAATCGAAAGGATAGTATTAAATGGTTGAGGGAAGGAAAAACGAATACCAGGTTCTTTCATAAAGAAATGGTTAAACACAAGAATAACAATCACATCATCTCCCTAACCTCTAGGGAAGGATAAAGATTAATTTAACATGAGGATGTCGAGGAAGAGTGAGTGTATTTAGGCCTATTTCCCTTTGCAATGTCTTCTATAAGATCATATTCTCAGTCATTGTTAAGAAGAATAAACCAGTCCTAAAACATATCATAGAACCAGAAAGAATCAAATTTTTTAAGGGAATGCAAATTTTGGATTGAGTCATCATGACTCGTGAGATAGTGCACTTGTTCAATAAGAGCAAGAAGTCAGGGATGGTTATCAAACTATACCTCTCCAAGGAATATGAAAAACTGAATTGGAAATGTATGTATAGAATCTTGGAACTTTTGGATTCTCTTGCAAATAGATAGGATGGATCCATTCCTTAATTTCCACACCTTTTTTCTCATTTATGTTGAATGGATCTCCCCTTTAACTATGAGAGATTCTAGGGGCATTCCCCAAGGGGACTCACTGATTCCTTTCCTTTTCATCAACGTAATTGAAGGGCTTGGGAGATACATCAAGGAAATATTCGATCAGGGTCCTGTTAAAGGGTTAGGACTAAGGAGACATTATTTTCCTATCACTCATCAACAATTCATTGATGATATGATGTTATTTGGAGAGCCAACAATTCAGGAGATAAGGGTGTTAGATATGATTCTCTTATAATTTCAATAGGCTTCTAGTACAATGACCAATGGGGAGAAATCCGATATGTATTTCTTCAATAGCAATATGTTGGTGCAAAGTATTTTTGTGAGAAACATTAGTTTTCAAATAGGTTCTTTGACTACCAAATACCTTGGAATTCCCCCCTATAAAACTCATTGTTGTCTTCATGTTGTTTGGAGATAAAGGATAAGATCTCTAAGTGGTTTGAAAACTAGACCTTTCGACTATTGAATCTTCCAAGTCATATCGTTCTATTAAAGGTTTTCTTACAAGCCATTCTAATCTATCAGTTATCTGTGTTATCCACACCAAAGGAAGTATATAAAATCGTTGTCTCCATAGTTTGAAATTTTTTTGTGTCAAGGGACTTAACAAGTTTGAAAATTGGTTCTTGTGTCTTAGGATAAGATCTTCCTGCTGAAATGGGGAGGAGGCCTCAGTCTTGGAGACTCTGAAACACTCAATAAAGTCATGGGAACAATGTTATGGTGGTGATGCATTCAATTTGGGAAGGAATTATGAAAACAAGTTGGAATATAAAATACAACCCAATCATCATGAAAGCAGAGAAAGTGTCATTGCCAGATATTCCAATTGGGTCATCAATTTGGAATTTAGCATGAGAACACAAGTCATTTATCCAAGACCACTTGTTTTAGGAAATAAAATATGGTCATACAACCAAATTTTGGGAGAAGTCTTGGAAATAACTACCATGGTTGGAGAGCAAGGGAGGAGCTAAAGAAAATTGAAGAGTTGACTACATGTTTAGGTTTGAATGTGGTAGCTTACGTCTAGAAATATTCATTCCCTCAAGCTCATTAGCGAGATTGTAAAACTAAGGAGAATTGGGACATGGGTTGGCTTTCATAGGAATGGAATATCGCAGATTGATAATTAAAAGAGAGGAAGATCTTGGTATCATGAGATGGTGATAAGATTAGATGGGGATACCAACCACAGGGTTCGTTTACCATTAAATAAGCTTATGGCATTGTGGAAGATCACAAGGAAATACCAAGAGAACCTCTCTGGAAGAAGGTATGGATTGGAAAGTTATGGCTTAAGGTAGTGATTATTTTGGGGTTAATGAGATGACATAGTTTCCTAAATTCGGACCTTTCAAGTAAAAAAGGTTATGCAAGACCATTTTGGTGCTCCATATGTAATGAACAAGAGGAACGCTTTGCAAATTTTCTCAACAGCTGTGTGAGTGTGGAGATTTTATGGTCTAGAATTTAAAACCTTTTTTTTTTATTTAGATCGCTCCCCTAATAGTCCATGAGAAGAAATTGGATCACGGTGACTCACTCTCTTAAAGAGATTGAGGATGAAAAAGGCATGGGTTATGGTTCTATGTTTCTTTTTGTGGAACATACAAAAAGAATTTAACATTATTATATTTAAGGAAAAAAAGGGAGTAAGGGATGATGTACGACAAAGAGTGAAGAATAATATCATCGAAATAATATTGTCAGAGAAGTGGTTAGAATATCACTGGAACGTAGATGGTGTCACACCCCTTATCTACCACCTATAGAAGTATTTCACAGTAATATATGCAATATCAATTTAAGAAATATTTTTTTTTCTTTTGTACTACAATATATGGATCATAATATTTGTTAATGATGCTTTACTACTATAGGTGCATGGCCAGAAAATGGATACACTTGTGTTTAAGGGTGGAAATGTTATTCCTATATGTTTATTCTCCTCATAACTAACATCATTATTATAAAACCTTAAATTAAATTCCAACCATACCCATACCTTACTATACCACTAGGGACGCGATATGTATACATATATATCCATATTCCATTCTACAAACCATATTAAATACTTCCCAACCCTTCCATTTGTGTCAACTTTACCCACCTACTGGCTATGCCAATCAAACTCCTCCAGCTTGGGTATGTCACGTGGTCTTCACGCCACCGTCTAACTCCTTTCCCTTCTTGATGGCTACAACTGAGATCCATGGTGTGGATATTTTATCAGCAGATCAACAATTCTCTTGTAGTCGAGACATTACCCCAATATCATTTCATCTTCTTTGATTCTCATTTTGTTTTTCATTATTGTTGTGACGGCAAGGATAGTGCTATGACTATCTAGACTTCGTATGGAAGATGAAGGTGCCAGTCTGGTCCACTTCCTGGAAAACTTCAGTGAGCATCCTTCTAGCATGTAGCCCTCTCAGGTACCCAAGCAATTAGAATGTATTTTATACCCATAATTCGACTTGATGCTTGCTTATGAATTTTCCAGGGTTTAATGAGGTTTTTCTCTCTCCATCATTGGGGTTCTTGGAGGAAAGAGGGAAAGAGGCTTTTCAATGCCTGAATTTCACTATCGTCTCAGAGGTATGGAATTTTGAGAATAAAAAAAACCCAACTTTTATGTTCAACCCCTCATTCAATTTCTGCCTTGGATTTTGTGGTGAATTTGGAATTTATTGGAGGGTGTTCAGGGTTCCTTCTTCCTGACGAATCTCCACCTAGAATAACTCTCTGGCAGAGAAACTTCTGGCCAGCCAGCATCTCACAAGTAAGTTCTGATTCCCTCAAAACCCTTAGCAACATTTACCATAGGGGAATTTCCTTCCAGGACCACTTTATGATTTTATCCTTGTTGGGTCGTAGGCACACGGAACGTCCTTTCTTCTAGGCATTCTTTTTTCTCAGGTAAGGTTTACATTGTAAATGTTAGTTTTTGTGTCACATTTTCTTAATATTTCTCAGGCCCATCCTATCCTCTAGTTATCTTTTTCATGGTGACAGATATCGAGCTTGGGTGCCCCCTCCATTGTGGTTTTCTCAGGATACCAGAGTAAAGGTTCCTCACTCTGCCACTATCTTATTTTCAGGTGGGAACCCTTGATGTGGCTTACTCAGAATTACTAGCTCCTGAATATTTCACTCTTGTTGAGCCTCAGCCACTTCTTGTGTTATCTTGACCCCTGGTAACTTAAGGCTGTTACCGTGTATTTATGCTAATTGTTGTGACATGTATAGGGAGGACGCGGTCGGTATTGTTTGTCATAAAGAAATTGGTTTAAGAGGAAGAGTCTTCCTATGACTTCCCCCTCATTTCATTGTAGTTTCATTATAGCCATATTCACGCCATGTACTGGTTGGACAACTATCAATATTTTTTATATAATGTTTATAATATTTTGGTTTAGAGATTGGTGTCGGGCATTGAATCTGGCTATTTTTCTGTCCATTTTTATCATCCTTTTTTACCCTTTTTGTACTTATTTACCCATTTTGTCATGCTAAACTTATAAGGTAAATACCCCTGACTTGTCCGATTGAAATATTTTAATTAATGAAGTAAATTCATGGAGTCTTATCTATTCGCAACACTGAATTGAATGTTTGACCGCAACTTGGAGAACATGAACCCTCGCTTTAGCATTTCACAACAGATATGGTAATGGCCAGCCTTCAGGAGGCCACGTAGCTGGAGTCACGATTCCTTGGAACTATTCTTGGGCCCTTTTTGCTATCTCGGTTATCTGGTGTTGGTGTCGTTCCAACTGATGTATATTTCTGTATATGTGGTTACCATGTTTCAGGGAGATAGGTTATTCTCCCGTGCTGTGTATAAAAGAAAGATTGTTCCTGTAAATGGGGATTCCCCCATCGCTATTGTAATCACCTGTTACAGATTAATAAAATATCACCTATTTTGTTGTTCTAATCTTTTCCATGGCTAACGCAGCCCTGATCAGAGAGCTGGGCCCACTCTTCTGATCAGGTGCTGCGTCTTTGTGTGTATATTGTTCACTAGTTTATGTTTGTTGTTACAGTTCTTTACTTTCTGTAAGTGTTTCTAGAGTTCTGTAGTTAATTTAATGTTATAGACATGTTTTGAATCTTAGCCGTGAACCCTTGGTCGGAACGGATTGTGCCTTTGCCCCTGCATATACCTTGTGCATTGCCTTGAAAGGATACGCACCTGGATTGATAAATTAATGTCGAAATAGGGTGAATAAATTGTTCATACCTGGACACAAACATTTTGGCGCCATTGCTGGGGATGCTAACAAGGTGCAAAAAAATGATCCAGACCAACTAGAGGGTCAATCTCTCGTCCTGGGGAGAGAATGAGTTTTCTCACTCTGCTTCAGGTCCTAAGCGTAGGTGTTCTTTCTGCTTGTTTATTTTTTATTTTTGTTGATTTTGGGCCACCCTCTTGTCCTGGGGAGGGAAGAGTCTTTTGACGCCCTGCTCCAGGCCCTAAGTTAGATTTATTTTCTTTTAAACCTTTTGTGTGATTTTCGGGAAACCCTAGCTTTTACCCTGGGGAGGGAGGAGTCTTTTGACACCCTGCTTCAGATCTGGAAGTATTAGGTCTTCTCAAGGTTTGTGTTTTGCTTTTTGTTCTTGTTTTGGGGAGGGAGGAGTCCTTTGACGCCCTGCTCCAGGCCTGAAACCCTAGATTTTTGTTTTTCTTTTGCTGCCTTTCTTTTTGTAAGTTCTTTTGTCTTGGGGAAGGAATGGTCCTTTGACACCTTACTCCAAGATTGAAGCATTGTGAGTTCATACCATGACCTTCCATCATACCAACTTTTGTATGAAAAAAGAATCAAATAATAGGGGCCAGATCTAGGAAGAAATACATATATCCAACAAATCATAGTGAAGCCTGAATATGAAGCATCCTCTCACGCAGCTGTGAGACCAGGGGCATGAATAGTCAAGTCTGAGGGGCAATCAGTAGATCAATCGGTGTTGTCTACAACATTCTTCGGTGATTCAACACAACAGGTCCCTCTTACAGTGGAAGAAACACCCAACAGTAGACCTGACCAGGAGAATCTTACGCTGGTGATAGCAGAGGAGGAGGTTGCAAGCAGAACATCGACAGGGTCAAACTACTCCAGCAAGGGAAAGGAGGTTATAGCCGAGGGATCGAGCCATCAGGACAAGGGAGAAGGAAACGAGGAGGTACTCACATCGCCAAGGGACTAGGGAAGTGCTGCTAAAGCAACTCAGATCCTAGTGGTAAGGAAGCCTCGACCACCTTCCACAGAGCCTGTTGAAATTCCCAGCGGTTATTGGAAGATATTTATGGCTCCCACAACCTCCACTATCGATTTTCCCATTGGGGATCTGGGAGTCAGTGCACCCACGAAACCTATTCCATTGGTAGCTCTACCAACCTTTCATGGGCTTGTTTCAGAAGACCCCAACACGTTCCTGTTTGAGTTCGACATAGTGTGTCGAGGGTATTACTACAGTATGAATGCCCAGAGGTTAAATATTTTCCCTTCTACATTAAAAGGAACGTCTCTGCGATGGTTCATGGGCCTTGGAGGAAAGTCTATTACAGCATGGGTGGATATGCAGAAAGATTTTCTGGAAAAATATCAAGATTACTGTAAATCCTAGAACATTAAGGAGCAGCTTTTCAAGTTCACACAAAAAGAGGATGAGAGATTGGAAGATTGTGTGGAAAGGTTCAACTACACCGTACAGAGGTCAGGTCACTTTGATTTGGATAAGGAAATTTTAAAAATTATCCTCCTCTGGGATTTTCACGAGGACTCGATGGAACTATTGAACATTGTAGGAAAGGGAGACATCTCCAAGGAAAGCTTCGAGACTATTTGTGAGCTCTGCATTCAGTGCTCAAGGGGGCTTGCAAGAAATAGACAAGCTATTCACACAACAAGGGGCTCTATCGGGGATGTTACAAAGGCGGAAATTGGAAACTTGCTAGACAACTTGAGGACAAATATCCTCAGCACTAGGTCGGCACAAATGGATACTCTGCAAGTAAATTAGAAGCAGCTGGAACTGGACAAGACCATGGCGATATTCTGCCCGAAGTGTAGGAAGAAGCATCCAAAAAGGGAATGTTCACTAAACTCCATTGAGGAATGTGCAATCTTTGAGCTCAACCATGCAACCAGCTAATGCCCCTCCTTGCCTGGCCTCAAAGCAGTATTTCAAGGGACAGGAGAGGACATAGAGCAACTATACCTCATGGGGTCTAAGAAGCCATGGAAGCCTCGACCACCGATGGGAAATCAAGGTATGTATCCAGATCCATCTCAGTATTTCAATAATTTTAACATGAATCCTCAGACCATGCCTTACCCCCCATGTGGCTGAAATACCAGTTTCAACCTTGGCAGTAGTGGAATCCTCAACCCAGTACGAGCTCTCCATGGGCTCCAACTTGGCGAGGATCCTCTCCTGGGAAGTTTCCCTAGCAGATGCCACAGCAGCAACTTCAGTTGCCCTCTAATGTGCCTCCTGGTAACCAGCCTGCCCATCCTCAGCTTCCAATGCAACCTAATCCTAACCCTAACAATAAGGGAGCTCATCAAGCTGATGTTCTTAAATTTCATTCATATAGTATCTCCACTACAGAGTCGTATGAAATGAATCTGCGATCACGGCGGACAGTTAATGTCCAACCTCCTCGAGTTATCATTGAACAACTTGATGGTGAAGGTAAGGAGGCAAAAACAATTAGTAAAGAGCTAAAACAAATTGATAGCAACCAGGCGCCTCCTGTGAAATAGCATCAATATGAACCACCTTACCTAGAGAGACTAATTATGAGTAAACCAATCCCTGAAGATGAATTTTATTTATTAGGAGAATTGCAGAATTTATTTGTTAAAATTCCCTTGTTACAAGCTATGAAGGATGTACCAATATACACAAAGACTCTTAGGGAATATTGTTCAAAGAAACCTACAAAGAAATCTAAATACCCCCTCACTATTCATGTTATGGGAAAATTATCGGACTTCATGATGGGAAAATCAATGCCAGAGAAATATGGAGATCCAGGGAACCTAGGTCCTGGTAGACCTAGGTGCTGCCATCAATGTCATTACCACTAAAACCATGCATGCGCTAGGCCTTCGCAACTTGAAACATACACCTACAGTATTGGAACTGGCAGACCGGTCTACAGTTAAACCTGTAGGGAAGTTGGAAGATGTAACAATTTCAGTGGATTCATGGCACTACCCCATAGATTTCCTGGTATTACATACGCAATCTTCAGTAGGTCGTCATGCTATGATTTTGGGTAGACCATGGCTGGCTACTGTGGATGCTTACATTGGGTGTCGTTCAGGGAACATGGTTATTTCTAATGGGCATAACACTAAGAATTTGGTGTTATATCCACCTGCAGAACCAAATCCATCCATCAGGCCAGTAAGTGGCAAGAAAGCCTCAGCTAGGAAAGAACCTGAAATGGAAAATGAGGAAGTGAGACCAGTCCTCACTATTGGACAGGCCCTCCAGTTGAAAATGGAATCAGAAGATGATGTAATCACTTCCTTCATGGATGATCCTTGCTCTGTTTCAGAGCCAAACCAGCAGATCCTAGAATCTATCCTAAGCTGTGAAACTCAGGAAATTATCGAAACAGTGGGAGGACTAGAGGAACCACCTGTTGATGCACCTCATGAAAGCGTTCAAGTAGAGATAGAACCAGGAAAAACCCTGAATATTAATATGAATCTGTCAGAATCCCAGAAGAAGCAACTGGTAGACGTCCTTCAGGAGCATAAAGAAACCTTCACCTGGGATTATTCAGATATGAAGGGAATTCCTACCAACTTATGTACCCATCACATATATATTAAGGAATATTGTCATCTTGTGAGACAACCTCAGATAAGAATGAAGCCTGCATTGAAAGATGTCGTGAAAGAGGAGCTTCAAAAACTACTAGACGTGGGTTTTATCTACCCTATCTCAGATATCCAGTGGGTCTCACCATTAGCAATGGTCCCCAAGAAAAATGGTAAATGGCGGATCTGCATAGATTAGCATGAGTTGAATAAGGCAATGCAGAAGGATCATTTTCCTTTGCCATTTATTGATCAGGTTTTGGACACATTGGCTGGTCAGAAGTTTTTCTCTTTTCTAGATGGGTATAGTGGATATAACCAGATCCAGATAGCTTGTGAGGATCAGGATAAGACAACTTTCACATGCCACTGGGGAACATTTGCATACTAGGTCCTTCCTCTCGGCCTGTGTAATACTCCTGTAACGTTTCAGAGGGAAATTCTGGGAATATTCTCTGATTTGATAGATGACAGTGTTGAGATTTATATGGACGAATTTACTCCATATGGGGACTCATTTTTGGAAGGGCTGAAAATTTTGGAAAAAGTACTTGAAAGATGTATACAAGAGCGTGTCTCTCCGAGTACAGTGAAATGTCATATGATGATGAAAGAAGGAATCGTTCTGGGGAATGTTCTCATAGCAGAAAGAATCAGAATGGACCCAGCAAAGATAAAGGTAATTTTGCACTTCCCAACACCTAAAATGCCCACACAGGTATGTAGTTTTATTGGTTGTGTTGGTTATTACAGGTGTTTCATAGAAAATTTTGCAAAAGTAGCACACCCACTGTTTCAATTACTAACAAAAGATTCAGAATTTGTGTGGTCAGGTGACTGTGATGCAGCTTTTACAAGGATTAAAGAATTGGTCTGCAGTGCTCCGATCCTTAGGGGTCCAGATTGGGCATTACCTTTCCACATTCATACAGATGCTTCTCAAACAAAAATTGGTGCAGTATTGGAACATCAAGAGGATAAATTACCCTATGCAGTCTACTATGTTAGTGAGAATTTGGATCCTACCGAATTAAACTACACGGTAACCGAGAAAGAGTTCCTTGCTGTCATTTATGCCATCAACAAATTCCGACACTACATTACCGAGTATCCTACTTTTGTGCACACTGATCATGCAGCTATCAGGTATTTAATGAACAAACCTGTTACCCCTGGTCGCATTACAAGATGGTTGTTGCTACTACAGGAATTTGATATTACCATAGTAGATAAACCAGGGAAGGACAATGTGGTTGCAGATTTTTTTATCTATGATAGAAGATGATGGTAAGAACACACCAATTGAGGATAATTTTTCGGATGAGCATCTTTTTGCAGTTTCTGCTAACACTTCGTGGTATGCAGATATTGCTAATTATCTTGCTACACGAAAGGTGCCTCATCATCTGTCATATAAGGAGCAAAGGAAGATCATTCACCAGAGTAGCTGATATTCGTGGATGGTAGATATCTCTTCCATACAGGGGTTGACCAATAGATTCGGCATTGTGTGGCATAGGATGATATTTATGAGATCTTAAAGGCTGCACATGATGGACCCTGTGGAGGACATTTTGCAGACAAAAGAACAGGTCACAAAGTGCTGCAAATAGGATATTATTGGCCCTCCATCTTTCGTGACACTGGGGATTATGTTCAAAGGTGTGATAGTTGTCAGCGGATGGGACAACCTAGAAAAGTAGATGAAATGCCTCTTCAACCCCAGATAGTCCTTGAACCATTTGAGAAATGGTCCATCGATTTTGTTGGACCCTTTAACCCACCTTCTCATCAGAAAGCTTACATCCTGGTCTACACCAATTATGTAACTAAATGGGTGGAAGCTAGAGCAGTCATGAGAGCAAGAGAGCAAGTAGTGGCAGACTTTCTTTTTGAAGAAATTTTTGCCTGGTAAGGTACTCCAAGGGAAATTGTATCAGATGGATGATCACAGTTCACATATCATATGATAGGAAAATGGATGCAAAAATATGGGGTCAAACATAGAGTGACAACTCCTTATCACCCACAGGCGAATGGGCAAGTAGAGAGCACAAACAAGGTATTGGAAAATATCTTGACAAAGAAAGTAGCAAGTCATCACCAGAACTGGGCACAAAAATTTCCAGAAGCTTTATGGGCATACAGAACAACATGGAAGAACACAACTAGTTTTTCTTCATTTGAATTAGTTTATGGGAAATCCCGCTTGTTTCCGGTAGAATTTGAAATCCGTACACTCAGAACATCTCTAGAAGTAGGCCTAGATCTATCATAGGCACAGAAACACTTACTCGAATAGCTGAATGAGTTAGATGATATTCAATCAGTTGCTGTCGAGAATACTGCTGCTGTTCAACAACAGAGAATGAAATGGCATGATAAATTTATCAAAACTAAGGTGTTTCATGTGGGAGATTTGGCATTACTGTATGACTCCCGATTTAAGGATTTCAAAGGCAAGCTTCGTACTCGTTGGATGAGACCATACCATGTAGACGCAGTGTTTGAAAATGGAATGGTCAGACTAATTACAATAGATGAGAACCAGACCTTGTTCGTAGGAAATGGGCACTGTCTAAAACTATACCACCGTCCAGCCTCTAAAGATGCCTTTGTCAAACATCTTCCTGATTCATCTGACCTAATGGTTGTTGGAATAGAGGACACTCTCACTTTGTTGTAAATCTAAAATAAGAAATATATATATATATATATATAAACAAGGAAAAATAAAAATAATATATATATATATATATACATATAGATGGTTATTACTTACTTGTTTGTATTTTGCAGGAATAATAAAGAAATATGGCCAGGAGAAAGGTAACACTCGGTGTTGTTACTCCACTAAGTGCTATTACTCCATAACTGTTCTTACTTCGTAGCTGACGCTACTCTGCAACTACCGTTACAATGTCGATGTTGTTACTCCGCCGGTGTCGTTACTTCGCAACTGCTATTACTCCACCGGTGTTATTACTTCGCAACTGCTGTTACTCCGCCCGTGTCGTTACTCTGCAACTACTGTTACTCTGATGTTGTCATTACTCGACCGGTGCCGTTACTCTGTAACTGTCGTTACTCCGTCGTTGGCGTTACTCCACTGGCGTCGTTACACTGTAATGGCCTTTACTCCGGAACTGTTGTTACTCGTTGTTTCTATTACTCACTATTTCCGTTACTCGCTATGTTGTTACTCGTTGCACTGTTACTCACTATTGTTGTTACTCACTGTTGTTGTTACTCACTGTGTTGTTACTCCGTCAAATATTTTTGCTGCTACTCCACCATAAGGTAGGTCCGCAGGTACATCTCCGTTGATTTTATGGATTTAATTAAATATTCCAAAAAGGACATTAAAACATGTTGAGGATGGCCATCATTTAGTTGGGGGGGGAAACCATCATAATGAATGATGGCGTACCTCGAAAATGTATTCATGACACATGATTTTCACCTAACCAAATCTAATGATTTCGGTACTCCGTAATCATACCTTTATGTGTTGGAATGCGTATTTGTACGCATATAGTCATATCAGTCACCCTCCCAACATGCTGCATTAAATTCCTAAAATATCTAATAGTGCCACCATAATCTGTCATCATTTTCAAGCGTACCAGTATTGTTTCATCTGTTGTCTCCAAAAGTGGCCATGATGTTATTTCAATTGCCAACGGTTTGGAGCCTTGTCACTCTCCCCTGCTAGCCAACTGCAATCATCGTGCTGATTTTGCCTCTGCAGCAATGGGTGGCCAATTTGTGCGTCATGAACCCGAGGATACAATGAGAGCTCAGAGTAATCAGGAGGTGTGGAAATTTTTTGAGAAGGCAGGATGGGATGTTTATTTCGACAGGCTAAGAGGGTTGAATGAAGAAATCACGGTGGAATTTGCATTAAACTTGGGAGAAGGAGGCTCTTGGGTTCGTGGAATTGAAATCCCTGTGACAGAGGAAATCATTGCAGAAGTTAGTGGGATCCTACAAGTCGGAGAACACTGGTTTTCGAGGAGGACTTCCCTTCCAAAATTTCCTGAATCCTTTCTACAAGCAGGAGAAAGTATTGCGCAGAAGGGTCGGGGATATGTCAAAACTTCACTACCACATCCATGGGGAGGAGTCGCAGAGTTCATCATAAAATATATGACTTGCGAAGGAAGATACTCCACCATCTTTAAATACCATCTTCGCATACTGGCTCACCTGCAATTCCCATAGGCAGAAGCTTTTTCAATGAATGTGCCCTATTTTCTATTAAGGAGCCTTCACTTAATGGCACATTTAGCTCAGGGGTCACGATAGGTATTGGCGGTCATCACTCACCATGGGTTGGTTCAGCTGTTAGTAATGAATGCCATCAGACGGATCCCGATTCCGTGGGAACTATTTCGGGATTCCACAGAGGAAGAAATAGCAGCCACTATGGCTGCCAGGGCAGATGAACCTGAAGCCATGGAGGAAGATGCAGAAGATGACGAGTATGTTGACTAGGAGGAGCCGGAAGATATGGAGATGGAAACTGAAGAACTTGAAGAAGAGACGGCTCCCCAAGAGCGAGCCGAAATTGTGGAGTCAATGGAAGATACGGAGATTGACACAGAGATGCCCACTAGTACTATGGCTGAGGCTATCCCACAAGAACCAGCCTCGCCCATGGAACTAGCAGAGCAAGTGGATAGCGTGATGATTACGAAGGTAGACCCACAATAGGCAAGAGTGGGCGAATTGGTCAATATTGCAATCGAGGGTACCCCACAGGGATCTCCTGTCACCATGGAGTTGATGGAGGAGGATAATCCGATTGGAGAAGAGGTCGTGACCACTCTGACCAGAGAACCCATGGAAGAAGAAGAACAAGGACAAGAAATGCCCAGAGCTAATGAAACCAGGGGACCTATGGAGGAAATGCCGAGAGAGCTAGGGTGTGAGGTCGACGATGACCATCAAGAACCAGTGTTGAATTTGGGGCCAAATGTTGAGGATTCGTTCCAGTTCTCCTGCTTCTCCTCTATCCCAAGAGGAGCGAGGGTAACTCGTTCCCCTCGGCAAAAAAAAGAAGGATATTTCTCCATTCCTATGGCTTCGAATTTAGCACAGAGACCACAACCATGTGGGGAGAATGTTACTAAAGTGACAAGCACTTCAAAGGCTAAGAGGAGAGAAGAGATAGAGGTTCCTAAGGCTAGGGAACCAGAAGGAACTCCAACAGGCACATTAGTAGGAGAGCATCTCGCCAGGGCATCACCGGTCACGGAGAGTGCGCATGAAGAAGAAATAGCCATTGGCGAAGAGGAGGGACCAAGCGAAGCGGTCCTAACGATTGAGCCAATGGAACAGTCAGGTGAGAAGGGAGTGACGCGCGAAATAATTGAAGAAAGTCAAGCAATGGAGGAAATACTGACAGTCAGCACAATAGAATTTGTCTTGAGGGATTTACCTCCAGCTGTCGAAATGGAGGAAGTACAGGTGAAGCAAGAATGGGTGGAGATGTGCAAACAGCAAAGACTCCCAGTCAAACAAAGATATCAGTTGCAGTTTAAGGAGACAATGCGGCTCAAAATGGAGGTCAGGAAATTGAGAAAGCAGGTGCATAAAATGCAGAAACAGATAAAGAAATACAAGTGGCAAGTTAAGAAGTCCAAGGCCGTAGGGGTTGAAGCAGGAACTCAGGTGGACCAAATAGTCACAACCTCGGCTGCCACTCAGACAGACCCAGTTGAAAGATTGTTTGAAGGCCGAGAGTATGCCTTAATGGCCGAGGTATAGACTTGGAAATCTATTGCGGCCCAGTATAAAAATGAGATCAAGAGAACTCAGGAAAGAGCCTCCACAACCATCTTTGGGTATGTGGAGCACATAGATATTATGAGATTAAGGCATGTGAAGCAACAACTCAAGATGGAGCAGCTGGAAAAGAAAGTGGCAGAACTAAAGGTTGATAAGGAGTATATGTTCAATCCGGTGCAAGAGGTGATGGCATGTCGTCCCCTTGCTTCTTGTTATTCTCTATTCTTGCAAAAAAGTTTTCTTTTATTCTGCATGGAAAGCATCAAAAACTAGATTAGTTATGAGATAGAATATGGTGTACAATTCCTCCAAATAATGAGGAATCATGACATGCCAACTCAACACTTGATGTGTGAGTTTTACCTGCATGGGTATCTACTGTGTTTGGACAGAGATTTCAACCTACTTTTGTATGTAGGGGACATTCATTTAAGGGCCCTCACCTCTTACACTTTCAATTAGATCCATTGGTAGAAGGCTTTTAACACTTTTGAATCCAATCAAGTTACAAATCCATTTATAGTAAGAGGAGAGCATGAGAGGTCAATCACAATGTTCACAAAGCACAACACCTTTTTGGAAATCAAGGTGAACAAAGATAGGATGTTGAGGACACAAAGATGGTGCCTTGATCTTTGTGTCAAACAGTTAACTACTTTTCAAAATGAGGCCCTTGATTGCTGTCAGAAAAGGTGGATGATGTCACCTACAGCTATTCGAAACAGGGAACCTTTTGTGGCACAAAATTTTGCACGAGTACTCACTAGAGTACCCAGATATGTGGCATGTGTCCAAACATGTGGTGTCTGGTGAATGGGGATCCAGTTTGAGTTTCCTGTTATTTGGTTGCCTGCTGAAATTTACACGCCAGTGTATGATGTTCCAACAGATTGGTTGAAGGATGTTCTCCTTTCAGATGGGTTTAAAGTTCTAGGAACAGAGATGGCCTTAGAGTATGATCTCGTCCAGCTTCATGAAACCTACAACCTGCAGAATCCAGACCTGTGGAGGTGATGAATTGCATGAGGACATGCAGAAGGCTATTTGGAGGGAGATGTTGGGCACCAAATCTGGCTATCTTTTTGTCCATTTTTATCATCCTTTTTTACCCTTTTTGTACTTATTTACCCATATTGTGATGCTAAACTTATAAGGTAAATACCCTTGACTTATCTGATTGGAATATTTTAATTAATGAAGTAAATTCACGAAGTCTTATCTATTCGCAGCACTAAATTGAATGTTTGACCGTAGCTTGGAGAACAAGAACCCTTGCTTCAACATTTCACAACATATCTGGTAACGACCAGCCTTCAGGAGGCTGCGCAGCTAGAGTCATGATTCCTTGGAACTATCCTTGGGCCCTTTTTGCTATCTCGGTTATCTGGTGTTGGTGTCGTTCCAATTGATGTTATTTCTATATATGTCGTTACCATGTTTCAGGGAGATAGGCCATTCTCCCCTGGTGTGTATAAAAGCAAGATTGTTCTTGTAAATTGGGATTCCCCCATCGCTATTGTAATAACCTATTACAGATTAATAAAATATCACCTGTTTTTCTATTCTAATTTTTTTCGTGGCTAATGCAGCCCTGACCAGAGAGTTGGGCCCGCTCTTCTGATCGGGTGCTACATCTTTGTGTGTATATTGTTCACTAGTTTATGTTTGCTGTTACAGTTATTTACTTTATATAAGTGTTTCTGGAGTTCTGTAGTTAATTTAATATTATAGACATGTTTTGAATCTCAGCCATGAACCCTTGGTCAGAACGGATTATGCCTTTGCCCCTACATATACCTTGTGCATTGCCTTGAAACGATACACACCCGGATTGATAAATTAATGTCAAAATAGGGTGAATAAATCATTCATACATGGACACCAAAAATTGGATTTATGTAACTTTCACGACCACGGTAAGCTAATTTCTTCATAGAAGGGCTTGACATCATTCCCCCTTCAACATGACTATATGACCGTTGAACACCTATGAAGTTGATTTTCATTTCCCATTTTTATTTTTTTTTGTCTTCCTCTTGAAATGAAGAAATGTTATTGAGTTATTCAATGCTTATTTTCTTAAGAAATGATATATATGATGAACTTTTATTATAAAGGTAAAGACTGCCAAAATTAAAGTTAAATTTATGTTTACAAAAGTTTATTATTTCCCAAACAGAAATCATAGTAGTGTATGCACAGTCCATCTATATGTTTATTTTTCTTCTCCACAACCTCATATGTCTGTATCATTCTTATTTTTTTCCTTTTCTATGTACAAAATTCTCCTACTTCTTTTATTTTCCTGATAGCATAAATACTTGTTCATTTGTCATATTGTGGTTACCGTAGCGTAGATGTCACTAGGCTTTTCTAAATCATATTTAATTGGTTTGAGATGCCTGTGATTTTAGTCATTTGATTCAAATATTTTAGTTAGCATGCATTTTTTGTCATCCCTATAAGTCAAGCAACAAAACTCTTCTTCACGAAAACTATAATAGTTAATTTCTATTTAAAATAATGTTATATTGTTAACAAGAATACACTCACTATGTTTTGAGTGTGAGGTACTTACCTCTTTTTTTTATGCATATTAAATATTATGTTCCTTTCTTAAAAAAGTCTCCCTATGCTTCACTGGAAACATAAGTTTGGTTTTTGTACATGATTATATTAAGAATCTTTCGTAGTGATTCCTAATTCAGTAAGCTCTATCTATTTTGTGTCCTCTGTTTAATTCTGTTTTAGAAATTATTCATTCCAACTAAACTCTTCTATCCTTGACAAAGCGACTCATATCTCCCTTATCATGGCGGTATATGGGTTTATCTCAGGTCTCTGCACTTTATCCTTCCTAGAATACATTTCTTCTACTTTAATATCAACTTGATGAGCGGGCTCAGTACTAGTTTTATAGTTACAGTGTTCTACTCCCCTTTCACCCACAAACAATGTTGTCAATTCATGCCTTAAGCATTCACGACACGTGTAAATCCATTTTAAAATACGTTACCTACTCAGAATGTAAGATAAGTCGCGATATAAAATCGCATATCCGTTCTATACTTGGATTTATACATATTATAACAAAATAAAAAGATAATCTTTACCATGGAAATTTTAGCATGGGATCTACTTAAACTGTGGAAATTGAATCACAATCTTTCTAATCTAATACTCTAAGTAGAAGGAAAATAATCTACATTCCTTCATCATATTTAAATTTGGCATTTAGAACTTATATGAAAGTTAAATTCATAGATAATATTTCGTAAAACATTTAATATAAAACATTTAAAGAGTACACTAACGCTACTTATTTTCTCCTCTCATATCGATCTTAGTTTATAGTACAATTTCATCCAATTTGATTTCTTCCATTCACTAATTCATTTATTTTGTAATCAATATTCAAGCCATAAGTAACAACATACAAAAGAAATTAATCCCACTCTTTATCAACAACTTAAAAATACACGGAGAGCAATTTAAAAATAATAACAACAACAAAATTCTAACCGATGTATTAGGTGGAAAATGTAGCGTGGGAAATGCGTTTCCTCCCAACAGTGAACCATGTCCTCAGATTCCCCCTGATATGAGAAGGTTTTTATCCTTTCTTCAACAACCTCTTACTAATTCCAATTCATGTCTCATATACATGATTGTCAGAAAATGTTTCTTTGGAAGTGTCCTCACTTCCAGGGATCTTCTTATCCCCTTAGCCTAGGTTGTTTCCTCTTTCCCTTAGAAAGCCAAGGAAAATTATGTTTTTTCTCTGATTGATTAAAAAACTATTTTTCTCTCCCACAGATTTATTCCCTCATTGTTTATTTTCAACTGAGTGGATAATAATCTAAATATCTATTTTCTCAGATTGACAAGCTTCCCTTTCCCACATTTTCTAGATTTAAATATTAATTGTTTATTAGTCAAAATCTTATCTAACATTCATTTTTTTTCTTCTCGCCCCCAACAAGTTACATAAATAGTTCTTAAGACACAATCCATAAAAATCTTTACATACATCAGCGTGGTGTTACATTTTTCCCCTCTTGAAATAACAACATCCTCGGTGTTTATTTTATTATTACTTATTTGGCTACTCTTACTGAAATAACCTTCGCTTCCTTCATAGAATCCCACCACTCCCATGTAGCCTCCTCAAGTGTAAAGTACTTCCATTGTACTTGAACCTAAGAGACGATTTGATTTTGAAGCAAGTTTCTCTCTGATCTACAATATGGAGTGTCTCTTGTAGGAAATCTCCTTTGGATTCAATCTGTATCACATTCCAGTCAACCACATTAGAATTATCATGGAAATATTTTTTTAATAATGATACATGAAATACATTATGCACTTTAATATGAGTCGGCAGAGCTATCTCATAGGCTACAAGTCCAACTCTATCCTAGATCTCGAAAGGTCTACAGTAACGTAGAGCCAGTTTAGCACAAGTTTCATTTTGGAGTGTGCTCTTGTTAGGTTTTACCCACAAAAATTACATGATCCCTAATATTGAATTCCTTGTGCACCCTTTTCTTGTATGCATATATATTTTATTGGCATTGAGATGCTTTGATATTTTGGCATATTTTCCTCACCATATGTTCCATTTCATGGAATGCATCTGGTCCTATGAGTAGCTTATCCTCTGGTTAATTCCAGCCAGATCTCGAAAGGTCTGCAATAACGCAGAGCCAGTTTAGCACAAGTTCTATTTTGGAGTGTGCTCTTCTTACGTTTTACCCGCAAAAAATACAAGATCCCTAATATTGAATTCCTTGTGCACCCTCTTCTTGTATGCGTATGTCTTTTGTCGGTATTGAGATGCTTTGATGTTTTGGCATATTTTCCTCACCATATGTTCCATTTCCTGGAATGCATCTAGTCCTAAGAGTAGCTTATCCTCTAGTTGATTCTAGCTAAGAATTGTATGGCATTTTTTGACATGCAAGGCATCAAACGAAATGTTTTTAATGGTAGCTTGGTAGTTTCTGTTATAGGAAAACTCTACTAAATGTAGAAAATCTTCCCATTTTGGAGGCTGGTGCATGACATACATTCTCAAGATATCTTCAAAAATCTGATTTGTTCTTTCTGTTTGGCAATCAATTTGTGGGTGATATACAATGCTTAATTTTAGTTGTGTAGCCAATGCCCCAAAGAGTTCCTTCAATAAATTGGAGGTAAAATTTGTGTCTCTTTCTGATACAATAACTTTTCGTACTCCAAGAAAATGAAAGGTGTCCTTCATAAAAATACTAGCTATTTGAATGGTCCCAAAATTGGATTGTATTGGTATCAAATGGGTTGGTTTCGTTAAAACATATAGCACTATCATAATAGAGTCATGTTGACATTTTTTTCTTCGTATTATGGTAATAAAATCTATTGGAATGGTTTCCCACTTCCACTCTGGTATGGGTAAGGGGTTCAATAATCACATTGGATGTTGATGTTCCACTTTAACCTGCTAGCATTCCATACATTTTTTTAAATACTCTACCACATCCCTTTTCATACCTAGAAAAAATAGATTTTTTCTTAGTGCAGTGAGTGTTTTTTGGTATCCGGGATGACCTGCATAGGGTCTCTTCTGGTAGTCATCTAATATTGCTTGTTTAAATTTACTCTAATTTTGTACATATATCTTATTCCGATATGTAAGTAAATTTTGAGTAGTCTCTGAATATCCAGAAACTTCTATTTGTTGTGTTTTCTATTGAAGTTCCTGATACTGAGGATCTTGGAGTATTTCATGTTTAACTTCTTCTAAAAATTATGTATTTACTTTACTGACAGTCATTCCCAACACCATGTGTGCATGCCTGCTCAAAGCATCTGCCAACGTGTTTTCCTTCCCTTGGCTATGCTTGATTTCAAAGTCAAAATCACTAAGGAATGCTAGCCACCTTACTTGTATTGAATTAAAGTCTGGTTGACTCAAGAAGTATTTTAGACTGATGTGATCAATCACCAAGGTAAACTTTCTTCCCAACAAATAATGTCTCCATGTTTTGAGAGCATGTATTACTCTTGGTAATTCCAAATCATACACAACATAATTTTGTTCAAGTAACCTCAACATTCTCGACCCATAATCTATTACCACATTGTCTTGCATTAACACTCTTCCTAGACCCTCCAAACATGCATCTATAGATATTTTGAATGTTTTATCAGGATCTGCAATTTTGAGTATAGGAATTGTGGTTAACGATTTCTTTAGCCTATCAAAGATCTCTTGGCACTTGGTTGTGCATTCAAATATAACACATTTTTTCTACAAAAAGGTGATGGGGTATGCCAACAAAGAAAACACTTCTATAAATCTACGGTAGTAACCTAAAATTCTAAAAATGGAATGTACTATTGATACGCCATTGGGTGTAGGCCAATTCATGATGGCTTTGACTTTCTCCGGATCCATAGCCAATCCTTCCTTGGAAATAATATGGCACAAACACTGTATCATATATTTGTAAAACTCACACTTACTAAGTTTGGCATACAATCGATTCTCCCTTAAGGGGTGTTGTACTATCATCAAGTGTTCCTTGTGTTCTTCCTCGTTCTTTGAATAACTTAGTATGTCATCTAAAAATACTAGTACAAATTTATCCTAATAGGGATGAAGTATGGTATTCATCAGGCACATGAAAGTTGCTGGTGCATTTGTGAGACCAAAGGTAATACCACAAACTCATAGTGATTGTATCTAGTTCAGAAGGTTTTCTTGTATATATCCTCATTATTGATACGTAACTACTGATAACTAGTTATTAATTCTATTTTTGATAATATAGTTGCCTCTCTCACATGATTGAAAAAATCATTTATTTGTGGCAATGGGTATTTTTTATTGACTTTTAACTTTTTTAGTTGATGGTAATCAATACACATTCTCAGGCTATTGTCCTTTTTTTGACAGAAAGTACTGGTGTCCCGAGGGTGAAACACTAGGTCTGATATACCCCTTATCTAACAATTCCTGAAATACATTTCTAGTTGAGTAATTTTTGGGTACACATTCTATACGGTGCTCTACACATTGGAGCTGCACATGGTACCAATTCAATGGTAAAATCTATATCTCTATGCAGGGGTAATCCTGGAATTTCTTCCGGAAACGCATCTTGAAACTCCCTAATCACCGGTAGATTGTTCAATTTTTTTTTTAGTCAATTGTTCATTACTTTCCACTTTTCCCATACACAACTCGCATCCTTTCCTAGCACTCCCTTTTAATTGTAATGTTGTGATTTCATGGACTATCACAGGTTTTGGTTTCCCTCTAACTAACCAAATATGCCCTCCTTGATCTAGACATTGAACTATTTTTGCTAGGCAGTTTATGAAAGCACCCTTCTTTTCTAACCAATCCATGCATATTAGTCTATCATAAGATCCAGAAGGGAGAATATTTAAATCTTTTACTATAGAATAACCATTTAAATTAATACTGCACTATTTTTTTTCTTGGTGACACTTCGTTTAGTACCGGTCCCTAGCTAAACCAGCGAAGCATTCCTGAAATTTTTACTCTTTAGATTACACTTTTCTACAAGTTGGGGGCTAATATAGCTTAAACTAGCCCCTAGATATATTAAAACAAAGACAATATGGTTCAAAATAGTACCTTCAACCTCAATCATGGTGGACTGTTGCTCATCTTGCCTCTCCTCCAATGTCGCACTAATTCTGGGAATATTCCTAGCCATATCATTAACTATTGATGTCTCCGAGATTGTTTGAATATTCTGGACAGATCTCGGTTTATCTCGACAATCTCTTAGTAAGTGCAGCTCACCACAACCCCAACATTTCAATCATTCCTTACCTTTTGTGCCGCCATTATTCTCACATTCAACTCCATGGGCTTCGATCCTATGTAAGATTGTGCTAGAAGGGGTACTGAAAATGTTAAGGTAAGGAGCAATTTTCCTTTTAAAGCTCCATACCGGCTTATTTTTATCCTTGTTCTACCACGCCTTTCCACCCTCATTTCTGCACTTAAACTGCTAGTAGCACAGTCTAGATTTCCTTACTATTTCATCCATCGTTTTTGGCTAATCAAACTCAATTTGCTCCTTATATGAGACATGTAAATAATTCAAAAAACATTGTATTTTGGCCTTTTCCTCCTTAAGATATTTCAAGGGTTACTGAGTTAGCAACCTGACGTCATAATATCCGAGGGAACGACTATATACATGGCATTTCCATTTCCTTGATCAATTTCAACTTGAAATTCTTTAGGGAGACATTAACACAATTTCCCCAACCTCATTTTAAAAGAGGTTCTATTCAAATTGATGCATAATGATTACAAAATAAAAATCACGACCCCAAGTTTTACAACTCGAAGAATCAGCCTGGCCTGGGATAACATTACTCTATATTAAAATGAATGAAAAAACCAAACTTACAGCCTTTAAATTTACCTTTAACCACCACCATGAAGAACCAATCTAATTAAGAACCTTTTAAATTTCAAAGGAAAATCAACACTATAAAAACCTGAAACTCATATAATAATGCTTTAAATTTTCGATGATTATGTCCATTGATATTAAAATTAATATCGATGAGTTGACTCATTATAAACACTTCCACAAGATCCCACTCCAAGCCCTAAATTGCCACCTCTACCTTCTTTCCTTAATTCACTAACTTCGAACTCTTAGTACTATTTTCAAACCTCGTGAATGCAAGGTAGATGAGCAATTATAATAATATTATCTTAGTTTTTGGGTTATAATTAAAAGTCCAATATTGTGATTATGTGGATAGATGCATTTATTTCGGATAAGGTTTTTACAATTTTAATTTAATTATTAATATTTATTAAGTGGATCATACAGATTTAATTATTAATTTATTAAGTGGATGGTGGATATTTAATCTCCACTAAAAATTTTAGAAAATTCATAATAATATACACACATTAGAGGTTGAGATTTATCTTTAAAGTAGTTATGCTCTTTTTTCCATTTTAATTAAATTGATTAATTAAGAAAAAGGTCATATGAAAAGTGTCACATAAACTGAGTTATGGTTTTTTGAGCACATGGTATTGTTAACTCGTGGTATTGGCCCACGATATTGTAACAAAACCTATTGTGCTCCTAAACCAGGGATAAGTTAGATCTCATAAGAAGGTAAAAAACTCTATATATTATAGTTATAGCAGAGTGTAATATTTTTCTGAATTTAAGAAACTCCATGGTAAAAAGTGGGTGTAAATCTCCATGATTAAGAATCTTTTTCCATTCTATTTTAATTGGATATATATTTAAATTAAATATTAATTCTTTTAATAATAATAATACAATGATTTTTTATGATTCTATTTAATTTTCATAAAGTGATATGTATATTTTTAGTAAGTGTGTTCATACCTTCTTATGGGTTATATATATATATATATATATATATATATATATATATATATATATATATATATATATATTAATTGTTCTTATATAGTTAACTATTTAATTACGTTAGTAGGAGTAACTATTTCAACTCATAATGTGAGTTTGCTGGTTTTTTTTTTTTTCTTAAATTAAGAAAGAGGATTTGATTTCAGTAGAATATTCTTCCTTTAATAGACTCTTCTACTATGGTGATTTTATTTGCCCTTTACATCTGAACAGTTAAAATTAATTTAATAATAATTGTTTTTTTTTTTTCCAAAATTAAGAAAGAGGATTTGATTTCAGTAGAATATTCTTCATGTAATAAACCCTTCTACTAAGATGATTTCATTTACCCTTTTCATCTTCTGCTAAGGTGATTTCATTTACCCTTTTCATTTTCAGAGTTACATTTGATTTAATAATAATTTTTATTATTTAATTTGATGGATCACATGGGAAATGGATTATCAAATCTCCTACACTATCATTCAATCCCTCTCGTTTCAACGTCCATCGATCCATTTCGTTCAATAGTTTCATTCCGCATTTTCTAGGTTTTAATCGAGTTCGTTGGATTTTGAATCCATAATATGTATCAAAGGGTTTTTGAATCATAATATGTATCCTAGCGATATTTTCTGCATGGCTAATTGAACCTTTATTAGGTTTGTATCTACCGTGTAGACACACCGTGATGATTTATACGGACCCTGATTATCTATTTTATGCACACCCTGATGATCTATTTTCGATGGTCGGCAGAAACCAAAATCCTGAAGCATATGTAATGTGATATTATAAGATAAAAATTACAAAAGAATTGAATTATCTTGCATTCTTTCTAACTTCTTTCAACATTTCTTCCTTGCTTCTAGCATCTAACAACGGTAGGGACAAGAAGTCTTCTCACATATCATACAAGAATTCCTGATAAAATTGTTTGCATTGTCGGATTAACCTCTTCAAATCCTTGAGCTTATGTCCATGGACAAAGTTGGAAGCTTAATAAAAAAATGTGAAGAAGCGAGGGTGGACCTATAATTTTGAGATAAACATTTTAGAGCTCGATTTAACTTGGTATACAATAATAACATGATTTATTTTGGCTGTATATTAGAACAAAGGGAAATTGTCTTTTTAATGGGGATTGTAACATTCGTGCTTGGAAAATGTATCTCTATTTTTTTTATTTTTTTTCATGTTTCACGATTATATTCATTGCATTTCAATTTTGGGGAGTAAATATTTTTTAGTTTTTGCCTTGGGTTTTATATTGAATTTTAGTCTATTTCAAAATATACTATACTAGGCTTCAGACCATTAGATCATTTGAGGGTCATAGGTTTAGATTTAATATTATGATTTTAATAATAATACAAAAATATATTAAATTTCTTTGTGTACGTAATGAAAATCATATTCATTTCATTGAAGTTGGGGAAATAAACATTTTTTTATTTTTTCTTGGATATATAATGTAAGTTATAAAATGGTAAGTTTATGGGTTTTAACATTGAATTATCATCTATGTAATGTTGGTTCTCCTTTCAATAATTTTTATTTTAATTATTTTAATCAAATTTAAAAGAAATTGTTATAACACGAAGTTTAAAAAAAATACTACAATGGTTCAAATAATCATTTAAAATCTATTTCATATTTTTAGGCTACCAAACTAGACAATATATCTATCAACATATATCAATCGTTTTTTTTAATATAATTGTGTTAATAAATTTTATTTCAAAATTACATTTAAAATAATTATTTAATAATTTTTATTTCAAAAATAAATATTAAATAAATAAATGGAAAAAATATTTAAAATAAAATTCAAAGTCAGCATCTTAATCTAAAACATTCAAAGGAATTTGTTCACATTAATAATACTATGATGTCATTATTACAATGAATGAGTGGTTCAAATAACTGGTATACAATACATAATTTTTATGGACTAAGTCAGTTACCATTTACAAACAAAAAAATTAACTTCCGTGTATAATTGTATAATATATCGAGTGATATATGATCACAATATGGACAGAAATAGGACGAATTAACATTATCGTTAATACATACATCAATAGTTTTTTCAAGATGTTGGCTTTTTTATTTAAGTAATGATAATAGGGTGAAAGCATGGAGTTGTGCTTTTTTTTTTTTTGGGAAGGAGGGTATGTTGGGTGGAAAGAATAAGGTTTGATCTAGCCATTGAAGTGCTCAATTGAGCTTTTTTTAAGCGATTTATTTGGCTCATTGGACACTAAAATGGTAGCCAGATTGAGGATCAAAAAATAACCCTTTATCGAGCTATAACTTCGAGCTATAGCGCTAGATCGAGTCAATTTTTTTTTGTAATATATACCCCTCACCCAGTCTTGCACAGACGGCGTGAGCTCGACTAAGAGTGGAACAATAGATTTATGGAGAGTTTTGAAGCTTAATTGAACAATGGAGACAAAGCTCGACTAAGAGTGGAACAATAGATTTATGGAGAGTATTGAAACTTGATTGAACAATGGAACGCTACAATCAATCTCGCCAACCACGCCACCAACCTCTACCCTTTGTCTTTTTTGTCAAAGTATAACAAATTAGTTTATATCTAATAATAAAAATAAAAATAATAAGATTCAAGTATTAAAAATAAAGTATTAATATTTAAAGTCAAAAACATTATATACATATATATATATATAGCTTTTTACATAATATATATACAATAATATAACATAACATGTAATTATATTTAAATATTATTTAATTATAACATTGCATAGTTCTCCCCAAAGCCCTTGGGGTCAGCTCTTGTAGTAGGTCGAGGGGCGCCAACCCAAACTTTTCTCTGGACGTAGCGCCACCCATTGATGAGGGTGTCTGTGAACCACTCTAAAAAAAGTATATATATAAAATTGCATAGTTATATATATATATATATATATATATATATATATATATATATATATATAGCATGTAACATAACTCCAACTCATAACTATATAATTATAAATGTAACCATATATATTGAACTATTATAAAGTTATAACACCACACGCGCATGCGCGCGCACACACGCACACACACACACATATATAGTTGTTGACATATAAATACATATATATAAGTTTATGTTCCAAGAATGCATCATTGATAGATACATTAAATCCATCACGAAAAGTACATTTGGTCTAGTGAATAAAAGCATTTACACTATTTTAGTTTTTAGCATATTGTTTCATTATGTAATTTGTCTTCATGTCCTGAATGTAGTGCATGTCATGTGTCAAAGTCAAGCATTAGGAATGTAAAGTCTATTGTAGTATTTCGTTTGCATGAAATTTTATTAGTTTTGCAAATATGTTTATTTAAATTTTTACATATATTTTTAAATATTTATGCGCTACAAATAAAATTCATTATTTATAAACGAAAAAAAGTGTGAGGATAGAGTTGATCACTTATTTCGATTGTGTTTACATGGAATCCAATGTACTTTGGTTGATAAATTATCAAAAAATGGACGCTAAAGTTTAGGACTTCATGTTAGATTATATGCTTGAGTTTATAAATTGTTTTTTTGTCAACTTATTTTTTCTTGGATTAGTTTATATATATTATATGTATTACATGTAATATGTTGAGGCATCTGTTGGGCGTGGGATCCCCCAAGGAAAGTTTTGGGGCTTAAAACTCAGATTTTGGCTAAAAATTGTCAATCCAATGTAAAGACTCCACATTTTCTGGGCGTAGAGCGCGAAGTTGTAAATGAGTCATAGGGTTGTTTGCCATAAATTTTGTAATGTAATGTCAGCTTTAGAGATCTACCCATGCTCCGTGGACCATGGTATTGTATAAACAGAGCGAGGCTCTAAGTAGCGAAGAGATTGGATTCAAGTAATGATTATGGAATAGAAGGAGGTCTAAGTGTAAGGTCGAGTGTTTGGGTCATAGAGTAGGACAAGGCTCTATAGCTGAGTGTGCAGATGCCTAGTAGTCTGCAGCTGAGTGCGTGGACCCTTGCAGTTGAGTGCGCAGGATGAGTCAAGTCTGTAACCAATGGAGCATTAATAAAGAGAAGTTTTTGTATCAATTATGTGTAATTATTTCTTGTTTTCTGCATTGAATATATTGGTTATAGATTTCATTTTTGTTGTTTATATGATGCGCGAACATCCATAACTGTGTAGATTAAGGGAATGTGATATAAAGTATTTGTTTACACAAAGATAACTGACATTTGTAAGAATATATGTGGCGTAACTTGGTGAAATAGCACAGATCATTGCCTTAGTAGTCCGAAATCATCTCAGTCTTGGTCAGGGCTGCGCGAAACATGATCATAACAGATCGCGAGGGTCTCGCAGGTTAGAATAGTGCGTGAAGTGACCTGCGCGAAGGTAGGCATAGTTGGACTAAATCGACACATCAAACATCTCAAGAGTGCTGGAATTTAGTTCCAGCATCCCTCCATACTACATCGGGTGAGACTTTAGTCTGCCCACCACGGGTTGATGCCGAAAGGGCCAATATTGTAGCGATTTGTTTGGTTAATTAACTCTGAACCTAGGTCAGGCCCCCTAAAGCCAACAAATGGTTCTGTTGCTGAAACCAGAATTTGCATAGAGATGTCTAATGTCATATCATTAGAATCCAACTAAGAAGGAAATTGAAGGCTGGTTGGACAGCAGAATTCATGAGTTTGCAGCTCAAGAGAACAGGAATCCGTGACTGATAAAAGAAGAGTGGTTAGACTGCTACCTATACATAGAGATCCACGAAATATTCTTCGCATCTTTCCCCACTGAGCTATACGAGTGGATCACAAAGGTAGTGGATAGCCAAGGAAGGCGGAAGCTCGATGGTCCTATTGTGTGGACCCGAGAGTTGGTGCGCAAATTGGAAGCATTGGAGGTTAAGATCGCGCACGTTGTTGATCATCGGCTTGATCAGATTATAGGAGGATTCATTACTGTGTTCACGGTAGACACTTCAGTTAGCTGTAGCGAGGTAGAGCAACGCTTTCTCAAAGGACCGTGAGGTTAGTACATAAAGTCTCTCAATACTTGGATTAAAATGCTATTGTGTGAAAAGTGTATTATGCAATTACATTGATGTTCAGGGCTATGCAAAGTGGAAAAACTCATAGAAATGAAGGGAGTAAGGGACCAGAGAATAGCCCCTTGATTTCACCTCCACAAGGGGGTGAGGAAGAGCTCGCGAAGGTCTCTCCGTGAAGTGTGATCAATTTGATAAGGCAAATAATTCCACGAATACCACCCCTACCCACACCACCACTAGCTTTGCCGCCATGAGGTCCATCTTCGCTCGTACCACCACCACCACCATCACGATTCAATATGGAAAGCACAATAAAGTTGCGTTTCTTTAAGGGATTGGGAAGCACAGGGAGTTACAGATGACAATATGGCAAGCGCGGGGAATTACATATGACAATGTAAAGAAAGCGATGCTAGTTAGCGCTCTGCAGGATCGCGCATTGACCTGGTAATTAAGCACTTAAATGAGAATCTGAATGTAGGAATTGTGGATATCCAAATTGCGCTAAATAAGGAATTTAGCAACATGAAGTCTGAACCATAGTCAATTATTGGATTCAAAGCGATGATGATGCTACCAGGCGAGACTCCCTGGGAGCTGGATCAGAGGTTGATGTGTACGATTCGCAAAGCGAACATGAATCTGATGGATGGACAACACCACGAATGGTTTGTAGCATCACTAATGCCACATTTGAGGAGTGCGCTATCACAACAGAAGGTAACGAATCAGGCAGAGCCCTTAGAGACTGAAATGAGGCTACACGAAACCCTAATTCAGGATCCCAAATCAGGATTTTAGCAGATCCACCCGCAATTGAAAAACTTATGCATTCAGATGCAGAGTCTAAAATAGGACGGGACAAGTCAACCAAAACTGCGTGAAGTGGTGTGGTGCGTAAAATGTAAGGGTCAGGGGTCATGATAAGGACCATTGCTTGGTGTTCGCAACTTACCTCATGGGAGGAGGACCGATGCCATTAAGGGTGGAAGCATAAGTAGGAGCTAGAATGGTGCTTGCTTTATGGTGCATGATTTGTCAAATAGGTGCAACGCATGCTACGGACAACTGCCATTTGTTAGAGAAGTACACGCATAATTCGCAACAATTGTTCTGTAACTTTTGTAGGCCGGTGGGACATAATGAGCACACTTGTAGAACCTATTAGTTGATGATGGATAGAACTCCCACCTATAGAGTTTAGGATGAATCGCGGCCCATATACCAAAATGTAGGAGTGGCGCGAACCAGATTTCAGGGGCATGAATGAGGTCGAGGCAGAGGAGGACCTGGAAGAGGTCACAGACAGTTTATAGGCTACAATTGCAGAGGGCTAGGACATTATGCCCACGATTGTACGAACCCAATGTGTTCATCGTGTTTGTATTGTACCTTGTTTGATCATGAGACGAAAGATTATCCTACGCTAATAGCTAGGATTCGTGATAAAGGAGTGCTACCACCTCCCCCGACTCAGAACCTACAGATGATGATAGTTGAGCCGTGCGAGGAAGATCTAAATGTGAACATTGTGCTCTAAAGTGGAATCGCGATGGGAGAAGACAAAGGAAAACAACCAGAACATAGTACTTGGGTTCGCAAAGTTCTGGCAAAAGAAGCGAAGTTTTATTTGGAGCGTGCTCATGAAACCTTCATGGAAGCTAAGAAGAGCTTCGCTAATGCCTCCACTTCAGGAAGAAAAGGTAGACCGGAGCCAGAGATGGACCTATCTATGCTTACGACATTTCTGGAAACATGCATGAAGTTACTACGAGACAGTAAGCCTGTAAAAGGATTAGAGGAACTCATTAACAGATGTGTTGGCACCGCGGCAGGAGAACCGTGCGTAGTCCAGAATAATAGCAGAAGTATCCTCAGACACATAATTTTATTAATCAGAAAAAGAAATTACATATTGATTTTGGCAAGAGTTTACACCTGAACAACCAAACACTCTTGCAATGAGCTATTTATAAGCTCAATGTCCTAACTACCTCTAATTATGGATCACTTATGGAATAACAAGTGAACTCTTACAATAAAAGCTATTCAAATAACTTACTAACAATTGTACTAAATTAGAGCTTAAGGTATGACACATTTGTAGAGTCATATTTTTTACAACAATATACTAATTCTAAATGTCTCCATTAACTAATTAAATATTATAGATTAATAATTATTAATTTAATATCTTAAATAAATAATTATTTTATTCTAACTTAATAACCTATGATAATATTTATTTTTGGATCATCTAACATCTCCCCCCTGTGATCCAAACATACATTACAAAAGATATCAAGTTCATCCCTGAACTTAGTAAATTTTATTTTTCCAAGAGGTTTCATCAAAATGTCAGAGATCTAATCTTCTGAAGGACAATAAATTGGCTTGAGGACATCTTTGGTAATGAGAGATCTGATATGATGATACTTCGTGTCCACATGCTTTGTCATTGAATGAAAAACTGGGTTCTTAGCAAGCTTGATGGCTGACTCGATGTGAATGATTAATGATGTAGCTTCTATTTATGATAGATTTTTCGGCGAAAATCACATGCGAAATCATTTGTCGACGCGTTTCGAACCAACCAGTGTGGTTCATCGTCAGGACAAGTTGAAGAGCAGATCCAGCTTAGCCTGTTTAAATAGCCTGTTTCTCGGTTTCTGTTAGATTTGCATCTGGATCTTGGGAACTTATTTTCCGCCTCCCTTTGGGCCAGAATAGATGCATGTTCAGCTCTGAAATCCCTTCGGTTAGAGGAGATTCGAAAGCTGAATCAGGCTTCTAAGTTTCAAAGGCTTGCTGGTAATTCTGTTAGATCCGTGGGTGAGGTTTGCCGTAGCCGTGTCTCTTCAGGCCAAATCTCAGCGCTCAAGGAATGGTTATCTGAGCGCTCAGGTGGGGTCTCTGGTTCCCCTTCTCTGGAGGTCGCAGCTCCCTTGGATGGAACCGGTCCTCTGTCCGATCTGCGTTCGCCGGTTTTGGGTCCTGGTTCGACGGCGGGTTTTGATCTTGGTCATCCCTGCGCAGGAGATGGCGGATCTTCCTTTGCTCCTTGCAGATCTATGTGGAATTCTAAGGGGAAAGATTCAGGCGCCGGTATGGAGGGTTATACCTCCCCTGTAATTGTTGGTTCGAAGCCAGTTTCTCCCCTATCTGTTTTGGGATCTGGTTCTTCTGGATTTAAACCCTCTGATCCGACGATGGGTTCTATGGATTCCTCTAAAAGCGATATGGCTAGCTGCGTCATTGGAGCGGACTCCTTTGATGGGATCTTTCAGGCGGACGGCAGTCTAGTTTATCAAGGCTCGTGTCCAGTATTTCCGGCGGTTTCCTCAGAAATCGGTGTAGCTGGTAACGCTGTTGGAGCGGTCTCGGTCAAAAAAAGTTTTCATCCGGCGGTTTCCTCAGAAAGCGGTGTAGCTGACAGCGCTGTTGGAACGGTCTCGGTTGAAAGGAGTATTCCTCGTTCATTCCCTCCTTCACCTTATAAGCTTTCCGGGCCCGTTAACTTTACTAAGAATTTTCAATTCGAGAATAGCTTTAAGAAGGTGAACGGTTTGGACATTGATTTTGGTAAGGCGATTAATAAACATAGTAATAATTATGATAATTATAATATTGTTAAGGTTATTAATATGGATGATAATATTAATATTATTAGGAATGGTGTCGATATTAATATTGATAATGTAGTTAATAAAGATAGTATTAATATTAATAATTATGATATTGATAGAGCTATTAATATTGTTAATAATATTAATTATGATAACAATAATAGTGTAGATAGTAACAATTTTAATAATATTAATAATTCATTTAATAATAATAGTTATAGGCATAATAATAATTCTAGTAGTATTAATAAGATTTATGAGGATAGTTATATTCATAGTTCTTTTGGCAATAAATTTGGTAAAGAAAATATTATTAGTAATAATAATATGAGGATGGAGATTAAGAAAGATATTAGGAATAATTCTAGAAAAGGGTATAATAGTCATAATAGTAATAGTATTAATCTTCCTCCTTCCTCTCATAACAAGGTGATCAATCTTTCCAGTTTCTCTTTTCCCCCGGGCGTCTTTAAGGTTTTGAGTAAAGGGCTAAATTTTGCCTTAGCCCCTAAGAAGATCCCTGTGGATGATATTATCTGTGACATAGAATTTGGGATCAGAGGTTTACCTGATAGGATCAAGGATACTATTAGGCAAGACTGTGCGGTTGTCTTAAGGAAGGCTAAACCCCCTAAGAGCAACCTTAGCAAGGAAGAGTCAGCAGCTCTCAGGTCCTTAAACGAGAACAAAGATATCATTGTTCTTAAGGCTGATAAGGGTGGTGCTGCTGTCATCCTCAACAGGGCTGATTACCGCAGCAAAATGTTGGATCATCTTCTTAATAGTGGTAGCTACAAAAAGCTTCCCAAGAATCCTTTAAAGAAGGTTTCTAGGAATGTGGCTCTTGCCATTAAATCCATTAGTTCGTTGAGTTCCCTTCACCATAAACTCATTGAGAGCAACCCTATTACTCCGAGGATCTATGGTCTCCCCAAGATTCATAAGGAAGGAGCTCCTTTGAGGCCCATCGTCAACACTATTGGCGGTCCTACCTACCTTCTTGCTAAGTTTCTTGCGTTAAAGCTTAAGCCCCTAGTTGGTCGTACGGAGTCCTTCGTTAAAGACTCTGCTTCCTTCATTGATGAACTTAAGGACATCAAGCTTGACCCTGGGGACATTCTTGTTAGCTTTGATGTTGTATCCTTGTTCACTTGCATTCCTATTAAGGAGGCCTTGGAGGTGATCTACCGCCTAACCGACCCTGACACAGCTAGGTTGGTTGAGATCTGCCTCACTTCCACCTTTTTCTATTTTGAGGGGGAGTTCTTCGAGCAAACCTGTGGTGTCGCCATGGGTTCCCCCCTGTCCCCGGTTGTCGCCAATCTCTTTATGGAAGATTTTGAGTCTAAGGCTCTGAATTCTTCTCGTCTCCTTCCTAAGCTCTGGAAAAGGTATGTGGATGATACTAATGTCATTTGGTCTCATGGCCAAAAAGAATTAGATCTTTTCTTTGAGCATCTCAACAGTCAATCCTCTGCCATCAAGTTCACTAAGGAGCAGGAGGTTGATGGGTGCCTCCCATTCCTTGATATTCTTATTTCAAGGAATAGTGATGGTTCCATCGCCCACCAGGTTTATCGGAAGAAAACGCATACTGAGCAGTATCTCCATGCCAGTTCTCACCATTTCCCAGCTCAAAAGATGGGTGTTCTCAACACCCTTGCTACTCGGGCCCTAAGGATCTCAGATAATAAGAGTTTTGAGAAAGAAAAATCCCATCTCCTTGATGTCTTTGTTGAGAATGGCTATAGTAGATACTTGGGTCAGAAGGCTTTCCGAAAAGCCACCATGAATTCTCTGACAAAAAGGGAACCAAAGGAACGGATTCCAGGTGTTCATCTTCCTTACGTTCAAGGGACCACTGATAAGGTTGCAAGGATTCTCAAGATGCATAATGTCCCCGTGACCTTTAGGCCCCTTAACACCATTCGTTCGTCCCTCAGATCAGTTAAGGATCCTATTGACCCCAAAGATATGAAAGGGGTGTATATGATCCCCTGCTCCTGTGGGACCCCTTATATTGGTGAAACTGGTCGCTCCATTAATCAGAGGATTTGTGAGCACGCTGCTGACCTTAAACATAGGAGAGCTAAATCTTCCGCTTTGGCTGAGCATGTTGAAAAAACCAATCATCATGTTTGCATTGAGGAAGCTAGTGTTATCGCTAAGGTCTCGCATTTCCATCATCGGAAATTTAGGGAAGCTATTGAGATTGAAAAGAGACCCAACAATCTCAATATAGATGATGGCTGGAAAATCAGCAGGTGCTGGGTTCTAGCGCTTTCTTCTTAGTCGTTTTCTGTCTCTTTTTATATTTTTATTTTATTAGTACTTTTATTTACTAGACAATTTCTATTAAATTTTCAAATAAGAAACTATTAAACAATTACTTTATTATACAATTACTATTAATAATAATAATAATAAACTAATATTCGTTTTTTGTATCTTTATTTATTTTTAATAACTTATTTCTATTATTATTATTAGGAATATTATTATTAACTTAATTATTATTTATTTATTATTTTTATAAACCATTATTTAGTAATCGTTTTTCTTGTTATTATTATCAATTTATTTATTATTATTGATTTTCTTTTATAATTATTATTATTATTATTATTATGTATTCTATCTTTTCCATCTTCATTTGTTTAGTATAAGGAAAGGTCCATTATTACTTTTAATAGTTTTAACTAATTTTTAATTTTATGTATTTTATTTACCCCCTTTCCTTTTAGTTTTTAATACCTATAACTAACTATAATTTATGTTATTTTATTTCCTCTTCCTTTTTATTTAATGGATTATTTAATTTATTTAATTCTAACTAATTTAACCCAGTGCGTAACTACTTCCCCCTTTAATTTTACCTCACTAATGATTCCATTTCTATTTTTTCATTTATAAAAATTAATTGAATAATTTATTTACTATTATATTTATGGATTTATATTTTTTCATAAATAAATAAATAATTTATTATTATTATTCATTTATATTTCTATTTATTAAATAAATGAATAACTTATTATTATTATTATTTTTTATAATTCTTCAATTGTTTATTTGTATTTCACCTTATATAACTAAATTTGTATATTTATATATGAATTTTTATATATGTATTTACCTTAATAATGGTAACATTTATTTTTATCTTATTTTTACTATTATATTTATTTATTTATTCATATATTTATTTATGTAATAAATAAATAAATAAATTTATTATTATTTCATTTTTATTTATTAATAATTTATAATTCTTCATTTATATTTATATATTTATTTATTCATCTTACACCTAATATAACTAAATTTATATTTTTATATATAAATTTATTTATCTTTACTTATTTATTATTATATTATAATTTATCATTTACCTAATATAACTAATTTTGACCTTGCTCCTTAAGTCAACCTTTTGCCCAGGTAACCGTTGGTGTCTCTGCTTTGGCTATTTAAACAGGCTAGGCTGGATCTGCTCTTCAACTTGTCGTGACGATGAACCACACTGGTTGGTTTGAAACGCATCGACAAATGATTTCGCATGTGATTTTCGCTAAAAAATCTATCATAAACTTGTTATGGATCACAGAAGCCTCAACTCTACAATGTAGCTTCTGCCTAAGAAATTCCCAAGTCCTGCAAAATTCTGCGCAACCAAACAATTTCACATGTTGCTTCCCATGCTGAAATATACTCTGCTTTTACTGAAGAAGTGGCCACTATAGCTTGTTTATTACAACTCCAAGACACTGTTGCTGACCCCATGTTCATTAAATAACCTGATGTTGATGCTCAATCATCAATACTTCCAGCAAAGTCGGCATCTAAAAATCCAACAAGTACAAAGATTTTAGTCTTTGTGTAAAGAAGACCAAAATCTTTTGTTCCTTGGATATATCAAAGAACTTTTTTGGCTGCATTCTAGTGGTTGTCTCATGGTTCCTGCATAAAACGTGAAAGAATATTGATGGCATAAGACAGATTAGGGTGAGTGTTTTTCAAATAAATCAAGTCGCCAATCAACTGTCTGTAAGTAGTGTTGTCCACCTCCCCCCCCCCCCCCCCCCCCCCCCCCTTCAAATTTTAAAAGTTTCAAGTTTTACTCCATGGGGGTAAGAATGGGCTTACAATCCTGCATTCCAAATCACTGAAGAACCTCTGTTGCATACTTACTTTTAGAAATGAAAATATGATTTGAACGTTGGAAGACTTCAACGCCAAGATAGTAGTGAAGTAATCCCAAATCTGTCATCTTAAAGCCTACATGTAACTCTGTTTTCACCTGTGCAATATGATCATCACTGTTTCTAGTAATGATCAAATCATCTACATACATAACAAGAATCACCAGATATTTACCCTATTGTCGCACATACAAAGTATCATCAGATTCACCTCATTGAAAACCACCTTTCCTAAGGTATTCATCCATTTCTGCGTACCAAGCTCAGGGAGCTTGTTTTAACCCATTTGAATCCTTGATCAATTTGCAGACTTTATGTTCTTGATCATCAATTTCAAAACCTGGTGGTTGTGTCGTATACACTTCTTCCTATAAATCTCTGCTAGGAAAATCACTTTTCAGATCCATTTGATGAACTTTCCATCCTTCCTAAGCAGCCAATGCAAGTGTTAACTAGATGGTGTTCCATTTAGATGTAGGAGCAAAAGTTTCCTCCTAATCAATGTCTTCTTGCTACGTAAAGCCTTTAGCGATAAGTCTTGCTTTATACTTTTCAAGTTCTCCCTTTTGGTTGTACTTAATTCCGTAAAACCATTTGCATCCTATGGGTTTAAAACTTTGAGGGGAATCAACAAGTTTCCAAGTGTTTTTATCAATTACTGCTTGATATTCTTCAATCATAGCCTATTGCATTTCTTTATATTTTATTGCTTCATTGTATGTGGAAGGTTTAGAAAAATCATTTGCTTATTGTTCTGAGGCTTCTGCGATTAGTTTCTTGTGTAGTGTTTTCTTCTTCCGGGATTATCGCATCCATAACTCTCTAAATCAACGTTTCAAGCTATCCATTGTGGATCATCATCAGGATAGATCAAAAGGATGTATAAGCTAGACCTCAATAGGATGTATATGTAGAGGTGTGAGAGAATGGGGAATGATGGTACCCAAGTTGTTTTTAGGTTAGGTTAACTAGTAATTAATAATATTTAATAACTATTTTATAGTTAGTCCTCTTATAATATTATTAGGGTTATAAATCAATATTGAGACTTATTTTAATTGTGATTAATTTTTAATTTTAGTTTCTTTTAATTTGTAATTATAAGAAATTTTATTTTTAATAATATTAATAATATTGTTAAATTCATAATTCATTGTATTATTAATAATTGAGTTTATATAAATAATTGATTTTTATGATTGAACTAATGGAATTTATGTGATATTAATTAATTTTAATTAATATATTGGATCTTTATAAATTTGCTTTATGTGAATTTAATTAATTAATTTAGTTTTTTATTTTATTTTATTTTAATTCCTGTGTGTGTTTTATTCTATATACATCAAAATTTTATGTATTTTCAAAGTTATTTAATTTAGTGATTAACTTAAATTAATTATTTATAATTTTCTTAGTTTGATCAAATTCAAATTTAATTAATTCTAATTAATTTTTATTTGTGTTTTAGGTATAACTCTATCAATGCAAAATTTCCTTCACTTGTGTGTGACTTCCTTGTTCCTGTTTTATTCTGCTCATAAGTGCTTACATCTTTCAAAAGTTGAACTGCCCATTTTGGTAGTTGCTGCTCACTTGTTTGAGATTCTGAAAAGTCACCATCATTATAAAGAGGATTAATGTAAACTAATGTTCATTGATCAGTTGAAGATTCTGGAGGTGGAGAATCATTGTCTGAAGAACTGTTGTTGCTTGGAGTTGCAGATGAACTACTAGAAGATCCTGATGGTGTTGTTGAAGTAGATGGACTGGATGAATCATCTTCAGATGAAGGAAAATCAAGTTCATACCAATTTGGTGAATTTGGTTGACTTTATGTATTTCCTTTTCTTTGAATTCCTTTTGTTTCTAACTTTTGAAAAAGACTTTCAATTTCTTCAGCACTCTTACTCGCTGTTTCATAAAAAATTACATCCCTGCTCACAATAAAATTTCATTGGTCAAAAGACGGTGCCCTTTCTTCTCATCAGAATATCCAATCATTGTGTATTTCAAACTTCTTGAGTCAAGATTAGTTCGTTTTTCTTTTGGAACTAAGGCATAACATACTGATCCAAAAACCCTAAGATGTTTAACTTGAGGTTTGAAACCAAACCAAGCTTCATAAGGTTTGATTCCATATAAAGAAGCAGTTCGAGATCTTTTTTGTAAGTAGACAACTGTATGAATTGCTTTTGCCCAATATGTTGAACTTAACTTTTGAAAGTTAACATAGATCTCTCCATTCCTAACAAGGTGCGATTCATTATTTCTACTACTCCATTTTACTGTGGAGTGTAAACATTTGTAAGATGTCTTATTATGCCATTATCACTGCAATACGTTTTGAATTCATTTGAAGTGAATTCTCCTCCATTATATGTCCTGAGAGTGTCTATCTTTTCTTTGACTTCATTTTCAACATGTTGGTGAAAAACTTTAAATTTTTCAAATGCTTCTAACTTGTGATTCAAGAAATAAACCCAAGTCATTCTACTGAAATCATCAATGAATATTAAGAAATATTTGCAACCACCAAATGAAGTTTGTAGTGGTCCACAAACATCAGTATGAAATAGTTGCAGCAACCTGTTTGTACACCATGAACTTGTTGGAAAACTTTATCGACTTTGTTTTCCATAAATGCAAGCTTCACATTTTGCATTTTGCTTTTTGAAAATTGGAAGTCCTTTAACCATCGCTTCTTTCTGCAATTGAGAAAGACTATCAAAATTTAAATGTCCATATCTTACATGCCATAATCTTATAGGTGAAATCCCTGTAGTCACTGCCCCTGCAAAGTCAGAATGCCTTGGAATAATTGTCCCTTTCATCCTTAACAATTTTCCATCTTCATAACCTGTCATCATTGTTTGCAAGCTCTGTTTGACTGAATTAATCTTAACTAGGCCATCTTCCATAATTACCTGATGTCCTGCTTGTCAAATCGTGACTAAAGATAATAAATTTGTCTTAAAGGTTCGTACATACCATACATTTGAGATCATTTTCTCTCCAATGCCAACGAGAGAAACTTTAACTGCACCTTTTCCATAAGGGGTATGTTTCGTATCATCTGCAAGAAAAATGGAACTAAGTTTGCAATCTTGAAAATTCCAAAAAAAGTCACGTCGACAAGTCATGTGCTGAGTTGCCCTTGAATCCAAGATCCAAGCATCGTCATGATCACTTTTAAGATGGGATGAAAGTTGTATTGCCAACGAAGAAGTAAAGACATATTCTGAACTATCATCATCTTGATCATTTGCAACTTGTGCTGAGTGCTGATGAAACTTGGGGATTTTGTCAATAGAAGTTCGACAATCTTCAGCACAATGTCCAAATTTGTTACACCTTCGACACACAATTTGACTTAAGTCTCTTCCTCTTCGTAGAGAGTGTCCTTTGCCTCTATTTTGACTTCTGTTTCGAGGTTGTCCTCTACATTGATTACTATTTCCTCTTCCTTGGAAATAATGTCTTCCTTGATAGTAGTCTCTTCCTTGACTATTTTCTTTTCCTTGAAAATTACTTCGGCCTGAACTGTTGCCACTATTAAAGTTATTTTCTCTGCTTTGGCTTCGACCTCTACTGTCTACATTATGTGCTACTTGATTCTTATTGAAATTCCCTCTACCTCTGTTTCTAAACATCTTCACCATCTTTCTTTTTCTTCCCAAAGGTTTTATCATGTTCGGTCAACATTTCACAGAGCTCATCAAACTTTAGCTTCTCTAACTTTCTAGTTAATTTTAGAGTTTCCAAACAAATGTGTGTAGGAAGAAGGAAGTCCAGCAATTAAAATTGTGACCATAAAACTATCATCTACTACTTGAAAGCCAGCATTAATGGTTTCCTACTTAATATTCTTAATTCTTGAGATATATTCAAGAAAATCACCTCCTTTAGTCAATTTTTGTTGCAACATTTTTAATTGTAGATCAACTTTCTTTGGTTCGGGCTGAGTATCAAAGAATTCTTTAAAATTTCTCAAAGCAGACCATGCATCTGTAGCATTTGATATATGGAAATACATTTCATCATTCATAGAAGATTTGATGAGAGCTAACGCTTTGGCATTCTTAACTTCCCATTTTGCTAGTGTAGCTGCATCTGTGGGTTATTTGGCTTAATATCACCATCACATATATCATGCCATAGTTCATTATAAATGGGAGTGATTTCGATGAGGCGTTGCTATGTTTTGTAATATTTTGTGCCTTCAAGTTTGTTGGAATCAAAAAACAAATTAATCAACTTTGACATTGTATAGTTGAAGCTTCACACCAAGAATCAGGCTCAGAAAAATATCAAGATGGGCAAAACAACATGCAACACAACACACAAAAAAAAAACGATCTGTCAGGGCTTTGCCTTGACCCTCGTATAGTCATTGAAATAGGAGAAAAATGACTGAGCTTTGCACTTGGCTCTAGTCAATTTCTCAAATATTTATAAGGTAACTTTCGAAATTTGACTTTTACCACACTCTTGCAAATCCTGGTAAAAAAATTGTTACCCCCCTCAAAGTAAAAAATTACTTTGAGTTACAATCTCATTCTTATCTCTCCAAAATAAAATAAAAAAATAAGAATAGAATCTCCTTATTACTCCAAAAATGTTATTTTACAAACAATAGAAAATTTCTTATCTCTCCAAATTACAAACAATAGAAAAATCCTTCTCTCCAGCAAATACTTCTTCACTTCTTATATGCAACTTTAAACTTCCAAATAAAAAACTCTTAAAGAGGTAGATTTTTTTTTTTTTTTGTTTCAGGTTGTCCTCCATGCTGGCTGCTAGCTAGCTCAAGCTAGCTTCACGCTAGCTTTTTTTTTATCCTTGCCTTCATATGCCTTAATTCTTTGCTCCATTGTGCTTATATATTCCATTGCTATGCCAAGTGTTTCTTGCTTGCAAATTGGTGTCTTGGGCAATATGGATTGCAATAAATCCAGGCGCTTGTTGACCGCATCGGCCTGATCAAGAGAACTAGAAAAGGCGTTGTAGAGATGCAGATAATCCTTAGCATCCACTTCATTCTCTGTAATTCCACTTTTAGAGCTGCACACAGGCAAGCTTGCAGTGTCTTCTAGCAGATACAAATCTTTCTCAACAGCAGTATCTGATTCCAGTCTTCTGCGTTTGGATTTCCTAATCTCAACAACATCAAGGGAAATCAAAATTTTCAAATAGATATTTTAATCATAACCAGACAAATCAGCATAACTTTAACAGTCAAATATCACCACCATACAGTTGAAGAACCCTCGTGTCTTAATGCACCCTGGACAGATAATCCTTTTATCGGAATTCTCTGTGCCTGATTCTATAGGTTTCAGCGATAGGGGATTGATTCATGTGAAGAATTTCTTAGGGAGTTATTTCAACAATGATCAGGGATTGATTCCTATGAAGAATCTCTCAGGGAGTTATTTCAACAGATGGCATGGGTGCCAACAGTATGTCGGCGAAGCTGGTGCTTCTTGGCGATATGGGAGCTGGTAAGTCTAGCATGGTTTTGCGGTTTGTCAGAGGCCAATTTTTTTTAATATCAGGAATCGACCATAGGAGTAGCGTTCTTATCTCAGACTTTAGCTTTGAATGAGACTATGATCAATTTTGAGATATAGGACATTGCAGGGTAGGAAAGATATCATAGCTTGGCTCCCATGTATTACCATGGTGTAGAAGCAGCTATAGTTGTCAATGATGTCACAAGTTTGGATTCATTTAATCGTGCAAAGAATACTGACAAGCCCATCCTGGTAGAAGGAGTGACTATCCACGCCCCAACGAACAACAAATTTTGATAATAATAATAAAATAAAAAAATCAGATTTACAACAAGACTAAAACCAATAAAATAATCAAATTTCTTTTCCTTTTGAAAAAACTGGACAATTTTCATACAAATCATTTGCTGGTCAATTGAATGGAGTTTTCCAAGACTTTGTTGAGATGGAATACCCTCCTCACATCAAATGCATTATTGAAGCTCTGATACCACAATAATAGCAGAAGTGTCCTCGGACACGTAATTTTATTAATCAAAAAAAAATTACATATTGATTTTGGCAAGAGTTTACACGCGAACAACCAAACACTCTTGCAATGAGATATTTATAAGATCAATGTCCTAACTACCTCTAATTATGGATCACTTATGAAATAACAAATTTCCACTTACAATAAAAGCTATTCAAACAACTTAGTAACAATTCTCCTAAATTAGGGCCTAAGATACAACACATTTGTAGAGTCATATCTTTCGGAACAATATGCTAATTCTAAATGTCTCCGTTAAATAATTAAATATTCTAGATTAATAATTATTAATTTAATATCTTAAATTAATAATTATTTTTTTCTAACTTAATAACCTATGATAATATTTATTTTTGGATCATCTAACATCCAGAAGATTGGAAAGCATAAGATAAGAATGGGAAGAGAAATGAGGCTAACCGCGCAGATTGGAGAATATGAGATGGACTAAGTAATTCTGGATTTAGGATGAGTGATGAACGTTCTGTCAAAGCAGACATGGGAACAAATGGGGAGACCTACGCTCCAGTGGTCTCCTATTCAGCTGTGAATGGAAAACCAGTAGAAAATAATACCCATGGGATGATTGCAGGGAATCACAGTGGATATTGAGGGAGCAAGTGCGCTAGCAGAGTTTGAAGTAATAGATATTATCGATGACAACAATCCCTACCCTGCGCTCTTAGGAATTAATTGGGCCATTGACATGAATGGGGTCATTAATATGAGGAAGCGCATAATGAATTTTGAGAAGAAGTCTCTACACGTAGTTATACCTTTGGACCCTACTAAAGGATCGCACTATATAGAGCCGAAGCATGGCTATGAAAGCGATGATGACTTGGACTACATCTACAAGATAACTGCATGAGAGAAAGATTGGGTAAATCCCACCATGGATAAGCAAATTTCATGGGAGCGCGAAAGCTCCTGTACGTCGGATTCTAATGAGGAGATAGAGCGATGGAAGAACTAGTTACATGAGGTAACCACACTTAGTTGCAATATAATGAAAAGGTCACTGCGCTGCGTATCGATAGAAGTGAGAGATCTGCCTACTTATGTTGGGTTAAGTGAGGTAGATTCCTTCTTGGAAAAATTTGAAAGGGAAATTTCGGAGAAGCAATGCTTCCAGGCCTTGAACTGGGTACTGTGCGCTATGCCCGCGAGGTGGTGAGGTACACACAAAGGAAGATTTGACAACTCGCATGAATGTAGAGGAATGATGCACACACGGTTTGGGAAGCCTAGAGTATGATTGACAGATAAATACAATGGGCAGGATGATCCAGGCACACATCTAGCTAAATGGACGTAGGCCTACAGGGAAAAGCCATAAACCGAGTGGGTGCACCTGCTATGCCATACCTTGGATGTTATACCAATGACCTATTACATAGAAATAGAGCTCCACCATGGGATAGGTGAATGGGATGTTCAGCGCGAAGGGTTCGTGATAACCTTCAATTTTGAGGATGGGTGGGATAGTATTGATGAAGCACTAAAAGAAGTAAAAGTATCCATATTTAGGATGCCAGAAGAGTTGGTAGAGTTGATTTAGCTTCAATGGGCTGCTCAGTTAAGTTGCGTGCTGGAGTGTTATAATGTAACTGCTGAGGAAGAGGATGAAGATCCACGGAAAATTAAAATTCTTGACACAAAAGGCCAACTCGAGGTTCAAGGACCCTAAATCGAGAATCCTAACATCACCGCGCCAGTAAATACTAAGCAGGTGAATATTGGTACAGAGGCGGAACATAAATTCATGAGGATTGGAGACTACTGGGATGACGCGACGGTGGACAAGGTCATTGAAGTACTTCGTGAATATCAAGACTTATTCCTGACCAACTTTACGAACTTAAAGGGAATAATCGGTGATTTAGGGGTAATGAATATCACGTTAAAACCTGACGTGAAGGCAGTCAAGCAGAGATCGTATCGTTTAAATCCGAAATACAACGAGAAGGTCGTCGTAGAATTAGACAAGATGCTCATAACAAGCATCATCGAGCCTGTGGAGGAATTTGATTGGGTAAGTCCACTGGTGGTACAAGAGAAGAAGCAGAGGGACAAAATAAGAATATGTGTGGATCTCAGAAAGTTGAACAACGCATGTGTACATGATCCATTCCCAACTCCGTTCACAGATGAGGTGCTAGACAACATAGGTGGTCAGAAAGCATATTCTTTCACTGACAGGTTCTGAGGGTACCACCAGATCAGAATCATGCCAGAGGATAGGAGCATGACGACCTTTGCAACTGAGTGGGGTTGCTTTCAATACACTGTCATGCCGTTTGGATTGAAGAACGCACCAACAATTTTTTCACGCGTAGTTGTTGCGATGTTCAGGGAATATATTCATAAGTTCTTGGAGGTCTATTTTGACAAGTGGATTGTATTTGGATTGGTTAGGTGCCATGTAGCGAACCTGCACTCGATGCTGGATACATGGCGAAGATACCAAATTGCACTCAAATTCCATAAATGTATGTTCCTCATTCCTTTTGGGAACCTATTGCGGCATGTTGTTTGTAAACAAGGGATGATGGTAGACCCCGCGAAAATCATGGTGAATTGAATTTCAAAGCACCACGTAGTGTGAAATAGTTGCACGCTACCTTGGGACATACGGGGTACTATAGAAAGTTTATCAAAAGTTACACCCATATCACCACGCCAATGGAAAAGTTGTTGAAGAAGTATGTCATGTTATGTTGGGATGATGACTTTAAGAAAAGCATGGATATATTGACGGAGAAGATGGTTACTACGTTGATTCTTATCTTCCCGAATTGGGAGAAAGAATTTCATGTTCATGTTGACGCGTTGTGTATAGCGCTGGGGGCAGTACTCACACAGAATAACAGAGAAAGCTTGGATCACCCTATCGTGTTCACGATTCACAGATTATGTAAAGTGGAAAAGAAGTATTCCACCACTGAACGTGGGGGATTGGCTATGGTGTATGCGCTCCAAAAATATCGACACTACTTGCTAGGGGGACAGTTCAAGATGTATACAAATCATTTCGCACTGAAATACTTTGTCAATAAGCCTATGTTGGGGGGGCGCATATGCAGGTGGCCTTTATTGTTTCAAGAATATGATTTTGAAGTTATTGTGAAGCCTCGATGACTGAACGCGCGACCTGATCACCTTTCTCGCATTGAGACAGGGGAGGAACCTACTGGTTTGGAGGAAGGACTACCTGATGTGAACCTTTTCACCGTGCATGTAGTGGATGGACGTTTTGAAGATATAGCTCACTTTCTAACAACTGGAACTGCGTCCAAAGTTTACTCTATCTAATAGAAGAAGGAACTAGTTTTGCACACGGCTGATTTTTTTGTCATTGCAGGGAATATATACAAGATGGGGAATGATGAGATACTACGAAGGTATGTACTTGAGTTTGAACGAAGTAGCATCCTCACGGACGCTCATGGCGGCCCGCGGGAGGTCATTCTATAGGGAGAACCACATAGAAGTTTCTCCGCAAAGGGTTGTGGTGGCCAACCCTTCATCATGATTCAAAAGCACATTGCAAGGCATGCGATGTATGCCAAAGAATGGGTAATCCATCGTGAAGGGACAAGATGCCTTTGAATCCACAAATTACGTTGCAACCCTTTGAAAAGTGAGCGATCAACTTTATAAGACCTAGCAAACCTCAAGGAAAGAGAGGCATGAGATATATTATCACTACAACAGAGTACCTAACTCGTTGGGCAGAAGCGCAGTCGGTAAAGGATTGCATGGCCATGACGACAGCGAAGTTTCTGTTTGAACACGTATTGATGAGATTCAGTTGTCCAAAGATCTTTATGAGCGATCGTGGTACACATTTCCTGAATGAAACGATCAGTGCATTGAGAAAAGAGTTTCAGGTCTATCATCACAAAAGAACACCGTATCACCCATAGGCTAACATGACCGTAGAAGCTTTTAACAATGTATTGGAGACTGCACTGACAAAAGTATGCAGTGCGCAACGAAGTGATTGGGTCCTGCGGGTACCCGCAGTATTATGGGCTTGTAGGACAACATGCAAGAAATTGATAGGACATACACCTTTTAGGCTTGTCCATGGAGTGGAAGTCGTAATGCTAATGGAATATATCGTGCTTCGTCTGCACATAGAAATGCTCACAGGTATGATGGACCGTAGAGCCCTAGAGGAGAGGCTCGCGTAGTTGGAAGAGCTCGAAGAAGAACAGTTTTTGGCTGGATTCGACCAACAGGTACAAAAGCAATGTGAAAAGGCTTGGCACGATCGACATATTAAGTTGCGCATCTTCAAGGGGAATGATTTGGTGTTGTTATACAATAGTAAGTTTGATAAATTCTCGAGGAAACTCCAAATGCATTAGATGGGACCATATGTCATTAAGGAGATCACGGATGGTGGCACGCTGCAGTTGGTGAAACTGAATGGTGAGTTTTTTCTAGGAAAAGTAAATGGACGTAGTTTGAAGCCATACAAAGGTGGCTCGACCACCTGACTAGCCGAGGGAAGCATAGTCTTAGTGCTCCAGGCAGCTGAAAGGAGGCACGGGACTATAAGTTACTGTACCCAAGAGCTTTGCAATGTTAAGACTGCGCGGAGTAGTGAGGTGTCACAAGTTCCATGATAGCAAGAGGGTAGCTACACTGCTGCATGGGTTGGCTAGAAAGAGATTGTTATAGTCACTGTTCACGATGTCATGCTTGGTTTGAGACCAAATGGAGTGAGCGACAGGCATTTAAGGCAAACTTTATGGGCTACATTTGGGAAAATCTACCGCCAAGGGAGCATTAATGGACCGAATTTTTGGGGAATAGTCGAATTCAAATTCAAAAGGTGCTATAAATTGCCAAGGGCTACCCAATAAACAACACTTGGCCATCTGAGAATTGAGCTATTAGGCAGCCAGAGATTCATGAACCCTGATTTGTTTGATCTTTTGAAGTCGAAGGCATTGTTGGAGCACTTACTGGAGCCATTGAGAGAGTTGTGGAATAGCAGTATGGTCGTGCCAGAGGAAGCCGTGGATATTGGAGAGATGACAACTGAAGAGGCTGCAAATGCCATAACGATAGGAGAAGCCCTAGAAAGTGCCACGATAGTCGCAGAAATCCCTAAGTCGCTGAGAAAACCAAGACCTAAGAAACACAAGAAGCCTATGGTACCGGTGCACATGCCCCTAGAAACTAGGTGAGAAGTAGACTTACCATAGAAGAAAAGGGGAAGTTGATCAATCTAGAAGCTGATGAGGAGGATGAATACCTTGAAGAAATCCTGGTAGAGGAGGAGGACGAAGAAATCGAGGAAGAAACCCAGGGTGCAGACTCGTCTGACCAGGCTACCTGCGTATTTTCCTTCGTGGAAGGGGAAAGCAAGGGTTCCCAAGGACCTAGATGAGAGAAAGAGCTCTCTTTAGACTCCGCTGCTCCCCGATGACATCATTTTTGATCGAGCGTACTTGGGACAGGTTTTGGTTCTAAAATTTGAAGACTGGGATCTCGCGGACCATGAGAAATTCCCACATTTGGAAGCTATGCAACTAATATGCTAGAAGAAAATCACACTGGCGGGAGTCATAGAGTTCAAACTACACAAGTGGTTGTGAAGGGTAGAGAAAGCAGGGTTATTAAACCTACTCTGGGTGCCACATTACCATCATGCCCCATTGACTATCTTTGTTATTATACTCATATGTTGGTTGGTCGTGTGAATGAGATAGAAGACCTTGGATCTAGTTTCATCCATCCAGCTTGCGATTTCAGGAGTAATATAAAATTATAATGTATGGTGGATATGATTATATAGGGATTCATCCATTGGTAGCTCCACCATCAGTCATCCATGGAATAATCGTTTGATCATTATACGTGTAATGTTAACTTATGTTCTTAGTATGTGTATGTCTCCCTCAATCAATATATCATGATGTAAATGTATTGTAACAAATGATCATGTCGTCGGTTATTCTTGATCCTGATTATTCACAAGGTAAAGCACTTCATTCATCAACTATAATTTCTTACTATGCACTTTACGGGGGAATATGTTATAGGCCATATTGTCACATACAGTCAATAAGCCTTCAACTGGATCAATCAATATCCTTTGATCTCCTTCTCATCATCCTTACATAAATCCCTACGAATGACTCATTCTAGTCCCAGAGTTTCTGCCTCAGAACACATTGTTCCAAAATGTTTAAGGACCAACACTCTCTGGCTTCCTAATGGATAGAATTGAACACCAAGTTGCTCCAATATGGCCTGTGTTGATCACTTGCATGTTGCTCCACTATGCACCTCCATTGGTTCTAGAAATTCGAGAAAAAGAGAGAGAATCCCAAAGCCTCTTCTTAAAGAAGCTTCGAGGATTGGTTGTAATGATTTAGCTCAGATAAAATCCTTGAATCCTATCCTTTCCTACCTTGGAGTTTTCATCCATTATTCCTTGAGATCATCCTCCCATCAAGAGTGGATCTCAAGCCCAAATTGGTAAAGGGATAAGAATTCATGAACTACCTCCTTCACCTATATATTTACTACCATCCATAGGAAAGGGGTTGACTTTTGGAGACTAATTCTACCATTATACTGCTAACGTGAGAGAAATATTTTCATGTACTAGGGTGATTATAGGTGCACTTTCAGACAAGGAAAGAAAAATTAATCTTGGAGGATCTCTTTTATAGGATCAACACCTATTTTTGGTTGTAACTTACTCCATTTCTATTAGTGAGAAGAGTTATTTGTTTTCATTTATATGATGTTACAGTTTCATATATCTCAATACCATGTTGATCTATTCAATAAAGTGATTAGACGACACTGCGTAGATTTCGTGAATCCTTGGCTTGTGTCATCTCACTGTGCAGTCTCTAATAATAGCGGTCAGAGCTAGGATTGGACCATTCAATCCAAAGGAGTGAAGCATATGAGAGATTCCAAGTAGGCTTCATCCTCTTATCTATTTACTTTAAGGAAAACATTTGTTCCTTTGTCTTTGTGTTGTTCTAGGTCAGTCCACAATGCCTAGGGAAGATATGTTTCTCCCCAATCATAGATTCCGCATAACACCTATAGCTCCTAATTCATATGTGGATAAAAATCTTAGTCAAGTACTTTTTTTTTACGTATGCATTTTCTATTCTAAATTCTGGAAAGACATATTTTGAGGTATGCATTATCTATAATAAATTCTGAAAAGAACCTCTATCAATTACAGTGTGCAAAAGATAATAATTATTGTAATTATTTTCTTGGACAATTATGCGCGGACATAATAACTGTTGTATTAATTCATATGATGTTGAGTGCGTAAATTATTAACCACATTATTTTCTTCGAGAAAACTACATAGTAAATGATAAATTAACTATGCTTATATTTTGAGAAAGAATGCAAGTAACCAGGATGTTCCTTGAAGAATTCTATAGGAATTATTATGCACGACGTGGTAAGAATCACGGTTATTTTCTAGAAGATTTCATATGAACCGTGCATATAAAATGATAGAGAAATTGGTCAATAACCTTTGTGCATTAAACAAAAAGTTACTAGTATGAAATAAAACATCATAAGTACATAGCAGCTTACGACCTCGCACGAATTAATTTAATAATGACAGCCTGATATATTACTCATAATGTATGTGAGCCTTAACAAAGAAAAAATAGCTCCTTACGATTAAAAATAAGTTATAACCCTACAAAGGTTAACTAGAAACACTGTCAAAAAGGGTTTACAATGGTTGCGTATAGTTTTTAAGAAACGAAAATACAAGCCACATAATAGAGCGAAACATATACCAAAGTCGGAAGGTCGTAATGTGAATTCGACTAAAAGTTAAATAAGTTACACATTACAAGCTATTCAACTAGAGAGGTAATCAACCGAAATAAAATTTTGAATCAATTCTCACGATTTTCGAAGGTCACTCGGTCAATAGCTACAAAAACCTATTGTATCTAATAAATAAGTGAAAATACACCAAGAACTATGTGAATCATGCCACGGACTAATTATATGGTCTAGTTGCCACACAGTGACCTATAGCATGTAATAGAGAAGGGGTTAAAGGAGAACCTAGTACAAAAAAAAAAGGGAAGCTCACGCACTATAAAATGAACCTGAACCCCAACTGGAAAAAGAACATATGAAGGTTAAAAGAAGCCAAGTTAGTAGGGGGCTAGTTGAAAGGTAAACCCTTAAAACAAAAATAAAAAGGAATTGAGAAGGTAAGGTTGTAAAATGAATACTTGTACACTAGAAGGAAGGAAACCATCATTTGTCGTATACTCCGTGAGGAGAAGTTAAGAGGAAAATATTATTGACCTTGGAAAAGAAAACCCAAAACTATCAAGTTACAGAGCAAATAATCTTCATAAATCAACACTTAGACATGACACTCAGGCATTGAACGTCACCCATATTCTTCACGTAGCTCACCGGGGATAGTATTTAAACAAATATATCTCCATACGGTGCTCGAACCCCGGGAAATGAAATGTGTAATAGTCAAATAATTAATTAACGAACCGATGGAAGGGAAATTGTATTAAACTCACATTGAGAAAAAGAAATTGTCTTCACAATTTCACCAGGTGTTTCCCTAACCCTCTCGGAAAGGGTTTCAGTAGCAGAGCCATTCTCCGATGAGGAAATGTTCGAATGAGGAGAGGTGGAGCGAGAGGGAAGGGAGGTAGTTACTTTCGTAAATCCTCATCCCAAATCCACCCATGAAACTAAAACTCTAAAATTCACACTGTCGGATTGTTGCCAATGGAAAATCCTAGGGCGGTACAATCAAAGTTAATATCCATCATGATTACAGCTAGGGAGTCTGGAAGTTTCCTAGTGGGTGCATGTATCTCGTCATATCATAGTCAATAAATAAACTGTAAACTAATGACTTTGGGCGATATGGAGTATCGCTTGACAACTCTAGTTTGCATACGTTCCCATCAGAAAAATAAGAAATCCTCGGGTGTTGCGAAATATTAACATAAATGGCTTACTCGATAGTCACTAAAACATTCAACCATGACTATATCTATACGTAATTCTAGGTTATAGTGGACCTAGTATATGTAGACACCAATGACATAAAGACAGACTTAGTGACTTTTACAAAATTGAATGCAAGTGAATTTTGTTGTAAGTATTGAAACTCCTTATGGTGATGTATATACCAACACTTAAGTTACCATAGGTATGAATTAAGAGTGGTAGTAATGAAAGCTATGGATTACATATTCCATTAAAGTATTTTTTATGCGGTAATAGGTATGAATTAAGAGCGGTAGTAATGACAGCTATGGATTACATATTCTATTAAAGTATTTTTTATGCGGTAATTTTGAGGTAAAGGGGATGTTACAATAAGATACCCAAATTACATCGCTATTTAATATGTAGTAATGAGATAATTTTGAGGTAAATGGGATGTTGCAAAGAGATAGTTAATTATATAGCTATTTAATATGTAGTAGATAAATGAAATGTAAAAATGATATTATTGTGAGTATATGATGTGTAATTCATTTTATTTTTACTTACACATTTAAAACAAAAATATTCTAATAACAAAAAAATAATTAAAATAATTTAGATTTGTAATTCCTTCAAGTATTAATGTGAAGTTTACATTTTAAATAATATTAATAACAAAAATAATTCTATATATTATACAAAACAAGTGAAAATTAATTTTTTCTTATAGTTAAAGCATTTTATTAATGTGTTGTTCAAAAACAACATAGATCCGTGTCAACTCCATATTTATTAAGAGAGAAGAGAAATCAAATCACTTGAGGTGTAAATCTTTCCTCAAGTTTTTAACTCAAAAATAAGCTTGCATCTTGATAAATTTGATCCTCTTAGTATATAGTAGATTCTCTATTAAAACGTATCTATAATTGTAATTGATATTTTTATAATTTTTAATGAATTAAAAAGCAACAAAATAAAAAAGCCAAACATGATCCTATTGAATAGAAAATTTCTTAAGTTTATGAATGCAAAGAATATAATAGAGGAAAAAAATTATATAAAATTAAATTGAAAGAAAATGTAAAAATATAAAAGATAAAAAATAAAAACCATAATTGCAAAAACTATCTAAAAAACAAAATAATAAAGAATAAAATATAACTATATATTATTTATATTTTTTTCTATATTATATTAAATTAAATTAATTATTTAATTACAATAAATTAATTTAAACCAAAATTCCGAATATATAATATACCATTCAATTAATAATAAAAATAATATAATATTTACCCAATAAAATCATCTCATCTACAAAAAAAATTTTAATTATATTTTTAGAAAATATTTTTTAATTAAATATATAGCCTATTTTAAAAATTAATAACATAGAAAAAATTAAATATATAACATATACATAAGTAAATATCAAAACAGAATATACTACGACTCATAAAACTATCCCACTAACTACTTATAGTTCTGGTAAACTCTCTTAAAATTAAATCTTTTATTTTATTTTTAAAAAATATATATATTAATGCAAAATAAAGTAATAGATTTCTAACTTGTATATTTACTTACACTTCTTGTAAATTCTATTTTATTTAAAAATATATATATTAATATAAAACAAATTAATAGAATTATAATAGTAATTTTTTTTAAAACCAATTCCTTTATTTTATTTTAAAAATAAAAAATATTAAGATAAAATAAAGCAATAGATTTATAATTGTTATATTTATGTTATTGTCATGTAAATTGATTTGTACGAAGTAAGAATATCCAATTACATCTAATTTTCTATCATTAATAAGCGTAATACATATAAATATATTTATTATTAATAAGCATAATAAACATAAATATAATTATTATCTATTCATTTGATTACTTTGCTTTTATAGTATATCTGTTTTCTAAATAATTTTAGATCTGTCATAGTCTTTTTTTCCCTTATTTTTCGGGTGCATCTCTCCACCTTAATGAATTGTTAGAAGATGATGTAGATGGTATAGTCATAGTATTTTCTTTTGACAATTTCATGGAAACATTTGTGATACAAAGTTCGGAAATAATCTTAGATCTCTCATAGAGCCTTTTTTTGGTCTATATCTATACGCTCTAATGAATTGTTAAAAGCAGATATAGATAGTATAATCATAGTATTTCCCTGAAACAGCTTCACGGAAGCATTTGTGATACAAAACTAAAACCATAGTGGTGGCTTTAGTTCGAATGGTGTATCCGAACATCAAATGTGATGCTGCTACGAGTGACCTTGAGTTTTCTGAAATTGTTTTTGGTTCTTTCTTACTGGCTTGAAAATGAGTAGAAAGTTACTTAAAACTCATTATAGGTCTAGGATCCTGCCACCCTTAAGTCATTTTCTTGTCCTCCAAGGTTGAAGAGGGCCATTAAGAAAAGACCTATGTTCCTTGCTGCCACCCTTAAGTCACTTTCTTGTCCACTAAGGTTGGAGAGGGCCATTAAGAAAAGACCTATGTTCCTGGCCATTGGTAGATCCTACAATAAAACTTTGTGTTAGTGGTTACTAAATAGTTCCCCTCCAATAATAATAACAGTAGCTTATCTTTCACACGGAATTTCATTATTGCTTTTTAAGTTCCAGAAGAAGTGGTTTCCTGACGAACAACCTTCCAAATACATAATAATAAAAACTATAAAACACATAACTTTTTCATTCACACTAAATACGTTTGGGCTATCTTAAAAAACTGATTTCCATTCCAACAAACTTCCAAAATCTCCAGCAAACAACTATACCAACCAAAACGCTTACTAATATTAAAAACATAGTGCGTAGATATCGACAAAGTAACAAAAAGAAAAATAGGTCCGCACCTAAAGCACTACCGGAAAGAAATCAAAGCCAAAGTCAACAATCTTCGTTTTGGCTTGGGGATGTTCCCAGAGAACAATTCTCATTGTTGTACTCCGCTGGAAGTGCTTAGAATGCAGTATTCAAGCTGCCTTATAAAAAGGCTTTAACTTCTCAAAGCGATCCCATCCTCCGTATTGGATTTTGAGATCAAAATCAAAACCTGATAGATCAAGGCGGAGAGGATTTTGGCTGTGATCATGGAGGATTGCGTACTCGGCTTTTATTGAGATGTCAAGAGGGGTCCGCAATGAGAGGAGATTCTGAAATTTGAAATAAGATTTTGGACACCGAATACCATTCGATATCAGAATTCTCAATTCAGAGATTCAGTTCATGTTCCTTGGAAACCATTCGTGTACGTGAGATTTGATTTTCGGAAAATCTGGACAATTTATTATCAGTAGTGTAATTGATCCTCACTCCGAAGGGAATCTGTTCGGCTTTGACAAAGGGGGAAAGTGTTTATGGGAGGGTTTATGAAAAAGTCCAATATGAATGAAGTTGCACCCAATGCCAGATCAGAATCTGCGATGGTAGCTGCCAGTAAAACTTCCCATGTCATTTCCAAGTCTTATTGTGCTGCCAAAGACGAAGGAAGAAGATCAAGCAAATATTCGAAGCACAAGATTATCAATACTCCCACGCTCCGTATTGTGTATGTTTATGAACCCGAGACTATCATAACTGACCCTCAAAATTTTCGGTCTCTGGTTCAGAAACTCACAGGGAAGCCTCCCCATAAATCAAAAGAGAAGAAGAGGCAGACCAATCCCAGTGGCCCATCGTGTGAGGTAGCCTGTGCAGAAGTTGGAACGGAAAATGTCCAAGATACTTTATATAGCAATGGCCAGATGCCTATCATGGAAAACGAAAGTACAAAATTTTCGATTGAGGAGAGCTCTGGTTATTCTAAAGCATTCTATGACAGGGACATGATAGTTCCCGGCCTGGTGAGTCATGGATTATTGCATAAGAATGCCCCGGTCTGCGATAATGTCCAAGATCATTTTTATAGCAATAACCAGATGCCTATCATGGAAAACACAAGTACAATTTTTTCCATTGAGGATTGCTCTGGTTGCTCCGAGGCATTCAATGACACAGATATAATTTTCTCTTGCCTGGTGAATCAGGAATTATTGCAGGAGAATCCTCTGGTTTGGAACAATTCTCCATTTTGTAATATGTACACTGGGGATGGGGCTTGCAATGAGCTTGAGGATTGGTAAATTAGATGTCAAAACTTCTTCATTGTTGTAGCTTAGAGCAGCTCTCACATCATATCAGAAAGCCACTAGAGCACTACCATGACATAATTTAAAGCGTGCAGGGAGGGTCTCCTAATTGACTCATTAAGAATTATAAATTAGTCACCCCTATGAACTTTTGAGAAAAGGGGATAACATTCGAAGACACTTTTGTGTTATACGATTTACAGTTCACTTTTATTAATAACATTCGAAGACACTTTTGTGTTATACGATTTACAGTTCACTTTTATTACTTACAGTCTTGTTAAAATAAGCTAATTAGCTGCTTAAATTACGTATTCGGGTTTTATTATTTACAGTATTGTTAAAATAAGCTAATTAGTTGGTTAAATTAGGTATTGGAGTTTTGGGAGTGCATTATATTAGATATCATTTTTGGGATTCAATTCATTTATGATCATTTCCATGAGGGAGTCATAATTGACTAATTTCTCATAATTTTTGAATAATCCACTTACCACCCATTGCATTCCGTGATGTTCATATGGGTGAAGAAGTGAGATTGAAACTAGTGAAATGAATAACATAGCATCAATCATCATTTCCAGGGCTTGCACCTGGTAACCAGTGCTCACAGGGAGGTCACCCATGGAGGTCACCCATGCACCCAGTCAGTACTTCTCGGGAGGTCACCCATCCCATAGGGAGGTCACCCATGCACCCAGTTAGTACTTCCCGGGAGGTCACCCATCCCATATTGCCTCTGGCTTGGGCGCGCTTAACTGTGGAGTTTCCCCACAATGAAGCCCACTTAGTTGGTTAAACTTAGAGAGTGAGTTAACTGAGTGTTAAGTGTTGAGCTAAGTAGAGTTCAGTGATAGACAACTTTTAGTGTGTGGTTGCATATTTTAGACGAGTCCCTAGTCGAAAAGGTTAAATACCCTTCACCGAGTTCATTGTAAGAGCCTAAACTCTTATAAGAGTGAATTTTGTGTTTTAGCTTCTCTGCCTTTTCAACAAATTGGTATAAGAGCTCAAAAAGGATAACAAGATCCATGGTGCCTGCACAGTGAGTGAGAAGAGAGTCAAGATAAGAAAAACCAATAATTATTTTTTTAAATTGCATTACAAATTTGTCAAACAGTGAAAAACCACGCAAATTTTGCAGTTTATTAGTGCATAAAACCGCACAATTTTGGCACATAAAATTAGAATTAATTGCGCAGTTTTTTATGTGGTCCGGGTGCCCAAGGCATAACGTAATCCCCTTGAACAAGTTCAAAGCGTAGTTCACAAAGTCTTTGTTACAAAAAGAATTTGAAACCCGCGTGGAGAATTCCTTTCAACACGGTTTGTATTCTCAGGTGGGTTCACGGATTAGTATTAAAGGATTATTTGAAAAGGGGCTCCATAACTTTATAAAAGAAAAAATTTATAAAAGTGTTTATATTAAAAATTATTTTATATAAAAAAAGTTATATAATTTTTTTATATTAAGGTTTTTATAAATAATTTTTTTTATAAAAAAAGGAAAGAAGATGACAGGGTTTTTTTTTCATAAGGTGATTTTTGAGGAGCTTTGCAAGTATATAAAAAAATTTAATGTTTTTTTTTTGAAGAAAAATGACTTTCTTAAATTTATAGTCCTAGTTTCCACCATTTATAGGGAAAGATTATGATGTGTGGGCCATTAAGATGGCGATCACTTTACAGGCTCATGATGTTTAGGATTATGTTTAGCTTGGGTTTTCAGAACCTAAAGATGAAGCAGCAAAATGAGCTCTCAATAATACAGAGGGAACAATGGAAGAAAGACAAAAAGAAGAATGCACAAGTGTTGCATCTTATCCAGTAGGGATTAGATCGAGCAGTGTTCAAGAAGGTTATGAGCACGTCTTTAGCAAAAGTAGCATGGGATACTTCGGCGAAAAACTATAAAGGTATGGCCAAAGTCAATATTGTTAAGTTGCGGAATACTAGGAGAGATTTTGAAAGTCTACAGATTAAGGAGATAGAGGACATCAATTCTTTCATGAATCAGGTCATAACTGTCATAAATCAGTTAAAGATTTATGGTGAAGATATTAAAGATCAAATAGTGGTTGAGAAGGTCCTCATATCTTTGTCTACCAAATTTGATGTTGTGGTAGTAGGCATAGAAGAAGACAAGGATTTGACATCATTAGTAGTTGATGAGTTGATGGGCTCACTTCTATCGTATGAGGCAAGGGTAGGCATAAATAAAGATTCCACTTTAGATTCCGCCTTCAAAAGTCAAGTTTTTATTTCAAGAGACAGAGGTCGAGGCAGAAATAGATCGAGAGACAGACAACGAAGCAGAAGATATGGTGGTCATAGAGATGGCCGAGAAGAGCATGAACATGAAAGTGGAAGAAACTACAAAAGATTCAACAATAATCGAAGAGTTGACAAATCAAAGGTGAGATGTTATTATTGCAATAAATTCGGTCACTATGCCCGTGATTGCAAGAAGAAGATATATGATCAAGGGAACAAGAGAGATAATATCACTACATAGAGTACTAACCCCATGTTCCTAGCTTGCTATACCATGCATGAACCTTCTGGTAGTTTTTGGCTGTTAGACAGTGGTTGGAGTAACCACATGACACGTAACAAGGATTTGGTTGCAAATTTCGATCAATATGTGAAAACAAAGGTAAAGTTAGGGACTGGCAAGATTGTGGATGTAGATGGCAAAGGAGTGGTCAACATTCTGACCAAGCACGGGGAGCCGAAGACAATCTCAGAGGTATATTATGTTCCTAGTCTTCAGCATAATTTGATAACTGTTGGTCAATTGACACAGAAAGGATACAAAGCTATCTTTCAAGGTCAAGAATGTGTTATATATGACAAACCCTCAAGCAAGTAGTTGATAGGAAAGGTGCAGATAATGAGGAACCGAATCTTTCCTCTAATTATGAATTATAGTGGTCAAGTGAGTTCTTTTATAGTTGGATGTTATGATGATTATTGGTTATGGCACTTTCGATTTGGACACTTGCATTTTCCTGGTTTAAGATTGTTGTAGTAGAAACATATGGTCAGACGATTACCTCCAATCGAAGAACTTCCTAGTACTTGTGAGTGTTGCATCTTGGGAAAGAAACATCGTGAAATTTTTCCAAAGGGAGTTGCATACAGAGCAAAGAAACCTCTTGAGCTAGTGCATATAGACTTGTGTGGACCTATGAGGACACAGTTGATTGGTGGAAGTTGTTACTACCTCACTTTCATTGATGATTATAGTAGAAAGACTTGGGTTTACTTCTTAAAGCAGAAGTCTGAAACTTTTGCAAAGTTCAAGGAATTCAAAGCCTTAGCAGCAAACCAAAGTGATTGATAGATCAAGGTATTGATGTCATATCATGGTGTAGAGTATGACTCAAAGGCATTCCATGACGACTGCAAACAAAATGGAATCAAAAGATAGTTTACATCTAGGTACACATTGCAGCAGAATGGTGCAGCAGAGAGAAAGAATAGAACAATTATGAACATGGTAAGAAGCATGTTGAAAGGAAGAAACTTGTCTAATGAGTATTGGGCAGAAGCAGTTTCATGTGCTATTTATATGATCAACGGATCTCCTACAAAGAGTGTGATAAACAGAGTACCAGAACAAGCATTGTCAGGTATATCTTGCAGCATATCTCATATCAGAGTATTTGGATTTGTAGCTTATCCACATGTGCATAAGGAGCGAAGAGGCAAATTAGATGATAAAAGTGAAAAATTCATATTTGCTGGTTATAGTGAGCAATCAAAAGCTTGCAAATTGTATAACCGTGTCACCAAGAAGACCATAATTAGTAGAGATGTTGTGTTCAAAGAACAAGAGTCATGGAACGGAACTGTAGACATAACAGTTGATGCACAAGTTCCATTGATGGAATAAGATGATCTAGCATAAAAGGAGCAGCAAGAACCATAGGTGTAGATGCTAAACAAAGACACATGAACAAGGACTCCAGGATTTTCTGAGCAACATGGATCTTCAAGAAGATCAGCAGATCGCGATTCTTGTAACAATGAATCAGGTGATGAATCAAGCAATGGTAAGAGAAAGATGAGAATTCTAAAAGATATTTATGATGATTTGGATGTTAGTTCAAATTTTTCATTCGTGCCATTCCAACCTTCTTCATTTGAAGAAGCAATTAGAGATGAAAATTGGGTGCACACCATGGATGAAAAAATTGAAGCTATTGAAAAGAATGATACATGAGATTTGATTGTTTTACGAAAGGACAAAAATCACATTGTTGTGAAGTGGGTGTACAATACAAAGTTGAATGAAAAAGGTGAAATTGACAGATTTAAAACAAGAATTGTAGCTGAAGGACTCTCGCAAAAACTAGGAATAGACTTGGGAGAAGAATTTGCTCCAGTAGCGAGATTGGGTACTATAAGAGTAGTTCTAGCCATAGCAGCTCAAAAAAAATGGAAATTATATCGGATGGATGTGAAATCAACCTTCTTGAATGGAAATTGTAGAAGAAGAAATTTATCTGTACCATCCTCTAGGTTATGAAGTTGAAGGTAAAGAAGATAAAATTTATAGGTTGAATAAAGCGCTCTATGGACTAAAGCAAGTTCCTAGAGCTTGGTATAACAGGATCAAAACTACATGATTAAGAATGGCTTTTGCAAATGCAACGTTGAGCCTACCTTGTACACAAAGGTAGATGAGGATGAACAAATTTTGAGTTTTTGCTTATATGTTGATGGCATGATTTTTGCAGGTGATTTTGAGTTAGATGAATTTAAAGAAACCATGATGAAAGAATTTAAGATGACAGATCTTGGTCTCATGAAATATTTTCTTGGGATAGAAGTTGAGCCATGTGAAAAAGGAATTTTTATTTGTCAAAATAAATATGCCAAAAGTTTGTTGAAAAGATTCAGGATAGAGAATTGCAAACCTGTCCCTACACCAGTTGCAACAGGTACAAAGTTAAGCAAGGATGATGATGCAAGGTATAAGTAAGAAGGTTGGCAGTCTCATGTATCTCAGAGCTACAAGACCGAATTTCGTTCAAGGAGTGAGTGTGATTTCCATATTTATGGAGACTCCAAGAGACACACATTGGAGTGCACGAAAAGAATTCTGAGATACATAGCAAGAACTAGAGATTGTGGCATAATGTATGCAATCACAGAAAAGAGGATTTGATTACGTACACACACAATGATTTTGTAGGAAGTGTTGCTAATAGGAAGAGAACTTCTGGTTTTGTGTTCCATTTTGGTTTAGTTGTGATTCGATGGGCATCTAAGAAGCAACCCATTGTGACACTCTCATCAGCAGAAACAGAATATGTAGTAGCAACATGAGCAGCATGTCAACCAGTCTCGTTAAGAAGAGTGTCTGATGGATTCAAGAAAAAACAACAAGGATCAACAACAATATACTGTGACAACACCTCAACGATTGCACTATTGAAGAAAAGTGTGTTTCATCAAAGAGCAAGCATATTGATACTAGATATCGCTTTATTAGAGACCTTGTGAGTAATGAAGAAGTTCACTTTAAGCCTTGTAAATCTAGTGGTCAATTGGCTAATATATTTACTAAGTCATTAGCAAAATATGTGTTTGAGTTTCATAGAAGAAGCTTGGGTGTTGTAAGTCTAGCTAAGACATAGACCAGCAGACATGTTTGAGTTGTCATGAGTCATGTTTTAGTTTAGCGGTGGTAATTAAGGAGGAGTGTTAAAATAAGCTAATTACTCATGTACGAGGAGTTGGCTAAACTTAGAGAGTGAGTTACCTCAGTGTTAAGTGTTGCGTTAAGTAGAGTTAAGTGATAGATGACTTCTAGTGTATGGTTGCATGTCAAGATATTTTAGGCCAGTAGATAGTAGAAAAAGTTAAATACCCTTCATCAGGTTCATTGTGAGAATCAAGTTTTGTGTGATCAATAAAAATTGCACCTAGTGTGTTTTGGGTAAATTTTGTGTTTTAGCTTCTCTGTCTTTCCAACAAGTTTGACTACAAGGTTTTTCTATTTTCTTGGAGTGTTTCATATAGAACAAAATGATATGATTTTCATATTTAAAAGTTTTTAAACATATTATTGGAGAGAGCATACGAAATGGCCAATTAAATTCTTACATTTTATGGTTTTAAAAATTAAATTAAATCTCCAATCAAGTAAATGTTTATAACTGCTTCATCGATTTGGTTATTGCGAATTTAATTTCTTTTATGTCATATGGCTTTGTCTCTATTTAACTAGTTTTATGACATATGGAATATAACGAAAAATAAAATTTCCGTGTCCTACATAAATGGAACTTCACCGTTGTCATGTTTCAAAAAACCATTTACATTTCTGGATTTCCATTCAGAAGCAAACAGCCAAATATATGGTATAAGCGTTAACACACTTCTTTTATTACAGAACGGCGTAGGCCAACGATTTTACTCCATTATCTGTATCTTTTAACTTTCAATAGGTTTTTAGTTACACCAAAACTATTAGGTTTTGGTAGATTTTTCAAATTGGTAATTCTAGGATTTAATAAAAATGAGGTGATTTCTCCAATATCCTTCAAATATAGTTTGAGGAATCTAACGTTGCTAAGGCTCTGATACCATAAAAAGATTGTGATTACACCCAAATCCTTGAATTTTAATAACCCTTCTAAACTCATAACTAAAATGCGCAAACTAAAAATTACAGATTCAACGCTCATGTTTTAATAAACTTTTAAACCCATAACTAAAATCCCCAAAGTAAAAATTACAGAATCCATAAAAATGCAGTTATTCATCCAAAAATCCTATGGCATCCTCTTCAACTCGAATCTGACAGTTTCCGTCGGCCGATAGCTTAAGTCAGTCGTCGTTTCTGTATACGCGAAATTTTCGGTGCCGTTCTATTTGATCAATTTCAACTTCAAACGCTTTAGGCAGCCAGTGATACAATTTCCCCTTACCTTGCTTTAAACAAGTTCTGTTCAAATTGATGCATAATGATGACAGAAGCAAAAGCATGGCCCCAAGTTCCGCAAATCCAAAGATCGGCCCGGCCTAGGATAGCATTATTGTATATTGAAAAGGAAAAACTTGAATCCTTAGAATTTGCATTTAACCACCACCATGAATTAGCCATCTTTTGAATCAAAGGAAAACCCCTAATAGGACTTATGGAATAACTCTTTAAATTGTCAACGATCAAGTCCATAGAGTTAATCTCGATGAGTTGATGCATTGTAAACACTTTCACGAGACACACATCCAAACCCTAAATTGTCACCTCTATCACTCTTTCCTCAATTCTCTAACTTCGAACTCTCGATATTATTTTCAAACCTGCTGAATGAAAGGTAATTGATGAGCTATAAGAATATATCTTCGTTTTCGGGGTTTATAGTTAAAAATGGAATAATATATGTTAGGATTAAAAGTGGGGTAATATAATTAAGTATGGTTTTTATAATTTAAATTTAATTATTAATAATTATTAAGAAGTAAGTAAATTTAAAATTTCTTTTATGTGATTTTTACTCAAAATTTTGCTAGTAGAGTTCTAGTTTTTATTAAATATTTTAGAATAAAGTTAATAGTATATATAAATTAGAGTTTGAGATTTATTTTTAAAATAGTTGTACTATTTAAAAAAAGGTCATATAAAAAAGGTGTGGTTTTTTGGCCATCTGGTATCAATAAGTTATGATATCATGACAAAACATATTTATAGATTAACAATCTCCATGATAAAGTGTGTATCAATATGCATTATTAAGAATTTTGTTCCATGTTTTCTAATTAAATAAATGATTTTTTTAGAGAGAAGCCTATATTTAAATTATATATTAATATTTTCTGTTATTTAATAATAATTTAAAATTATAATAAAGTAAGATTTTATGATTTTTAAAAATTTGTATATTGTAATAAATGTTTTAATATTTTTGTGGATTGATATATAATTATTATTTGATTATATATTTTTATATGTATGTTTCTATCTTAAACATATTTATCTAAATTTTATTTAATTATTTAATAAATTTTATTTCAAAATTACACATAAATTGAAAAGAAAAATAAATTCCAAAATAATAAATTGAAATTATAAATTTAGAAAATCTTAAAATTGGATATTTTGAATTTATCTAGAATTTTTTTTAGGTAAAATTACTCAAGACATTTTCTTACATTAACATTATTATGATGACATAATTTAGTCCAAAGATATCAATAACAAATGCATTCAATGAGTAGTTAAAATATCTGGTATAATTTAAAAGACTTATAATGTGTACAGAAAAGTCACTTTATCATTTGCAAACAAAAAAATTAACTTATATATAGTTATATAATAGAAATTAACTTAAATATATAATTATATAATAGAAAGTTGTTATTACAGTAGGAACATAATACAATAATACAATGAATTTAAATTCATGGTTTTTCTAACCAATGATAAATATATATATATGAATGGAGAAAAAAATGCTTGACTAATTAGGTATTTTTAAGTAGAAAAACAATACATATGTGATATTATTATTCGTGAGTTTAAAGTAATAAAAAATAATCAAAAAGGATAGAGCATCTCATTATCTCTAAAGAGACACTAAATGCGTGAAGTAAATCTATCAAATATGAAACTATATCTACACCTTCATTGCCAAGAAAAAATGTGTATATAAGAAGATGAATATCAACATTATCGAGGAAGAAGATGGTATATTCATTAATATTTATGGAATAAAGAATCACAAAACTATGACTCAATAGTGTATTATCAAAGACAACAAATACTACAAATTATAGAATTCATAACAACTATACATAGAATTAAAGAAAAAAAGAAAATTATGCATCAACTAATCGTAAAACATTAAGACCTAAAATGCTTCAGTTAGGATCGATAGATGATCATCAATGGCAAAAGAAAGCATAGGAATATAAGGAAATTATATTATTTGGTTTCACCTCATGTAACACCCTTAACTACAAATCTTTGACGACAAGGAATTTTGAAGGAGCATACTATGTTATGACTCCAAAAGGGTATATGTGGGTTTAAATGTTTGTGATATGAATTCGAGAGAGACATATATAAAGTTAAATTTACATGTAATTTGTAAATATATATGTAATAGGATCAACATAACAAGAACCTCACCACATGTACAATGTGTAAATAGATATACAATCCAGATCATAAAGTTATTATTGAGAACATGTGATTTAGATGAATAAATGCATTGGAGTATTTGAAAGAAATTAAACTATTTTTTAAGAAGTTGTTGTGTAGTTTATCTCTCATCAATATTAAAATTGTACTCCATAGTCACTTTAATATACATACTGTGTACTTCTATCTTCTTAAAATATTTAAAACACAACAGGACAAGAATGCAATTACCGTCTTCAATTCCCAAGTCTGGTCTCTCCTTGTCCCCTTGAGCACCACGAGAATAACACCAATCTCAAACTTAAAATCGTCTTGAATTCCCAACTCTGGTCTCTCCTTGTCCCCTTGAGCATCCACGAGAATAACACCAATCTCACACTTAGAAATTTTAATGAGTATGCTCCTTTAATAGAAAAGACACTTTCGAATCAATGGTTCGGGAGTTCAGTCACTCGAAAGGAGTTGATATAGTAGAACAACAAGATGATTTGTCAATTGGCCAGCAAAGAATCCAATTGGCTCTACGACTGAACAACCAAGATGGACTATAGTAGAAACGTCATGTCTGCTCATGTTTAGGCAATGTGCTTTTGTATTCTGGTTTTTAGTATTGTTGTTTTTTCATCGATCTTTTTATTGGTCCTCTAAGAGGACAAACAACGGATAAAAAATGTATATTCATGGCGTGTAACCATTTTGTGTAACCTCTGCTGTGACTCCATTTTTTTTTTTCAATATAAAAAAATGTATATTCATGGCCAGTAACCATTTTGTGGAACCTCTGCCGTAAACTTTGACTTCAACCTTTTTCTATTAATATAAATAAGTGTATGAGATGTATCGAGTAAATTCAAAGGAAAAAAAGTCTTTGAAATGTATCAGTTTCGTTGACTTGCATGTTGTACATATGTTATATGTAATTTTGTTATCATAAAATAAGCCTAGCCAACAAGATAAGACAAGATTCTTGTACGCTGATTCCAAATATGCTTCGCTACCTTCTCACCTAAATATACCACTGCTACTCGGCGGTAATTTTGTTATCATAAAATAAGCCTAGCCTACAAGATAAGACAAGATTCTTGTACGCAGATTCCAAATATGCTTCGCTAGCTTCTTACCTAAATCTACCAGTGCTACTCGGCGGCAAAGATAAAGTATAGTCAACAAAACGGGTACGTCTTTCAAAACCAACAAACGTCAATCCCTCGTGCGAATTTTGGCATCGTTCACATTCACAAACAGTTATCTGCTTCACAATATTTCCAGGTTCTGGGAAAGGAAGGAAGACTATCTTCTTCCATATTCCCTTTTAATATTGTCCCCCGACTTCTATTACTTCAAAATAGAACATTCATTTCAAGTAAATTTCGAAGCTCAAATTTATTTGTTGAGTTCATCCAATTTCAGTAATATATTATGATATAATACCACATCATAAGCATAGAAAAAAAAATTGAGGTGAAAGGTCAATAATTTAAGTAGATATGATTTAAAATAAATTTTAATGAATTAAATTTCATTTTCAATTTATCCTAGTCATTCTATCTTCACAAAAGTGTTGATATTTATAACTAAATGGTTTTTAATACGTTTATTACTAGCGGAGATGTTGCAAAGGAAACATCATAAGGGATAAATTCGAAAAGAGTCTTGGCATATTGAAGATCACTTAATATAAAAATTAGTAAACAAAATGCCATTCAAAACTAGAAGATAAAGAGAAATCACTTACATTATGCCAAATTTATAGATTCTATAACCTTTGCAACATAGATTGCCTCTGAATCTTCAAATATGCTCTTCCCAGTTCCAATAGCAAATATTTGATCAAAAAGATGCTCTTTTTCAATAATGAACTGTCTCACTTATCAAAAGCTTACAATCTTTTACCACTTGCTCTTAAGGTGATTAGATTTTCCTTTGCTTGTCCTTGCTTAACTTATTTTTGGCATTTGGACTCGTTTGTGACATAAGAGGTTTATTCAAAGTTTTTTTGAAAATGACAAATTCAAAATTTACTATTGGATGAACTAATTTAAAGTAAAGATATGAAATAGATATATTGATAAATCTAGTCAGTGACATAACAACTTTACATGTTTGATAGGAGAGAAGTGGATCTTTTGTTGAGCATTGATTAAATAATTCCTTTATTCAACATGATATTCTGTGAGACTTGGCTATGTATTTGACCAGGCAGGGGCCTATAAATAAACACAAAAAGTTTTTTATGCTTTAGAAAGCATGATCTATTCCCAAAAACTAGAAAAGGTTGTGAAGTGTACATTTGATGTTGAGATTGTTTCCTTCCACACAAGTTTAGTGCATATTTCTTTCTGCTCTCCTAGTTGTTTCTGACCATTTATCAATATTGAATTGTTTCACTTGATCAAAAGCTTCGAGTCTTTTACATTCTACCTGCACATAATTTGATTCTGAATGTGTTGATTTTTGCATTATTGTATTTCAAGGTCGAATGGAGGAGAAGGATTGGTATCATACATAAATTTCATAATTACTATTAAGTTACTCGGACAAAATGTATGATACATGAAAAAAATAAAACAAAAATAAAACTCTATATGTGCATTTTTGTACCTTCTCTGCTTCAAGCAAATAATTTTCAATTTCTGCTTCCCATTGTTCAATCCACATTCTTTGGAAAAAGATATGAGCTTGCACCATGTTGCATGGGGATTTTTCATTTTATCTAAAAAAAGGGAGTTAACCCCAGGAAGCTTCTTTGAAATTTTATTATATGTAGGTTCTAAAGGTTGGCAATGCCCACAACGAGGTGGGTATATCTACTAGGAACAAAAATTTGTCAAACAAAGAAATATAGATTGGATTGTGCAAAGCCATATGAAAGTCCCTTGTGATTTTTAAGGATGCCAAACCTGGATTATCAATATGAATAACACAACCAACTTCAATTGCAATACAATAAAAAACTAAAATTTTGAGTGTCAAATCATCAAAATTCTCATAACTTCAATTAAAATAAAATAAAGAGCTAAATTTTTTTAATGTTACTAATGAAAAATCAATGAATAGTTTCAATTTCAGACTCATTGATTTTTCTATTGGTTGTTAATTACTTTTAGGATATTTTTACTATTGTGGAAAAAATCTCATAGGTATCCATGTGATGATTCAACAGGGATTAGTTTGTCAAACCCCATCTCTATGTTATCTCTATGTTTTTCGCATGCACTACACAATCAATTGTAGTTGAAGAGGTTTTACTTTACATGTTGATTTATGAAACTCTTACCAAGGTTGAGAGAATACCAAGGTAGATATGGTTACAACACGCCTACTAGTCACCAAAGAGTCTTCACTGTGTAGTATATCATGATAATCAGAGCAAAAGAGTATTTAATGTACAAGAAAAAGGCTATTAACTTCTATCATTTATTTTAATCTACAAAATTGGATTACCAATACGAATAACAAAACCAACTTCAATTTCAATACAATAAAAAGGTAAAAGTTTAAGTGGAAAATCATCAAAAGTGGTTTCCAAGTTCATCTCAAGTAAAAAGCATTGTTTATGGCTAATGATTGCCTCAGAATGATGATTGAATTGAATATAGGAGAAACCATGAACCTGGCTTAAATGCTTTTTTATTCCATCAATATTGGAAAATTACAAAATGGGTATGTTGCCCATGTCTTCTTCTACTATTTTTTTTTTTAATTACAAGTTTCAACTATGTCATCATATGATATGCACAAATGGGTAAAAATAATATGTAATTAATCCTTAGAAAGAAGCGAATCATGTTGGAACTCATTTTGAGGGATATGTAACTCAAGGAGGTTTTCCAAAAGTGGAACTCTTGAGAAAGAAGAGGAGCATGTTGAAACTGATTTAGAGGGATACGTAACTCAATGGGGTTTTCCAAAAGTGGAATTCCAATGGATGTTAAATAGATTGAAGGAAATGAAGATCGAATTGGGGAAGACTATAAAATATTGTGTGTATTATGTTGATTGGAATAAGAGGGAGAGCTTACAAGGTTGAAGTGGAATTCCCCGCCATGGTCGGGGAAAGCCCCAATGGTGCTTGGAAGAATGCTTTTCCCAACAACATGATGGTATCACTAGAATTTTGCGAATCTCTAGCAAGCATGGATGATCCTTAGGATAGTTTAATTCCCCAAAAATGATTTCCATCCTCAACCCCTCCATGTAATTTCATAATACATGGTTGATTTGAGCTTAGGAGACTATTATCATATAATATTGATAAATATTTTATTTTAAGTATGTAAATTTATATTATTATTTAGGAATATGTAAATTTACATTATATTTATGTTTGGTTAACCTTAGGAATGTATGAATCATGAGAAATCTTACTCTTACATAAAGGAAACTTATATGTCTCTACCATACCCCTTAAATATTTTCACAATAAGTTGGGTTCAATTTTGTTTCTTAAAAAATTTTCATGTAATTTCATAATACATGGTTGATTTGAGCCTAGGAGACTATTATCATATAATATTGATAATTGTTGGAGTGTCCACTTAAAATATTTGTGAGAAGAATTTAATCCAAGCAAAAGAGTATTTAATCTACAACAAAAAGGCTTTCAACTCCTCTCATTTATTTTAATCTACAAAACTTGGATTACCAAAATGAATAACACAACCAACTTCAATTGAAATATAATAAAAAGCTAGAAGTTTGAGTGACAAATCATCAAAAGTGGTTTTCAGGTTCATCTCAAGTAGAAAGCACTATTTCAAGTTATTCTTATGCAGCTCAGATTGATGATTGCAATGAAGATAGGAGAAAGCATAAAACTGGGGCTCAAATGCTTCTCGATTCCCTTAATATTGAAAAATTACAAATGGGTTTGTTTCCCTTTTCTTCTTTAACTAATTTTTGTTTTTTTTATTATAAGTTTCAAATATGTCATCACTTGTTGTAGAGAAGTCTAATACATATAGCGACATGTAACTCAAGGGGGTTTTCCAAAAGTGGAATTCGAATAGATGTTGAACTAATTGAAGGAAATGGAGATTGAATTGGGGAAGACGGGAAAATATTGTGTCGACTGTGTTGATTGTAATAAGAGAGAGTGAAACAACAAGGGTAGTGTGTAAGTTATACAATGTAGGAAGGCGTTGAGAAAGCAAAACTCTATCTCCACTGAACAAAACCTCGTTCCCCACTGGGATCCCAATCTGGGATCCCAATGATATCAGTGGAAAGGAACAATGATGTTCTTAACTCAATTTTGTGCTACAACTAGGTAGTTTAAAGATGAGATTTGGTCATTACTAATACCTACAAGTAACCCAATTCTTGTGTTAGCAAAGGCTTGAAGAATTACAAGATCTGATACATATATTCTCATCTTTAAAAAAGATTGTACTCTAAAATTTAGAGATGGGATTTGGTCATTACTAATATCTACAAGTAACCCAATTCTTGTGTTAGCAAAGGTTTGAAGAATTACAAGATCTCATACATATCTTATCATCTTTGAAATAGTTGTACTATGAAATTGTGCTCCAGCAGATGGAGGTGGGGGTGCATATGTAGAAAGTATGGCCATGGAGTGAGGTGTAGACACCTTAATTTTCTGATCAAGTGAAACCTCAAGAAAGGAAGTGTCTAAGATTTGCAATGCAAGAAGCTGAGAAATCAGAACCCGTATGGCCATGGAGTGAGGTGTGGACACCTTAATTTTTTGATCATGGAGTGAGGTGTGGACACCTTAATTTTCTGATCAACTGAAACCTAAACAAGGGAATTGTGTAAGTTTTGCAATGCAGGAAGCTGAGAAATCAGAACCCTATCTCCAAGATCTGATCATATTCCCAGCTTTGAAACAATTGTACTACGCTAGAAGAAGTGAAGAGGGGGGTGTTCTATCAACTCCTTGGATATTACGGCCATTGTAATACATCAGGGTGTGAATTATGTTATATATACATATACATATAATGTTATATATACATATAGATATAACTACTCTATATATATATATATATATATATATATATATATATATATATAAAAGAAGCACAAGCATAATACATGTGAATTCTATCAACTTTGTATATGTATGTCATTGTGAATTATATGTTATGTTATATATACATATACATATAACTGCAATATATATATATATATATATATATATATATATATATATATATATATATATATATATATATATATATATATAAGAAGCACAAGCATAATTGCACTACAAAAAGTGCGAGGGTGGGTAATGTAACAACTCTTTGTATATGTGTTTGTCATTGTGAATTATGTGCTCTACTACATACATAGAAAAAAAATTTATCATCTTGGTCATGGTCTCGTTAACAGTATGGATCACAAAAGTCTAACATCAAGCATAAATCTATTCATTTTTTAACTCAATGAAAATAAAATAAAAACAAGTTTGGATGACAAAAGTCTAAAATCAAATATAAACCTATTCATTTTTTAGCTCATGAAAAAAAAAAATATCCTACATGAAAATATTGTTAAAATAAAATAACTTCATGGTATTGACTCTTACACATCAATGAATCTCACTGCTACAGGATTCAGATCAATCTTGAAAAGGGCACAAACAACTTCGCCGAACTTTGCACAACAAAACACTTCATACATTTTGCTCACCAAAAACACTGTAGACACCTGCAATTGTTTGGAGACTCTCAGATCGTTTGCAATTGGCTAAATTCCGCATCTCATTGTCATGCATATTCTTTGAGGCACATACTGGATGAAGCTAAAAGACTGACAACATCTTTTGAATCCTTTGTCTGTCGTCATATATACAGGGAACAGAACACAGAAGCGGACCAACTTTCCAAAGAAGCGGCGCACAGTCAATTAGATCAATGGCTGATCCAGGAGAAGTTTGATGCAACCTTCCATCAATACTATCACAGGCCTTTTGTGGACCTCAATAGAACGGGTCGTTGACCCGCCAAAACAATCACAGCCTTTTCTAGTTTTTTGTAACAGCCTATACCAGTGCTCTTAGAGCAGAACAATATTATTTGAAAAACTATGGATATCATAGACAACTATCTATATGACTCCCTACATGGAGATCCAGATCTTTCAGGTTATTTTGTTTATACAGTCAGGTCATTGGCCTCATATGAATATGCGAAGCATATACAAAATGTAATTTCATAATATTAATAGAAATTACGACTTTTTCCTTAAGGGAAAAAACTTCATGGTATTAACCCATAGTATTGACTCATGGTATTTATGTGTAATATAGCCTATATGAAAGGGGAAATAAATTAGTATAGATCCATTTTAAATCCAGATCTACCCAAGTGCCCAAAGGATCACATCTTTCTTCACTAAAAAAAAAATAATCCCTCTCAATGCAAGATCACATCTCTCTTCACTAGTAGATACAGATCTAGATTGGTTTTCATTTGAACAAAAACATAATCACATATTACATTGCCCTTATTCTAAGTTTTAAAATACATCTCTTACACAAACAATAATTTAATTAAATTTCAATTAAAAATAAATTTTTAATTTTATAATCATGTATGAGATGTAAAATGCACGTTTCACACAACTATTAATTTAATTATATTTTCAATTAAAATAATTTTATAATAATTTTCCAAGAATAAAAATATACACATGTAACTACAAAAACCTTCATAAAGATTTACATTGTGATTTTAAGACTAATATTGTAATTTTATTCGTATCTAAATCTTTTTAGTTTACATTATAATCTTTTTCAATTGCAATTTTTCTTTTTTTTTTCTTTAACTCTGAGGTGAATTTTATAGATTTACATTGTGATTCAAAGACTAATATTCTAATTTTATTCGTATCTAAATCTTTTTAATTTACATTATAATCTTGTTCAATTGATATAATTTTTTTTTAATTATGAGGTGAATTTTATATGATTTAATATCAAGATTATATGTTGTGCCTTTCTTTTCCATTGTTTTAGGTCGATGCTGCACCTGTCAAGTGATTGCTATTCTATTGGTTTTGGTCAGTGGTCTCGGCAAGTAACTGACAGATCTTGTTCCAGATTACTCGAATTTCTAGCATGCAAATTGACCTATTCTGTTGTTAATCTTAGGGAAATGTAATTTGATTTTTACATCCGAAGCTCCATCCTAAAAACGATTCCATTCCATTTTGATATTGAATCTCCATGTGATATTTTCTTTTTCTTGATCTGAAATTTAACTTTTCTTACTTATCTTCAGAATAAAGTCGATCTTGTGCTTTTTCATTCTAGTCCATGTGAATAAATGTCATTATGGAAATGAGGGAGATGAGTTGGTCTGTTTTTTACGAAGCTGTATATCTATATAAAAATTGAATATAGAAAGTAAAACATGAAATTGAATATATAAATTACCCATAATAAAAGTTAAAATCATGACAAGACTAAATATAGAATCTAACATTATGCTAAACATAGAAACTTTAATCATGAAAAAAATTGAATATCAAAATTACAGAATCTCACTATGGATGGGATGGTGAGAGTAGAACTCATTAAGGGGAGGCTTAAATATTCTGATTTGATCATGGAAATAAAGTGTGTATATAGTTTTGGGGAAGGAAAATTGACAAAATGAAATGAGAAGAGAAGGGATATGCATCGAGAAACTGCAACAAATTTAAGTTCCATAATTCGTATTATGGAATACCATGAAACACATTAAATATTTAATAAACAATAACAACACAGTTCACCTCGAAAAAATAATTTTAGTTTCAATCTCCCTAAAATGGTCCTCTGGAATGCCATAAAATTATTTAATAATAAATAAGCACACACAGTTTACCACACAATTTCAATGTTTGTAAAATTGTATTCTGGAATATTTTGGGATGCCATAAAACTTTTGAAATTTTTAACAACCAACCAACATTACTCAATTTTTCACCTCTAAACTCATCCAAGCATAACATCATTTTTAATGCAGGAACTCTCTAAAATCTATTACCAATGTTCATTTAAGTATAACATTAATGTCAAATTTCTTACTACGCTATTCAAGCACCACTAAACTCATCCAAGCATAACATCATTTTCAATGCAGGAACTCTCTAAAATCTATTACCAATGTTCATTTAAGTATAACATTAATGTCAAATTTATTACTACGCTATTCAACTGATAAAATCTATTACCAATGTTCATTCATAGATAACATGAAAGTGAAATTTCTTACTACGCTATTCAAACTATTCAAATGAAAATATGGTAATCATTGTTACTTAATTTCAAATCTCAAAACTAAAGGCACCGTTAATACTCTGTACATCCCAATTGTTTATGTTTGCTTTCCTGTTGTTGTTCTTATAGGCGGGGGCTCATAGATATAGCAAACTTTAACATTACTTTGGGCATTACCATAAACAAGAAAAAATTCATGCCACCCTACAGAACACCAAATCCTTTCAAGGCTTTTAGCAAGAGAACCCATCGCCCTCCAAGCATTTTCATTGGAATCGTATTCCATCACTCCTTGCTGCAAGAAGAAACAACCAGACATGCCCGTGGGCATTTCCCTTCCCCTTAACCCCCATAGTCTCCAATGTTGTCCATGCCCCATGTTTTTGGATCGTAAACTTCCACACTCCACTCGATTAGATCACGGCTAACAACGAAAAATTTGTTGTGAATGAAAGCACCAAAGCATCCATCTTGTCCTCGGTTCATGTCGGGAAGAAGCTTCCATTCGTCTACAAAAAAAAATTAATCGTTTATAAACAAATTGGATACAACTGATGATCGCACAAGGGATTTTGATCTTGATCATCTTGCTCAGCAACGTAAATGTAGATGAGTCCATACTCTAACACAGTGCCAAGAAGGTAAGCCACAACAAAAACCGTTATAATGATTTTACCCTAACCAACCAAAACTCTCGTTCGGAAACGTAAATGTAAATGAGTCCATGCTCTAACACAGTGCCAAGAAGGTAAGTGTTATAGACATTTTTGTGCCTTACAGCTATAAGCATGAAATGTCCATAATCCAAGGGATCCAAAGTCCCTAAACATGTTGTTCCTACCCCTAGAGGAACAAGGCTAACAAACCACAGCAATTCACAGAAGTTCTCCACCAGAAACTGCTCAAAAACAAGTCAATTCAGGATCAATTCAGAAGCTCCACTAGCTGCCTGCGTTGAAATGCAGAGGCTACACTGGCTAGTTGCATTGCAACGTAGGTGGAAGCACTACTAGGATGCGCTGAGCGGGAAATGATAAATGTCAGGGTCTCTTGTGAGAGGTGTCAAGACTGTGGAAGCTTCCAGAATCTTCCTCCATGATACTTGCCTTGCTGAGTTCGACTAAGTGATGAGTAAGAGACTCTTAGTCTCCAAGTGGAAGTAAGAACTGACAGAGAGAGAGGAAACTAGTCAGATCACGAGCTGACTCATCCTCATTCCAAACATCTATATATGGATCTCTTCTCCATGAGATCTAGAGGCTGGAATTTTGTTAATGCAAATAATTACTGTTGGTTTGAGATTGGAATCATTGGGTGCTTAATGCTTTGAAGGGAGGTGAAGATAGGAATTTCATTCGCTGGGAGGTAGATGCTGGACTGGAACTCTCTTGGTTGTATCTCCTCCTGAACCTTGTTATTTCATCAACAAAGCTATCTTGGTTTCTCCTATATACTGATGTGTCTTTGATGTATGATTACATTAGTATGTTTAGTTTATTTCTAATCCTGAACTAGTTATGAATATGAATCTATGTCTTTGTGTAGTGTTCCCTTCTTGTGATCTTGCAGGAACCTGTTGAAGCTGGGCGAGCGAGAAGGCAAGTAGCTGGGAACTCTCAAAGAGAAGAGAAACCGGATCGAGGGACAAACGGAAGACACCGGTTAGTCCATCCATCTCTATTCATTCTTAATTCATAAAGGAAGAATACTAGAATAGTTGTTTCTGTTTGTTGCTAAGGCACTGTCACACCTTAGGGGGATAGGATCGTCCTGCATAGGCATTTTTCCCCACAAAAGTAAGCCACAACAAAAACCTTTATAACGAATTTACCCTAACCACCCAAAACTCCTGTGGACAGTGGATAATATTTGAATCATATAACACACAGATGAATGGTGAAAAATGGTAACCAACCAAATTTCGCGTGGACGGTGGATAATATTTCAATCGTCTAACACAAAGATCAATGGTCAATGGTGAAAAACGGTGGAGAGTGGCAATCAGGGGAGTTTTTCCGAAAGGGAAATGCCTTACGGCGTAATTAAATTATTAAAATCTAATAACTTATTATTTATTAAAATAAAAATTTAGGTTAGTTTTTAGAAATGAAGAATGGAGAGCATTTTTAAGTTGTGATTTCTAAATACTGAGAATTAGAGAGCAGATCATGACTTTGACCTGTAAGATTTTTGGTGATTTTCACCTAATATAGATTTTTGATTGGCCTAATAAGTGGCCCCTCGGGGAGTGATGGAACCCCCTGTTACTGAAACATTGTTGTTGGAGATTCCAAGAAGATAGATGCAAACAAAAAGCTCCATTGCAGTGAATGATGGAAAATTCAAAAACCCAGTATTCGGGGCCTAATAAGAAGCCTACCTGAAAGGTAAATCCCTGACGGAAGCAACCATGAATCCAAATTTTGTCATTCCGAAAAACTGATTGGGTAAATCTATACAATCCATGAAATACCACATGTTGATCTGCAAATTCTTGGGCATTTGGCCCAAAGAGCAGGATATGGTGAAGTAGATCTAGTTAAAATGGAAGCCAAAAGGTTCAGTGTAGCTACAATTGAGGGCTAAGGTTTTTTTTATTGTTATCTTCTCATATCTAGACAATAGAAAGAGGGTTTTTGAGAACAATGCTCACTTCATTAATAATGTGGGACTTTTTACAAGATTCTTGGAGGAATGTTACAATTCAGAGGAGGAGCAATTCCTCGCAACTCTAGTGTGGGTGTGATTATTTTCTCTTATAGATAATTTATAGGAGCCAAATATTCTAGAAGCAATCAACAATGTTTTTGAGAATTTTGGGAAAATATTGGAGGTCACAAAGAGAAGAAGTCATGCCTCCTATGCTACAAATTGTGTGTATATGAATATCTCAAAACCCTTACCAAAATCAATAGATCTTGAATATCATGATGAGATATGGACCCAACCCTTGGATTAAGAGCATGTCCCTTTCAAATAATGGTGATGCGATGAGTATGGGAACTTGTTGAGTGATTTTCCATTTACAGTTGTTGAAAATCAGGCAAGTGAAACACAAAAGGCAACAAACAGATTCTAAGAATTTAATCATAAGAAAGGAGAATCAAATCGCCCCTAAACGGAAAAATCCCACATGTGAAAGGGGACACAAAGCACCACGTGTATAAATAATAGGAGTGTAAATCGGAAGAACACACGATGGTGGTGGAGGAGAAATCCAATGTAAAGGGTGAAAACCCTCAAAGCGTAAACCTACGAAAAAATCCTTGGACAATAAAAATATCAAGGAACAATTGGATAAAACTAACTCTATCGTAGGTGCAGAAAATCGACAAGATAATTTAAATGCAGATGAGAGGAAAATGCTTTAGTTCCTTCGTACTTGGGCAAGAGAAGAGGCACAAGAAATCCCAATGGAACAACTAAAACATTTCCTCCACTTATATTGTCACTGGGGTGAGTGTAATGTTTAGACAAATGTGGATTCCATAACGTCAAACATTGGAAAAGAGAGGTTGTGCCAAATTTATCGATTCAAGGAACAAACAACAAATGATCGAAGAAGGAAGGGTCGCAAAATGATGAGAGAGGTACATAGAGAATCAAGAGAGGTTTTATTACATTTGGGACGCATCAATAACATTATGGACTATTTTCTCCAAACAACAATTGTTGACCCATGAAGATAATCTCTCGAAATATTGAATGTTTAAATAGTCTTGATAAACAAAGGTATTTGAGATCCAAAATTGAGAAGGAGAGGTTAGATATAGTCTTATTACAAGAAACTAAAGTCTCTAGCTCGAAGCTAGAAGAAATCATTAGTAGATGTTGAAAATAAAGTGATTTTATGACTGTTGATTCAAGAAGTAGTGCAGGAGGCACTGCAGTAATATGGGATCCATGCTCAGTAATATTCCACGACTAGTTAGCTAGCCCTAACATCCTTATGGGGTGATTTCATGTTTTAGGATATGGCGAGAGGTTGTGGCTATCAATGATCTATGTTCCACCAATTTTAGGTGAAAATAAGGCTTTCTGAATGAGTTAAGGGATATGTAAGAAATTTTCTATGGGGGGCACTATATCCTAGCGGGAAATTTTAATATGATCTGAATACTCGAAAAGAAAAAAGGTGGGATTAGGAGGATGGAATCGACGATTTTTTTGTTCCAAAATAACATTCAGGAGTTAAAGCTAGTAGATGTGTACATGATCAATGGTCTGTAAACCTAGAACAACTGTTGTGGAGGTCAGTGCCAGGTGGCTAGTTTCCTGGATCATTTTTCCTCTCAGAAGATCTACTCAATAGAGATCTATTTGTGGAAGCCACAATTCGGCCAAGCCTAGAATCTGATCATTGGCCTATTAGATTAGAGATCAAATTGAAGATGGCTCCCTGGAATAGTCCTTTTAGGTTCTATAGCTTCTAGCTCTAAAACTAGAAACCCTTTCCCAAGTTGGACGAATGGTGGCATGAGATATTTTCCCAAGGGGAAAGCTAGATGCAGACCTTTCAAATTATGTTGAAAGAGTTAAAATTCAGGATCAAACGTTTGAATAGGTTGGAATTTGGGAACAACTTCCAGGAAAAGCATAAAATTGAAGGGTGCATGGAAGAAATCTAGTCAAGAATTATTAAGGAAGGATGGACAAAAAACCTGATTGAGGAAGAGGGAAAGTTGATTCATGATCTAGAATCACAAAGAAAATAGGATGAAATTCTATGGCATCAAAATTACAGGATTAAATGGCTACAGGATGGAAAAAATAATACCTGCTTCTTCCATAAATTAATGGTTAAACAAAAGAATCACAATTAGATCTTCTCCTTGATGTCTAGGGAGGGATCAAGATTAATTGAACATGAGCACATTGAGGAAGAGTCAGTTTCCTATTATAGATAACTCCTATTGGAAGATAGACTAGAGAGAATGGAAATCATTACAAGGATCACTAATAATATTTAAAAATTGAATAGCCTAGAGTAGAATTTAGCATTAGTGAGGGAAATTTCCTTGAATGAGTTGGAGGAAGTAGTGAAAGAGATGAACACCACTACTCACTTCTTAAAGGCATGTTGACCATTTATTAGAAAATAAGTACATGCCCTGGTCGAGGAGTCCTGAAGCCTCCAACAAATATGGTATGGCTGAAATGCAATCTTTCTTACTTTGATTCCTAAGGCAAACAATTCTAGTATCGCCAGTGGATTTATACCTATCTCCCTTTGCAATCTGTTATAGAAGATCATATCCGTATTCATTGTTAAGAAGGTTAAGCCACTGTTAAAACATATCATATAAGCAAAATAAATCAGGTTTTTTAAGGGAAGACAGATTTAGGATGGAATTATCATTGCTCATGAGATAGTGCACTCGTTCTAAAGGAATATGACAAACTGAATTGGAAAACTCTCCTCAAAATCTTGGGAACTTTTGGATTCTCCTTCAATTGGATACGATGGATCTGTTCCTTAAATCCCAGACTTTTTTTCTTTATTCTGCTAAAAGGATTGCCCTGTTGAACTATCATGGCTTCTAGGGGCCTTTGGGAAGGGGACTCACTCTCTCCTTTCCTTTTCATAAATGGATTTGAAGGGCTTGGGAGATGCATCAAGGAAATAGTGGACCAACGTTTTTTAAAAGGGTTACAGCTATGGGGAGATTATTTTCCTATCACTCATAAAAAACTCATTGATGATATGATGTTATTTGGAGAGCCACTAATTTAGGAGGTAAGGGTGTTCAATATGATTATCTTATAATTTCAATAGGCTTATGTTACTACGAACAATGGGGAGAAATCTAACATGTATTTCTTCAATACTAATATGTTGGCGCAAAGTAATTTTGTGAGAAACATTGTTTTTCAAATAGGTTCTCTTCCTGGGAAATACCTTAGAATTCGCCCCTATCAAACTCACTATCTGTTGGCATTATGATGTATGTGTTTTACTTGATGGAAACCCACTTATAGTAGAACAACTCACTTGTATATGGTAACTAGATGAATCTATAGAAGAGATATCAGATGTGACAGAATGCATGACAGTAGAGTTTACAGATGTGATGAAATGCAGGGCAACTTCAAGGAATTAGTTCAGAAGGCAACTCACTCAGATGAAAGATCATAGTATAGCAGGTAAACAACAAAGAATGATAGATCAGTCTTCACAGAATTAAGAAAGAGAGGTATACGCAGGTTCACCATTAACCAAGCTATGTATACACATAGGTTCATTGTATGCAAGTCGTGCACACGTACACACACACTTTCATAGAAGGAAAATCACGTATACCTTGGAAGTCCAAGGTATTTGTCCTAAGTGGTTTTGGTCCATGGTATCGAGAAAGGCCTAAAACTATAAAAGGAGGACAAGATCATTAGGCCAAGACACACAAGCATTGAATATTTGATGAAGTGTGAGATCTAGTATGTAGGTTATTGGGTTATGGTGCATTTTTGGATCTGAACCAAGGAGGAACCTTAGCATTTGATGAAAGATAAGATCTAATGATGTATCAGGATCTCAAGGATTGAAGTGAAATATCTTTATGTGACTTGATCATGTATCTGAATAACTGGTGCATGTTGTAGTCTATAAATATGATGCTCTGGGTATGACTAAAGTCTGGAATAGTTGTAATGTTTAAATCATCATTTACACATCTATACGTAGGTTCACTTTAGAAAGGAAGCATATACATGCCGGTTCTGCATATCAAAGCAACGTATACATCATAAATTTGATTTGTAGATCTATACGCTGGTTCACTTTGAGGAAAGCGCGTTGGCATGCAGGTTCGACACATTGAAGTAGCATATACCTTATAAAATATGTTTTAGTTGCTTCTATTTTATGTTGTAGTGTTCTAGGTTTTGGCTTGGGTTTTGGTTACTGTATTCTAGTGAGAATATTCTGAATGATCAGATTCATGGGTTGTCAAAGTGATTGATTGATTTGGTTGCGGTTGGTTCAAAAGGTGATTGATTGATGCAGATATATTTGATATGATGTTGTTGATGGATCCAGTCTAAAAATTTATGAAATGTGGTCCCTGGAAGAAAAAGGAGAAGGTCATAGCCTTCTGTAGGTCAGCGCCTACGTACTAGTAAACACATCAGCTAGTACAAGAGCTAGGGGGTTGTAGCTCCCTTCCAGTAGAAGCTGGAGAATGAGAGAAGGTTGTAGCCTTCTGCAGTTAGAATCCTATGTACTGGTATATGACTGCACTAGTACAAAATCTCTAAACATAATTTTCTTATTAAAAGGAGACGGAGACGATTACAGGAGGTGGTTTTCACCCACATTGGGTTTCCACCTTATATCTTGGTGTTCATGTGTGTTGCTTATGTGTGATGCTTTAATCTATTTTTTCTACACTGTCTAATGAATTCTTGATATACTGATTAAAGTTCAATACATGATAATCTTTGTAAATCAAAAGATCTCTGCATATACGCTGGTTACATTAAGTACAATTGTGTATACACGCTAGTTCACTGAACTGAAGTAGCGTATACAAATCAGTTTTGAAAATTAAATTATTGATCTGATAATACTGATTCACCCCCCAGTATTATTTCCAATAATTAGTATCAGAGCAGGTCCTTCAGAAGAAGCTTGATCGCTTGAAGGAAGATCCATCATCATGAGTAATCAAGAAAGCGGGTGATCCATCACACTGCCAATCATTGATGGGAGCAACTTTATTTATTGGAAGGTAAGAACCACAACCTATTTTCAATCACTTGGAATAGATGTCTGGGAAATCGTGGAAGGAAGATATACATTTCCATCAGCAATTCCTACAGATACGGCAGGTAAAAAGCAATATGAAACCAATGCCAAGGTTTTCAATATATTATTGGGAAGTCTATCACAATCAGAGTTTGTAAAAGTTATGCAGCTAAAATCCGCCAAAGAAATATGGGACAAAATCATTCTAAGCTACAAAGGAGACTCTCAGGTAAAACGTGCTAAACTGCAAACTCTCATAATTTAATATGAAACTCTCAAGAACAATGATGAAAGTATAGATAGTTACTTCTTAAGTATAGATGAGGCTTTTAATTGCATGAAGAATCTGGGCGAAGAGATAAAGGAAGTTACCTTAGTTGAAAAAGTTTTAAGATTTGTGTCTGCTAAATTTGAATCAAAAGTATCTACCATAGAAGAAAAGCAGGATCTACAGACTATTACTATGACACAGCTTCACAGAATCTTAACTGCCTTTGAGATGAGAAAAGGAGGTCCATCCGATATGAGAGAAGCTGCATTTAAAGCTTCAGCGAAAGGAAAAGAAGAACTCAATGAATCAGGACATATTTCAAAAGAAGAAGAAGAAGCAAACTTTGTCAAGAACCTTCAACGGGGTTCCGGAAGATTCAGAGGTAAACTACCTTTCAAATATTTTGCCTGTGGTAGAGTTGGTCATTATGCTACCAAATGTCCTCATAAAGATAAATATGATAAAGGGAAGGAATATGCAAAATGGAATAGAAAACAAAGTGTAAATAAAAAGAGCTACTATACTCATGAAGATAGCGATGGTTTATCAACTAGTGATGAAGATGAAAATAGTAATGACTATAGACTTCTTATGGCTTATGAAGATGATGATTTATTGGATGCTTTAGATGAAGATAACCTTTATGAAGAAATATTCAAACTTAAAATCTATTTATAAGAAAAGAATATGATTATAGATACCTTGACATACCAACTTGCTGAAAGAGAGAAACACAATGAAAAATTAGAATGTGAAATTGTGGGTCTAAGAAAGGATCTTGAGAAAACAAAATCTTTCAATCTTAGATTCACTAAAGGATCAGAAACATTAAATGAAATTATCAAATTACAGCATTCTAATCTAATAAAGACAGGTCTTGGATATATTGAAGAAGAATCTCAATCACAGAAGCTGTCAACCGCCACTAAAAGATATCTTGATGCAGTAAAGAGCAGTGAACAGTTTGACAATAGTCAACAAAGGCATAAAGCAGATCACCAGGTAAACCAGGCTCAATTTACTTCAAGGATGAACAGAAGCCACAACCAACCTCAGGTAAATCGTACTCAATTTTCTTCAAAGATGAATATCAATAGAAACTACAATCACTAGGTCAGTAGATTCAATAATCGCAGGAAATTCTTTAATGGTCAATGTTTCTCTTGTCATAATTTTGGACAGAAATCTTCTCAGTGTGTTGCTTACAAAACCATCATGAATAGAGAAGCACGGAATCAAAGGAATGTGATAGGGATCAAGAAAAGTTCCTATAATAACTTTTCTCTGCTTGAAAATGAAATAGAATGCTCAAATATGTAAGAACTTTGGCCATGAAGAATCTGAATGCAAGAACAAATTTCAGCAAATATCTCAAAAGGAGAAAACTCCATTAAAACCCAAAATATGGAGAAATAAAGAACCACAAACAGAAAGATGTGTTATAGCCTTATATGCAAAAGGACAAGAAAACCAGTGGTACATCGAGAGTGGATGCTCAAAACACATGACAGGTGACAAATAAAAACTACACTCATTTAATTCCTTAGAAAAGGAAAAGAGTATCTCATTTGGAAACAACACTCCCGTTGTCATAAAAGGTAAAAACTCTATTTTCTTGAAAGAAAAAGTTAAAGCTGGAAATGTTATGTATGTTGATGGCTTAAAACATAACCTGTTGAGTGTGAGTCAAATGTGTGATCAAGGAAATGAAGTAGTGTTTTGATCAAATGGATGTGTTGTTCATGAGCTTGATACAAGAGAAACCATGATTAAAGGTATAAGAACTCCAAAAAACCTATACATACTCAAGGGAGGACAACGACACTGTTGTCTAAGCAAAAATGATGAAAACTAGCTATGGCACAGAAGATTGGGACATCTAAACTTTTCTCAAATAAAAGCATGCATATTCTAGGTTGTTCGAGATCTTCCAGATATCAACATTCCTGAAAATACTATATGCAGATCATGTCAATTCTGTAAGAGATCTCAATTCATCAAAAAAGAAGGATCAACTAGTAAGCCTCTTGAACTTGTTCATACTGATTTATGTTGACCATCAAGGAAAAAGTCACCTCGTGGAGAAGAATACTTTATATTGTTCCTTGATGATTTTTCCAGAATGTGTTGGATAGGTCCTCTAAAGCATAAAGATGAAGCATTTGAAAAGTTCAAAGCCTTCAAAGCTTTGGTTGAAAATGAATCAGATCGCAAAATCAAATTCCTCAGATCTGATTCAGGAGGGGAATTTACCTTAGATGAATTCTTTGACTACAGTGAACAACATGGAATAAAAAGGCAGTTCTCCACCGCAAGGACTCCTCAGAAAAATGGAGTGGTAGAAAGGATGAACAAAATTTTTGAACAAATGCCTCGTGCTATGCTAGATGAATCTGGAACTTCTGCAAACTTTTGGTGTGAAGCTACATTCACCACCGTCACTATTCTCAACCAAGAAAATGTTCGGGTAAACCACACTCAAACTCTGCGTGAACTTTGGTATCGAAAAAATCCTACGGTAAAGTACTTCAAAGTTTTTGGAAGAAAATGTTACATCAAAAGGACTAATGAAAAACCTGGTAAGTTTGAACCTAGAGCAGTTGAAGTTATTCTTCTTGGCTACTCTTCCCGAAGTAAAGGATATAAATGTTATAACAAAATACTTGGGAAAATTATTGAAAGTATTAATGTTGTAGTTGATGAAGCATGAAAAAATCCAAAATAGATAAAAACCGAAGATCATGACAATGAAGAAGATGAGGATCATTTTCCCACATCAAATCACATTGATTCTGAAGAAGAAACCAATGAAGCACCAGAAGAAGAGATAATGATAGAAGAAAAGGCTTCGTCCAGGTATGTTCAAAAAAATCATCCAGAAACTCAAATTTTGGGGGAAAAAGGGGTAGGTGTGCAGACAAGAAGAACTATTGCCGAAACCTTAAGCTATCTAGCATTACTATCTTCCACTGAACCTCAAAATGTGAATGAAGCATGCAGAGATGAATGTTGGGTGAAGGCCATGAATGAAGAACTTGAGAAAATTGGAAAGAACAATAATTGGGAATTAGTTCCTAGACCTCACGATAAAAATATCATAGGAACTAAATGGATATTCAAAAAGAAGCTGAACGAAAATGGAGAAGTTATTAGAGACAAGGCCAGACTTGTCTGCAAAGGATATGATCAACAAGAAGGTATAGATTTTGAAGAAACTTTTACACATGTCGCTAGACATGAAGCGATAAGGATGTTTCTTGCTCTTTCTAGTTTTCAGAAATTCAAAGTATAGCAAATGAATGTAAAATCTGCATTTCTTAATGGAGACATAGAAGAAGAAGTCTATATTGAACAACCAGAAGGATTCATTCTTGGAAATGATGCAAAACTTGTATGCAAACTCAGAAAAGCTCTCTATGGTCTAAAACAGGCTCTATGAGCATGGTATTACCGTCTTGACAAATATATCAACCAACATGGTTTTTCAAAGGGGTCAGCAGATAGTAATCTATATACAAAGATGGACACTGATAAATTTCTAATAATTGTTGTGTATGTTGATGATATCATTTTTGGTAGCAATGAAGAATCAATGATTCAAAATTTTTCCTCAGTAATGCATCAAGAATTTGAAATGTACTTGATTGGTGAGCTCACCTACTTTCTTCATCTACAAGTTCAGCAGAATAAAGATGGTATTTTTCTCTCACAAACCAAATATCTCAAACAGATCCTGAAAAAGTACGGCATGGAAGATTCTAAACTAGTATGTAGCCCAATGGTAACATGATGTAGTCTTAGCTCAAATGATGAATTAACGACAGTACATCAACCAACTTACATATCTATGATTGGCAGTCTGCTTTATCTAACAGGTACCCGACCGGACATCATGCATGCAGTGGGAATAGTTGGAAGATTCCAAGCAAATCCTAAGGTAACACATCTTTAGGTAGTCAAAATAATTTTCAAATATCTTCTAGGAACACAAAACTTTGGTTTATGGTATCCTAGAGATACAAATCTTACACTTCATGCATATACAGATTCAGATTGGGCAGGAAGTGTTGATGACAGAAAAAGCACTAGTGGTGGTGCATTCTATATGGGTTCCAGGTTAGTTTCTTGGTTCAGCAAGAAACAAAGTTCAAATGCATTATCTAAAGCTGAAGTAGAACACGTGGCTACTGCATCTTGTTGCACACAACTACTTTAGATGATGCAAACCTTGCGAGACATTCATATGACATGTACTCCACCCATCTCCATTCTATGTGATAATACAAGTGCCATCAGTATTTCAAAGAATCTATTCATTCACTCCAAGACCAAGCACATACCCATCAATTATAATTTTCTACGTGAACAAGTGCTTGAACAAAAGGTCAAACTGGAGTATGTTCCCTCCAAAGAACAAGTTGCTCATATATTTACTAAACCACTGCCCAGAGAGAAATTTGAATATCTCAGACAAAGCTGGGAGTAGTTGCTACATCATCCTGCTGTTAAATCCTATTTTATTCAAAGAAAGGTGGTTGTACGTGAGTTTCATAAAGCATAGTTGCGTACATATGCGGGTTTCTATGGGCACAGTCGCTTATATGTTGGTTTGAAGGAAAGTAGTGGGCCAGACTCAAAAAAGGGGGTCTGCTATGGTTCTGTCAATTATCTGCTCTGTTTGATGATGGTTTCACTCTATTGATAACATGTGGAAATATATTGGTCCTCATAAAGATGTTGATAACTTGATATATATCTGATTGATGATGATGTTTTGATATCTCTTACTGACATATGCAATGATCAGATCTGACAGTAAACAGGTGGCACAGGTTCAGGGGGAGAACATGGTTGATGATAGTTTGGGAACTAATGATGGACATATACAGGTTGTTGGTCTAGATGTTGATTGACAGATGTTGCTGATGGTGCAGATCATATGATAGTTGTTGATGACTATCATGGTCTTTTTAAAGATATTTGGTCTCTGTTATATATGTACATCTTTTAATGTAAAGGTCATGGAAAGACCTAATTTGTAACCCCACTATGCATGGGATATATGACGTAATGTCTTTTTGTTTTGACATGTATAAACAATTGGTATATCCCCACTTGGTTGGGTGGATGAGTAAAACTTGGTATATCCCCACTGGGTTGGGAGATGGATGTATGTATGAGTCATTGGTGATAGGAAGGTCATTTGTGATGTATGTATAAAGTCATGTTCTTCTTCTAGAACATATTTTTGGAGACTTTGCTTATGCTTAGGGGGAGCATGGACTCGATCAGGTGAGCTCAATCAGCACACTTCAGCATATCAAAGAAGTCAACATGCACTTACAGGGAGCATGACCTTTTGCTCTTGATGTCAAAGGGGGAGAGTGACTTGGTGTGGTTGTTGTTGCCATCAAGTCCAAAGGGGGAGATTGTTGGCATTATGAAGTATGTGTTGTACTTGATAGAAACCCACTTATAGCAGAACAACTCACTTGTATATGGTAACTAGATGAATCTACAGAAGAGATATCAAATGTGATAGAATGCATGACAATAGAGTTTATAGATGTGATGAAATGTGGGGCAATTTCAAGGAATTAGTTCAGAAGGCAACTCACTCAAATGAAAGATCACAGTATAGCAGGTAAACAGCAAAGAATGACATATCAGTCTTCATAGAATGAATAAAGAGAGGTATACGTAGGTTCACCATTGACCAAGCTACATATACACGCAGGTTCACTGTATACAAGTCGCATATACGTACACACGCACTTTCACAGAAGGAAAAACACGTATACCTTGGAAAACTAAATTATTGGTCTAAGGTATCTGGTCCGAGGTATTGACCCTAGGTATTTGGTCCAAGGTATTGGTCCTAAGTGGTTTTGGTCCATGGTATTGAGAAATTCCTAAAACTATAAAAGGAGGAGAAGATCATTAGGCCAAGACACACAAGAATTGAATATCTGATGAAGTGTGAGATCTAGTATGCAGGTTATTAGGTTATGGTGCATTGTTAGATCTGAACCAAGGAGGAACCTTAGCATTTGATGAAAGATAAGATCTAATGATGTATCAGGATATTAAGGCTTGAAGTGAATTATCTTTATGTAATTTGATCATGTATCTGAATAACTGGCGCATGTTGTAGTCTGTAAATATGATGATCTATGTATTATTGAAGTCTAGAATAGTTGTAATTTTTAAATCATCATTTACATATCTGTACGCATGTTCACTTTACAAAAGCAGTGTATACACGCTGGTTCTACATATCAAAGCATCGTATACATCATAAATTTTATTTGCAGATCTGCACGCTGGTTCGCTTTGAGGAAAGCGCATATGCACATAGGTTCGACACATGGAACTAGCGTATACCTTATAAAATATGTTTAGTTGCTTCTATTTGCTATTTCTGTGTTCTAGGTTCTGGCTTGGGTTCTGGTTATTGTATTCTGGTGACAGTGTTCTAAACAATCAGATTGATGGGTTGTTAAAGTGATTTATTGATTTGGTTATGGTTGGTTCAAAAGGTGATTGATTGATACATATATATTTGATATGATGTTATTGATGAATCCAGTCTGAAAATTTATGAAACGTGGTCCCTGGAAGAAAAAGGAGAAGGTCGTAACCTTCTGTAAGTCGGCACCTACGTACTAGTGAACACATCGGCTAGTACAAGAACTAGGGGGTTGTAGCTCCCTTCTAGTAGAAGCTGGAGAATGAGAGAAGGTTGTAGCCTTCTACAGGTAGAAGCATGCACACTAGTATAAGACTGCACCAGTACAAAAATTGTAAACATAATTTTCTTATTAAAAGAAGACATAGACGATTGCAGTAGGTGGTTTTCGCCCACATTGGGTTTCCACCTTATATCTTGGTGTTCATGTGCTTTTCCTATGTGTGATGCTTTAATATGTTTTTTCTACACTGTCTAATGAATTCTTGATATACTGATTAAAGTTCAATACATGATAATTTGGGTAAATCAAAAGATCTCTACATATACGCTGGTTGCATTAAGTACAGTCGTGTATACATGCTAGTTCACTGAACTAAAGTAGCGTATACAAATCAGTTTTGAAAATTAAATTATTGATCTAATAATACTGATTCACCCACCCTCTCAATATTGTTTCCAACACTATCATCTTCATGTTGGTCAGAGATAAACGATAAGATCTCTAAGTGGTTGGACAACTAGACCTTTCGAGCGTTGAATATTCCAATTCATATCATTATATTAAATTTTGTTTTAGAAGCCACTATCATCTATCAACTTTTGATGTTACCCACACCAAAGGAATTATATAAAGTCGTTGTCTGTATATTTCAAAAGTTTTTTTGTAGAAATGGACTCAACAAGTCTGGAAATCAACTCTTATGTCTTGGGAGAAAGTCTTGTTTATGAAATGGGGAGGAAGCCTTGGTCTTAGAGACCTTGAAACACTTAATAAAGTCATGGGAACCAAGTTATGGTGGTGATGGTTTCAAGGTGGGGAAGGATTATGAAAACAAAGATCGACTGGAAAATAAATCCCAACCATCATGTAATTGGAGAAGGTGAGATTGCTAAATATTCCAATTGGTTTGTCAATACAGAATCTAGCATGAGACCATAAGTAATTTATCCAAGACCATTAGTTTTAGGGAATAAGAGATGGTAATACAACCAAATTTTGGGAGAATTCTTGGCAACAACTACCATAGGTAGAGAGCAAGGATTACCTAAGGCAGATTAAAAGAGTTTACTACAGGGTTAGGTGCGATAGTGGTAACTTCTAGAAATATTTATCCTCTCAAGCTCATTGGTGAGCTTGTAGAACTAAGGATCATAGGGACATGGGTTGGATTTGATAGGAATGGAAGATCTTGGATTCACAATTAAAAGATAGGAAAATCCATGTAGCACAAGGTGGTGATAAGATGAGATAGGGATACACCCCACATGATTCGTTTACCATTAAAGAAGCTTATGGCATCATGGAAAATAACATATTATGGATTTCGTTGGATTTTGAATCCATAGTATGGAAAACTGTCACCTTACCATTTACAAACAAAAAATTAACTTATGTATATAATTGTATCATAAAAATAAAAATTGAGTGATATATGATCATAATATGCATCTAAAAATGATGAATAACAATTATTATTAATAAATACATCAAAGTCTTTTCAAGATGACAATTTTCCTCTTTAAACAATGACAATAGGATGAAAGCATGGAATTGGGTTACACTTTTTGGAGAAAGAGGTCACATTTGGGTGGAAAGAACAATGGATCGATCGAGCCTTTTGAAGTTCTCGATCAAGTTCCTTGGGTTCTAAAAAGGTAGCTCAATTGAGGGTTAAAAGATAACCCGTGATCGAGCTATAACGCTCGATCAAGCCCTTTTTTTAACATAACCTCTCCCGTGGTGTTACAGGGAAAAGTGTCTATTTAGAACTGCTCTATCCCACTAAGGTGTGACAGCTGCCTTAGAAACAAACATAGAAAAGATACTTTTGTTTTTCCTTTATGAATTATAGATAGAGAGGAACAGAAAGACCAAACTCTGTCTTGCGCTAATCTCTTAATTCAATCCCTCTCTTCTTTGATAATCATCAGCTACCTGCTCCCTTGCACGCCCAGCTTCACAAAGTACCTGTAAGATCATAGAAGCATAGCACTATACAAAGACATGGATCTATAATCATAAACAATCTAGGGTTAGATGTAAATTGACCATACAAATGTAACAAGCATCAATGACACAAAAGCATGGAGGAAAACTCAAATAGCTTTTATTGATAAACAAGAAAAGAGCCAAGAGGAGTTACAACCGGTTGTTCTGACCCAGCATCAACCTCCCAGCAAAGAAGCCCCTCTTCACCTCAAACAAAGCTTAGATCACCCAACAATCTGATGTTTGTCTCAGGAAACCAACAACAATTCCTTACAATATGCAAAATTCCAGCCCCTGGATCTCTGGGATGAGGGATCCATATATAGATATCTGTAAGGGGCATGAGTCAGCTTGTGATTTGATTAGTGTCTTCTCTCTGATAGTTCTTGCCTCCACTTGGAGACTGATGGCCTCTTACTCATCCTTGGTCGAATTCAGTGAGGCAAGTGTCATAGGAGAAGATTCTGGAAGCTTCCTTTGCCTCTCCACCTTGCGGAATGACACTACCATTTGTCATTTCTCGCCCATCGCACCCCACAGAAGGGACTTTTGAAATGCAAGGCACCCTCATAGTGTATTTGGGTGAGATGCAACGCACTTAGCCAGTGGAGCAGCTGCAATGATCCTGTTTTGACCAATTTTGAGCAGTTTCTCATGGAGAACTTCTGGGAGAAGATGTAATCTGTCGACCTTGTTCCTTTAGGGGTTAGAACAACACTTTTAGGGACTTAGGAGCCCTTGGTTTATGGACATTTCATGCTTGGGGTTGTAGGGCCAAAAAAGGTCTATAACAGTTGCCCCCTAAAGTATGAGGCCGTTAATCTTTTGGTGGCAGGTGAAATTCTTTATTATGAGGATCCGAAGTTCTTTCAGTGCTGGGAGGAGACCTGTAATAAGATACAATAAAATACATTATCTTCATACTATTTTCATGATCTAGCTGAGGCGGGCATTCCCATGCTCAGTTTTATAAATTCATTTTCATGTACATAGGACAGACAATCGTCTGAGTGTAGACTGATGATTCTGATAGAGCCATCATCCTTTTGAGTGGATGATTATCTGTGCAGTAATGATGTACATTTAATGTCTTTATTTCCCTGAATATATATCGCAACCCGGATGGATGAAACTAGATATGGGGTCTTCAATCTCGTCCGATCTTCACTCGAAGTACAAGTCGATCCATGTGAGAAATGTTCTGAAGTCGAACATGGAAAGACATTGCTTGATTACCAGTCAATGATGTAAACTGTTAACAAGCGTGAGAGGAATCACCGATAATGATAATGACCCTCAACGTACTGTAGTACAATTCACGTGGTGTGAATAAAGGACTTGGCGTCGAACACCACGCAAAATCTTTCGGTCGAAGGCCATTGATGTAAACCTCTCGCCGGAAGTGAGAAACTTGCCATTGAGGCATGCAAGCTTCAAAGTACTGGATGGGGTGTTCCTAGATCAACTTCTTGGATAATGAGATGATGTCGACAAGAAGTGATCTGTCACAGGAGGGCCTTAATGAATCCCACATCAATGACATGGGACGGAGCAAATGATTTTAATGGAGGTGAAAACGATCTGGTGATATAAGGTTTAGTGTGTCGGTCATGAAAGAATGGAGTATAATGTATGGTAGTGTGTGAGACACAGGTGAATTCTCTGAATGATTTCTCTTGAACATATCGGCGACACTGATGTGATGGATTGGTAGCATTAACCCGAAATGTGGATGGTATGGCATGACCATGGTGATGTGACCGGTGAATGAAACAACCCAACCCGACTCGGACACAGAGTGGAAGTGTCATGTTCAAGAGCGTCTTGCTACCAACAAAGTTTCTTCAAGTTTTCTTCCAAATTTTCCCTAGTCATTGCTGACCAGTACCTCTTTATTTTTATCAAGCTTGAGGAGGATAACATATGCTTGCTCTATAATTTTCCCTTCGGGCAAACCCATCACTATGTTTTAACGAGCCTAGCGATAGTGAAACTCGTTCTCGTCTATAGACAAGTTTGTCACTATTAATCTTTTTAACGAGTTTAACGACAAAGATAACTTGGTCCTTTTCAATTTTAGAGAGTCTAAAAAGGAATGTAAAGGTAACTCCAAAATTCCTTTTTCGTCATCTAATCCCTTAAGTCCGAAAAAGTATAAAACAATACAGAAGGGATGGATTTTCGATACTTTTAACGAGCCGAACAAAAATAGCGCTCGATCTTTTTGTGTAATAATCCCTCAGGTCCAAAAAGATTAAAATCTAGAGGAGGGATGGCACTTCCTTTCCCTTTAATGAGCTGGAGAGGCCAATGGCTTGGCAATCTTTTCATATTTTACGATTCAGCTGAAAAGAGCTTAAAGGAGACTCGTCTTTTGAGGAACGAGTGATAAAACGGGTAGCAGCTGATTCTAGGTAAGGTTTGGAATTTTCCAATCACGGTAGTGTCACAAGGATGGCTAGTAAAATCAGTCTTCGCAGCTGTTCCTCAAAAAGGGTAAACAATCAAATGGAGGTGAATGATCGGCCAATGAAAAAGTGGAGGTGACGGTGCAAACACGACCAAGGCTTTAACGGCTGAAGTACTACATTCACGATGGTTATTTACGAGGGAATAGTTCATTTTTTAACGAGATTAAACGAGGGGGGAAACATTTGCTCATGTCTTATGTTTATTTTTTAACGAGCTTGAACTATGTTCTAAAACTGCTTGATCGAATGGCCCCTTCTTTGATTTTACCATAAATAGCTTTATTCTTTCAAAGATTGCACTGTATTTTCAAATGCTTCAACAAACTAGTCAGAAATGAACAATATATGTTTGAAAATGAGTTAGAACATCAATATTTTACTTTGAACTACGTAAAAAGTAATGAAAAAGTGTTTTTACCTCTCATTTTGCCATTTCATTTGAACTTTGGTTTGTTGGAGCTTTGGAGGTGCTTTCCCCCTTTGATTTTCATCAGCTGATTCCGAGAGATTCTGTGGACGATTCTCGGCGCCGTCTGGACCAGGTAGGAGCTAGCTCTTTCATTTCATGGTTTCCATTTTGCATTTTGAGCATGATTCCTAGTTTTTCTAAGCCTCTGGGGTTTGAAAAACTCATTTTGCCTTCAGCGCACCCTATGTGTATCGAAAGGTGAATTGAATGTTGGCCAGTCTGAAGCGCATCTGACATGCAACACACCCAGAGCACTGCTATAGGAGTGATGGGTGCAGAGAAGGAATTCTGTGCACAATTTTTTATGGAAATTTTGCCTGTTTCTTACCAAAATCAGGATCTAACTCTTCTCTTGTTTATTTTCCAGAGATCTTTGGAGTAAGATGACCATTACATGGTGAAAACATGAGCATGAAGAAGAGGAAATGCTTTCCCTACATGATCCGGTTACAGTAAACGCACTGCGGAACTGTGGCTTGCTGAAGTTTTTCCGCATTTCTAGCATGAGACAACAGATCAACTTACTGCAGTATTTGCTCGATGCTTGGGATCTTACCAACCATGTTTTCCAGATCAGGGGCAAATCTATCCCCTTGACTATAGTAGACATCTATTTCTTGACTGGCTTGTCGAGGCGCGGTGCCCCCATCTCTTTATCAGGTTCGGCCCGAGGAGGCGACTCTGTGAGAGATTATGTTCGTCGGTACTGCAGAGAAGGATCTCAGCTGAGTAAAGACGGCAAGATCATCATCTGTGATGTCACTGACATGTCCCTCAGGACTATTCTATTTACTTTTGGTAGGATGGCAGGTGGTGCGGCTCTTCATGTAGCCAACCGATCTTATATGCAGTATGCCTTGGAATGCCTCCAATCGAAGGTGTTCAACTGGTGCGACGCAGTACTTCTTGTGATGAAAGAACAGTTGACCAATATAAAGAGCGGGAGGTTGAAGAACTTTGGGTATGGTTCCATTTTGACCGCCTTTGCCTTGGAGAAGATACCACTGATGCAGCCGTAGTATATTGCAATCGACTTACCTTCACCTACTGAACCACGTATGTAGAGATGGACTGACCATATGTCTAGGCATGCCAGTTAGTCTTAGATTTCATTTTCTGATACATTCTTCAGGTGGTTTGATCATCAGGAGATGGTTTATTCCAAGCATCCATATGCGGGCATGGACTTCTGGGGTGATCCAGATTTAGTACTGCCGTATGGCGAATAGTGGGGCGCCATTGGTAAAATCTTTGACCATATTCCTGTTTATCGTTTTTCATTTATAATGTCCTTGTACTTTATTCTATCAAGACTTTAATCAAACTCATGTGTACATGCAGATGTTGGTCCTGTTCGTCCAGTAGTCCGCTTGAGAGTACCAGATGTTGCCCCAGCAGAAGAGGCCGTCGGAAGGGCTATCCTTCGTGACCTCGATGTGGCCGAGACTCTCACAGCATTACAGGAGCAGGGTGAGGGCCTCACTCTTGTTATTCCAGATGTGAGGACTGACGAGCTACCTTTGAGGTTACAGTGGCATACTACTGGTGTGCCAAGACGATGGACTCGTCTCTTACGCATGATCGCACAAGCTGTGACTTGCTATCACGAGCATCATTAGACTAGGGTGCCCCCTAGCATTTTGAGTTTTTTGGTCATTTGACCGATTTTGTCTTGGTTACAGAACATTATGTGTAAACCATAAACAGTTATATATATTTTTGATTTTCGGAGTTTTACTTTGGTTAAGTTACATGATCCAAATGCAAACATTGATGGTATGTTTCTTTTTATAAATGTTGCAAATGTCTATCTAACACATAATTTGCTAATGAGTTAGTTAATGTGTTTAAGTTTCTGGAAATATGTTGATATTGAATAAAATCAAATTGTCTTTCCAAAATCTTAACCCTTAGGAACATGCGATAAATAGCTAGGTTTCAGACGGAATATATACTTGTGAGTTGTAGTATTACGAGTTGTGAGTCTAGCATGACAATTAGTCGGCGTATACCATGTGTGATGGCATCAGAGAAAAGTTCTATCAACGCGCTATATTCAACGATGTTATTTTTTGATCGACCAATACATACCCCTCTGAAACTTACTAACTCACCGCTTGGATCAAAAATAGCCCAGGCTGCGGAAGATAGGTTCCGCGAACTATGACTCGCTCCGTCGGCATATCCAAAACATGACTCCAATAGATTTGACATCTGCAAAAAATGTAAAAAGTGGTTTACTTGACCAAAATAAACACTTTAGTGAAAACAAAAACATAACAAAAGCATACAGGTTACCATTACGCATAGTAACGCTTGAGGTACAACCCATTACGAGGTTGTGCTAGTGGAATTCCGTCATAATCCATTAACTCGTAGGCTCCTTTTGCTAACACTCGTTTAATAATATAGGGGCCCATCCATAAAGACTTAAATTTACCTGCTCCCAATTTATCGGATTCTTGGTCGTAGAGTAAGACCAAGTCACCTTCTGAGAAGACACGGGGCTTGACATTTTTGTCGAACTATGCCCTGACTCGTTTCTTGTGGGCTTCATTAGCCAAAGCGGCATCACGACGAGTTTCATCCAATTGGATAAATTCCAAGAAATGAGCTTCTTCTTCTGAAGTTCCGGGGAGGAGATCAATTGCGAGTTTGAGAGACGCGATTTCTCACTGGATTGGTAAGACTGCTTCCAGGCCATATACCAATTGGAAAGGTGTAAACCCGGTTGCATTCCTTACCGATGTTTGGTAAGCCCACAAAGCTGAGTACAGGATTAGGTGACATCTTCTTTTGTGAACTCTAATCACCCTTTGCAGCATGGGCTTTAGGACTTTGTTGATTGCTTCAACTTGTCCGTTGGCTTGCGGATAATATGGAGTAGAGCTGTCGTGAGACAACCCTAGTTTGGCAGCTAATTCGACCATCATGTGATTGCGGAAATGTGATCCATAATCTGTGAATATAGCCTGTGGTACGCCGAATCTGGAGACTACATGATTGAAAAATAAGAGGGCAGCTGTTTCACCAGTATTATCTAATGTAGGCATCGCCTCGGCCCATTTGGTAAAATAGTCAACTGCGACTATGATATACCCATGCCCCCTGGTCGAGGTGGGGTTACATGTCATGAAATCGATGCCCCATTTGGCAAATGGCCCAACAGCCACTATTGGCTGCAGAGGTGCGGGTGGTCTTCTAGTTTTGCTATCAAAAATTTGACGAGCATGGCAACTTCTGACTACGGTTATGCAATCTTTGAACATTGTTGGCCAGTAGTATCCTGCTCGTAAGATTTTTTGCGCTGTAGCATATCCAGACTGATGCCCCCCACACGCGCTTGAATGAAAATCATTCAGGACTTTTTCGGCCTCCTCATGGGTGAGACACCTTCTCAGAACTATATCGATACCATGACGGTAAAGTGTATCACCGACGATCATGTAGTCTTTTGCTTGGTATCTAATACGTTTTTGTTCGGAGTGGAAGGTGTTTGGCCTGTATTTTTGGGTCTGAAGATAAATAATTATATCCCCATACCACTCATTTCTTGAAGATATCAGAAACCAACTTTCGTCCACGATTGTTTCTTCGGATGTTTCATCATTGGACGACGATGGGAGATCGCACAATAATTCTGCGAAAACTAGAGCTTTCTTCGACTTGGATTTTACAAATTCCAGATCAAACTCTTGTAGGATTGCTATCCATTTTGAATATTTTCCCCCCAGCAACTTTCGCGACAATATATAAGTCATGGGGTTGCAATATGAAAGAATGGTAGTTTTCCGAAAGAGGACATAGTGTCGAAATCTCTGTATCGCTTGAATAGCTGCGAGTGCTAGCTTTTCAACGTAAGAATATTTTCTTTCTGTATCATTTAAGTTTTTACTTAAATAATATATAGGATGTTCAATTCCATCGACTTCTTGAACTAAAACCATTGCGATGGTCGTATCCGCTGCAGCCAGATATAGATTAAAATCTTTTTGATAATCAGGAGCGTACATTAATGATGCTTTCGTCAGTGATTCTTTTAAAGAATTAAAGGAAGCTTGCGCAACCTGATCCCAGACAAAGGGCACTTCTTTTTTCAAAAGACGTGTATAACCTTTAGAAAGTTTGGCATAATTTGGAATGAACCTCCTCAGAAAGTTCGCTTTCCCTTGGAGTTTCTGAATCTGAAGCAAATTCGAAGGTGGAGGCAACTTTATGACTGCATGGACCTTACATGGGTCAAGACGAATCCCATCTTTCGAGACTACAAAGCTAAGTAAACGACTAGAACTGACGTAAAATACACATTTGTGTGGATTGAGTCGTATCTTATAGTGTCGGCAACGTAGAAATATCGCTCTTAAATGCTACGGGTGATCAGTCCGCTTTCACGAATGAGTCGGAAGGTCGTTGAGGTATGGTTGAACGATGTTTTTGATGTCATGGAAGGAATAATTCATTGCCCTCTGAAACGTCGCCCCCTGCGTTCTTCAAACCAAAGGGTAATTTTCGATATGCGAACGTGCACCACGGACAAATAAATGCAGTCTTTGACTGGTCCTGTGGGCGGATATTTATTTGATGATACCCGAAGAATCCATCCATGAATGAAAAGATTTCGCATTCGGCGCATTCATCAATTATCTGGTCAATGAAGGGTGTAGGGTAGTTGTCTTTTGGACAAGCTTTATTTACATCCCTATAATTGACGCACACTCTAATTGTTCCTTGTTTTTTCATAACAGGGACAATATTCGATACCCAATCGGTTAGAGGAACCGGGTAGATGAAACCAGCATGGAGAAGTTTTTCAACTTCTGCCTTAATGGCATCGGCTTTCTTGGGGTGCACCTGCCTTAGCCGTTGTCGTACTGGTTTGACATCTGGATACATCTTAATTTCGTGTTCAACGATACTCGAGTCAATGCCTGGAATTTCACTGTATGACCAAGCAAAGACATCTCTGAATTCACGAAAAAGAGCGTTATATATTTCCAGTTCTGAAGGAGAACAACATTTTCCAACATAAATATTCTCTACAACATCTGTTTTGTTTGATATATTTATGGCGATAGTCTCTTCAATGTTGGACAAGTTTCACTCGCAATCCACCGTGTTTACAGTATTTGATAGGAAATCAAAGGCCAAAGGATGATAAAGGTCATATTGAGCATCTTCTCCACAATCCGGAAGAAGGGAACGATGGTGGGAATCATTCCATGGTGCCCCTTCAATTACCATTGATTGGACAATTCCTTCGTCGGTGACATGCACTCGCGACCAAGGATCTAAAGGGGTACGATATTCTTTAGACCTATCTATCCAAACGCTTGATGAGCGTTGATTTGGGTTTGCCTCCCATGCTAGGAACATTGATTGCTACAATATTTCCGTTGGGATTGGGGGCATAACCATTGCATGATCCATGTTGATATCATTTTTTGAGATCTTTTTAGAAGATATCATATTGCAGGTTCCTACCGATGCTACTTCCGCAAGGTTGATTGGAGGTGGAAGGGTGAAAGTTCCCATTAGTATAGGATCTTTTAGTAGGCCTACTCCGATATTTTGAAGCGAATGGGGGCTTTCATGGATCATGGGAATTCTTCCTGTAACTTGAGAACCATTGGGGAGGAAGTTTTGTTGATCGATGATTGTAATCCCTCCTTGAAAGGGAAATGCAATCTTCCTAAAATAGGTTGACACAACAGCCGCCATAGCATATATCCATGGTCTTCCTAGTAGGATGTTGTAATCAAGATTTCGATTGATGACTTCAACGTCTATTTCTACCGTTTTCCCTCTTAGTTCAACTTTCAAGTTACTTAGAATACCATATGGGGTATATGTCCTTCCGTCGAATGCTTTTAATGTCGTCGAAGATCGCAACAAGGTTGGAGATCCTAAAGTTTTCCAGCATCTCATCGACATAATGCATGTAGATGCTCCCTCACCAATAATTATTCAATGAATAGTCTTGTTGAGGGCTTTCACTTGAACAAGGAAAGCTAGTTGAGCTGGTAATTGAGGATCGTATCCTTTATGGTCGAAGGATACAAGATTGGAATCCTTTGGGTCTATCCCACCAATAGCTGATAATAAAGCCTGCCTTTGGGATGGGCAATTCTATAGTACTTCAAGAGTCGACATAGCCGATGGCGATTGGGCCAAATATTCCACTACATTATAATGTTGTGCTGTTCTAGCGTGGGGATTAAATGTCGACTTGTGTACTACTCCTTTTGGCGGTTTTATTGTCAATTCAGGAATGATGGGTGGCGCAACTTCTGTCGAAGTTGTTGTTGAACTACTAGGTTGATCTTTATCCTTATTGTTTGATAGTTGTGGATTCCCACAATCTTTGTTCCTTGTCGATATCAAAGCATCATTTTGTTTTTTTGAAAACGACAACATTAGCACTTGAGATGGGGAAGAATTTCCACTTTCAACCAGATTTGTTCCTGGAGTTGGAAACGGATCAGTTAACACTGCGGAGGTTTTCGAATTCTTGAAGAAGTTCTTAAGCTCAGCCCTGTGTGGACAATTTGCAGTCCAATGATCCTCATCGCATATAAAGAATGGATTTTTTGGTTTCCTATCTCCAGGAGGGTTTGAAGAAGATTTTTCAGGTGATGATTCCTCCTGTTTCTTCTTCTTCCCTTTCCCTTTCTTCTTGCTCCCTGGTTGTTTGGTTTCTTTTCCTTTATCTGTTCATACGGCATTTACTTCCGAAGCAAGAAGTTCATATTTTTCATTTTGACTTGAAATCTTACAGGCCTTTTTGGATGTAGCCTTTATTGATTTCGTGTTTGTTGTGCCAATCACGCCATCGCTGGCATGAGAGTCATTGTTTGATTTAGGAGGAGGAGGAATTGAGAATTCTGGTCTAGGGGCGTCAGGTATTTTATCGTAGAGCATGCCAGACTGAGTGTAAATCAAGTCTGGATATTGCACACGAGTAATAACTTTCTCTTCTGTTACGACTCCCCCCTTTGCCACATCTTCTATGATGGAAGGTAGTAATGACTTGATAAACCATTCAGCTAAGAGCTGATCGGGGACATAGATTTTTACCATTCTACGACGACGTCGCCACTCATGTATATGATCAGATATGTGAGTGGTCGTTGTCTGTTTGAAATTGGTAAGAAGTTCTGTTCCCATTTCATAGCTTATTGGTAACTGAAAATGGGTTAAAAAGGTTTTGGCTAAGGTACTGAAGTTGTCGAATGAAGCTCTAGGAAATTCGATGCACCATTTTGCCGCCGGACCCGTTAACATCCTCTGAAGGAGGCGAAGTCTTATCGAATCATCATTTAGGGTGTTTGATGAACACCATAGATGAAAGGTCATCATGTGATTCAATGGATCTTCACCCGGATTTCCATTAAATTTAGGAATATCTGATGGAAGTTTATGCGGAATCGCTGGCCACCAAGGGGCATAAGCGATTAGATCGTTTGTTAACCTATTTAAATCAGGTAACTCTAAAGTTGCCACAAAGGGTAACTGCTGATTCAGGTTAGGTGAAGCATACCCAGGATAAGATGGGATTACCTGAGGAGTTGGTCTTTGCATACCGGCATAATGCATTTGATGCTGGTAACTTTGGTAAGGTTGGTGGGCATAACCATTGTAAAATGGTTGATTTTGACCGTTTTGAATGTACGACTGTCCACTATTAGCAAAGATTTGTTTCTCAGAACCTTGGTATACTTGTTGGAATTGCGGTTGTTGGTATTGCACGAGCCATGGTTGTGAAGCCATGTGCTGTTGCCCGATACTAGCAGTTTGACCAAGATGAGGGGTAATTGTACCAGTCTGAACCTGTGTCATTCCACCAGTCGGCGATTGTGGTTGAGTCCCAGGGTCACGGGGCTGTTGCATTACAACCTGAGAATCCTGAGGTTGGCATACAACAGGCAGTGCTTGAACATGCGACACCGTCACAATAGCTGGCGTAGTTGGGATATTTGACGTAGGTAAGCATTGTTGCATCGAGTACACAACTCTTGGTTGTTGAGGTAGTATAGGTACCCAACCACTTGAGGTAATTCTAGTATAACCCGAATGTTGTTGTGAACTCTCGTATGGATATCCTCCCGGAGGGGATAATGAAAGGGTATACTGCCCCCCATACGGTGGTAATCTAGAACTCAAGGGAATTGTTCGCCCTTGGGGGCCGGACTGCCCAAATTGACCTCCAAATGGATCAATTTGTTGAGACTCAACATAAGAGTTTCCTGATATTATTCCGGATGAACAAACAGGAACAGACCATACTGTCTAAATGGCCCTTGAGTGGGCTCCTTCTAGCGGTTGAGAGCTAGTCGGGACAGATGGTATACCGGCGAACATTGTCGGAGTGATAACAGGGAGTTCTGTCATCGCTATGTTAGATGACACAGTCCTAGATGTTGACGGTTGTTCAGACATTTGTAGTCTATCCAAAAGATTACCTAGCGATTCTACAGGAGCTTCTGCTGGTGGTAGACTAACTTCTGATGAAGAAGGATATAGAGTGATCCCGACTCCAAATTGCGATGGAGTACTCGTTGGAGGATCTTCCACAATTTCTTCTATGGCAATCAGACCAGGTGGAAGGGGAAGACCGTCAGGTCCGTAGAATATTTCTGGTGCCGAAGAAGGTATGGAATCGGAAGCGACAGATGTTTGAAGAGCAAGACTCTCCGAATCGGTTGAAAATGGAACTGGTTCGATAACACAAGTGTTTACTCTCAGACTAGGATCAGTACCACTGTCCTTCTGTGGCTGCTGAACTTCTTCTGTAGAGGCAGGGATTCCAGAAATGTTTGGAGTAACCGGAGTCTCTGATGTTGTTGGAACACTTGTTCTAACTTTAACAGGAGATTTGGAACCGGCTAAACGAGTTTGCTTTGTCCGTACTGGCTTCGATTCCGGAGACAAAGATGGTTGACTCGTAAGCCTCCGCAAACGACGGGGTTTCAATTGACTTTCTTCCACAATTTCTGATTACTTGATCAACTAAAATAAAGGAGAAGTATGTTTCCGATTTAAATGAATTTTAGACACTTTGACACAACTTGTTTTTTCAATTTTGAAGAGTCGAGAAAAAACAAAAGATGACTCTAGTCTCCTTCAATTTTTAATGAGCCTGAAGTGACAAGTGCTTAGATGGACCTTTTCTGTTAAGGAGTTTGAAAAGGAACGAAAGGGACTGCTTTGGAAATATAGGTAGAGGGATTACCAAACCAATTGCAAAACTGCAGAATACTTTTTACGGTACGGCAGTCAATCTTCTCGAATGTTGTGTCCAGTGCATTGCGATCGATAGGGCGGTAGACACGGCTTCCTATGGATAAAGGATTAAGCCTATTGGGGTCTCCCAAAATATACTCGACGGTACATGGGAGCACAAGTTCGTAGTGGCACTTATCATCTCAAAGTGGAGGAATCACCCAACCATCAGTGAGAACAACAGTTACCAGGCTTTACGACGCCGGAATACGTCTCTAGCCTAGACTTCTAAATGTTATGCGTTAAGTTCCAAAGCGTTGTTAGATTCATTGAATTTATTTTAAGTTGATCTTGTTTATGAATTTTGCCTTTCGGGTTCACCACGAGATGTATATGTAATTCCTAAAATGCAATCTAAGATAATAAACAAACTTTTTATCTCCTTTATGCAATGAAAATCCTAGCTACTAGGGAAAAGAAAGATAGAATCTTTTCACAAAGAGCAAAGAGCACACTCTAAATGCACTTTCCTAAATCAAGCCAATCAGACTGTCTATATGAAAATGCACATGCATGTATTTGTTTTCGACTTTCTTAGTATATGAATGCTAAAAAGAAAGTTGATGCACAAATCTGAATTTCTTTTCAAGCGACAAATATGATCCAGGTGGATGTTGGTGGCCACCCACCAACCCATTTGGACCCCCACAACTGTCTCTTTCAGTCTTTTTAGTTTCCTAAAATGTATCACAGTTTACTATTTTTAGTAGTTTTTCGGGTCCTAAACTTCCGGAGCCGTTTTGAGGCCCTAAACGACGTTTTTTTGGGATTCTGGGGCAACATGGGTCCATGGACCGATGTTGCCTCCCAAAGTGGTAGTACTCGGATAGATCTTTCTAATGAGCTATCATACGCGTCAAACGGAGATCGTATGCCAAAGTTACGACCCTGGGAAATTGATGTACCAATTTACCCAAACGGGGCCCACAATTTGGCGTTTCATCTTCTAGGGTTAGGTTTCGGGATGTGAAGGGTTTTCCATTGTTTCTCAACAATAAATAGGCCTTCGAGCCTCATTGTAATACAGTTCGGAACAGTTCAGAGGCATGTAGCCATCACATCTCTTCTCAGAGATAAGCTACCATCGCCCTAGCTGGTTTATTTCCATTTCTGGTTGTAAGCATATTTCAGTGTTTTCCATTAATGAAATGAAGTATTATTTCCGCTGCATCTCTGTATTTATGGTTATCGCATCTCTGTATTTATGGTTATCTCTGTAATCTATTGCGTTCCTATTTAAATCCGGATCAGTGGTATCAGAGCAGTCTGCTTTTTCTCTGTTTTTCTTTGCATGTCCCCAACGAGGTCGGGATATAAGGATTTAGGGCTTGAACTGGTCGAACCTTTGCAAGACCAGCCTCGCAAATCCCGACGGCCTCCCATGGCGGATCAGAAGAAAGATGAGGGAGCAGGAGATCCTATCAAAATCTTGCTCGAAGAAGCACTCGAGCGGCAAAGGAACACGATGATGGATAGCTTTGCGCAGATTCTTCAGCGGCTACCCAGAGGCGACGCATCGGCTTCCAACAGTGACTCTGGAAATGCCACACCCTTCAAGGTACAAGTTAATTTTGAAATCCCCATATTAGAGGGTCAAATAGATGCAGATGCCGTAGATAAATGGTTAAATATGCTAGATGGGTATTTTTCTGTTCATGAATTTTCAAATCGGGAAAAGATTGTTTTCGCTCTTCTCAAAGCAGCCCCCCACGTCAAGGACTGGTGGGAAACCTACTGTGAGCAGAAGGATGAAAGTACAGGCTCACTATTTTCAGCCGCACCCACTTGGAATGACTTCCGGGATGCCATCAAGGAGCAGTACTACCCTGTCGGAAGCTATGAGGACAAATACATCAAATGGACCACATTGCGGCAGGGACGAGACCAAGATGTGCCGGAATTCACAAACATTTTTCATACCCTTCGCACACAGTTGGGTATCAAAGATTCTGAGCTGCATCTGGTACTCAAATACCGCGGCTGCCTACACAAATACATCCAGGAAGAGATGGGGTTCTTGAACATCCCCTCACTCGGCACAGCATACCGATACGCTGTCAAAATCGAGCAAAAGTTCAAACAGAAGAAGCGAGACTTTGGATCTACAAATCCAAAGCCCAAAGGACAAAGCCAAGGTGGGGTGACCCAAGACAACCCGTCAAAGCCGCAAGAAAAGAACAACACCACGAAGCCGAAGAAGGACACAGGGAAGTGGTGTGAGTTCCACAAGAGTCCCACTCATAACACAAGTGAGTGTCGGACCAAGCAGTCGTTGGTGGCCGAGTTGAAGGCTTCCGAATCAGATGCATATTCCGACCCTGAGCCAAAACCCGACAAGGGGAATGGTAAAGGGAAGCAGATCATTGATGCGGATCCCAGCGCCACTGTTGCCACTGCCAAGATCAAGAAAAATGAGCCCGAAGATCCAGAGGAGGGGTAGCGTCTTTTCCACTCACAGATGTGGGTGAAGGGTTCACCGCTGCGATTCATTGTCGACAGTGGTAGCCAAAAGAACCTGGTTTCAGCAGAGGTCGTGAAGCGGTTGGGCCTACCGGCTACACCACACCCACAGCCGTACAGTATCGGGTGGCTTCATGAAGGACGAGATCTCAAAGTTCGCCAGCAGTGTCGCCTTCCCTACAGCATCAAGCCCTTCATAGACGAGGTATTGTGTGATGTTACACCTCTGGATGTTTGCGATGTATTATTAGGCCAACCATACTTATGGAGGCGACATGCTGTGTATGAGTCAAGGCCTCGTGCTGTCATTATTTCTTTGAATAATTCATTATACAGGATACCAGAGGTAGCCCCACCTACCGCCACATCTTTGTTCACTACCAAGAAAGGCAGCAAGCTCATATCACAGACCAGGAAATTCATCTGTCTAGTTCACTCCCAAAATAAGGGGAAGATCGTTGCTACATCCATGACCCCTGCAAAGGGTTCCTCCACGCAGCAGCAGCAGCAAAGGGATACGGTCATGACAGAACACAGGAACAACTTCTCCTCACCCACAGGGGTACCACACAAGTTTCAGGTGGGCGACAAAGTTTGGTTACATCTGCAGAGAGAACGCCTTACCAGAACCCATCAGAAACTCAAGCAACTCCGACATGGTCCTTACACCAGTACCAAGGCTATGGGGAACAATGATTTCGAGCACATCATTCCTCCATTCCTTCACCTGCACCAAATGTTAAGTGTGGACCATCGCCGACCATGTTTCCCACCATCACTGGACACATCAGAGATTGCAGGACAAGTTCAGCAGATGGAGGAACTCAACGCAATGGGGACCATTGCTTCCTAAGGGGGGAGGAATGATCCAGGTGGATGTTGGTGGCCACCCACCAACCCATTTGGACCCCCACAACTGTCTCTTTCAGTCTTTTTAGTTTCCTAAATTGTATCACAGTTTACTATTTTTAGTAGTTTTTCGGGTCCTGAACTTCCGGAGCCATTTTGAGGCCCTAAACGACGTTTTTTTTGGGATTCTGGGGCAACATGGGTCCATGGACCGATGTTGCCTCCCAAAGTGGTAGTACTCGGATAGATCTTTCTAACGAGCTATCATACGCGTCAAACAGAGATCGTATGCCAAAGTTACGACCCCAGGAAATTGGTGTACCAATTTACCCAAACGGGGCCCACAATTTGGCGTTTCATCTTCTAGGGTTAGGTTTCGGGATGTGAAGGGTTTTCCATTGTTTCTCAACAATAAATAGGCCTTCGAGCCTCATTGTAATACAGTTCGGAACAGTTCAGAGGCATGTAGCCATCACATCTCTTCTCAGAGATAAGCTACCATCGCCCTAGCTGGTTTATTTCCATTTCTGGTTGTAAGCATATTTCAGTATTTTCCATTAATGCAATGAAGTATTATTTCCGCTGCATCTCTGTATTTATGGTTATCGCATCTCTGTATTTATGGTTATCTCTGTAATCTATTGTGTTCCTATTTAAATCCGGATCAAAATATCAACAAGCTTCTTTTTGAAATCAAAAAAATGGACACGATTACAACACCTTACGATTTTGAAATGAATACTTGTTCTTGACACTAGAAAATTACAAATTCAGACCAAAAACAATAGTAATAGGATAATAGACCATCAACAACAATTAAACTTTTTCCTACGATTGAAATTGACACTTGCGACAGATTCAAATCAAAGGATGACAGTACGATTACGCTACTTTTGCAAAGGAGAACTGTAAACGACTCAACAAACACACAAAAACATCTACAGTTCTTTTATACAAAGGAGGCGGAATAACAACAAGGAAAAGGGGTTTCAAACAAACATATACTGATCACACGCAGCAAAATTCAAGAATAGAACTCGAAAGAATGAACCAAAGAAGCCACAACTGCACAGAGCTAGTCTGATCAGCGCACCTGTAGCACAGAAAATCTGAAATGCAGCGCAGGTTGTGCACTCGGGAAGTGTGCTGAAATTAAGAATCTCTTAGCAGTACCTGCGTTGGGCCAGAAACGAGACTCTGTTCGGGTTTCGGGTCACAATTTTCACTTCAGTTCTTGGGTTTTGGCCGAGCAAAAAGCAACCAGTAATGCAACAATCAGGGGTAGATCTAAGGAGGATCTAAGAGCTATCACAAGGGCAATCAGATAGTTTGTGAATCAGATGTTTAAATCATAAACAGATCTAGTAGATGGATTGAAGTAGCAGTTGTCTACTTTGCATTTGTTATGGAAAATGCAGTTCGAATGCTACTTGTAAGTTTATGAAACAAACAACAAAGAATCATAAACAAACAAACTAATTAGCTCCCCAGTGGAGTCGCCATTTTGTTACAGGGAAAAGTGTCTATTTAGAACTACTCTATCCCACTAAGGTGTGAAAACTGCCTTAGAAACAAATAGATAAAAGCTACTTTTGTTTTTCCTTTATGAATTATAGATAGAGAGGAACAAAAAGACCAACCTCGGTCTTGCGCTAATCTCTTGATTCGATCCCTCTATTCTTTGATAATCCTCAGCTACCTGCTCCCTTGCACGCCCAGCTTCACAAAGTACCTGTAAGATCACAAAAGCATAGCACTATACAAAGACATGGATCTATAATCATAAACAATCTAGGGTCAGATGTAAATTGACCATACAAATGTAACAAGCATCAATGACAGAAAAGCATGGAGGAAAACTCAAATAGCTTTTATTGATAAACAAGAAAAGAGCCAAGAGGAGTTACAACCGGTTGTTCTGACCCAGCTTCAACCTCCCAGCAAAGAAGCCCCTCTTCACCTCAAACAAAGCTTAGATCACCCAACAATCTGATGTTTGTCTCAGGAAACCGACAACAATTCCTTACAATATGCAAAATTCCAACCTCTGGATCTCTAGGATGAGGGATCCATATATAGATATCTGTAAGGGGGATGAGTCAGCTTGTGATTTGATTAGTGTCTTCTCTCTGACAGTTCTTGCTTCCACTTGGAGACTGATGGCCTCTTACTCATCCTTGGTCGAATTCAGTGAGGCAAGTGTCACAGGAGAAGATTCTGGAAGCTTGCATTGCCTCTCCACCTCGCGGAATGACACTGCCATTTGTCATTTCTCGCCCATCGCACCCCACAGAAGGGACTTTTGAAATGCAACGTACCCTCACAGTGTATTTGGGTGAGATGCAACGCACTTAGCCAATGGAGCAGCTGCAATGATCCTATTTTGACCAATTCTGAATAGTTTCTCATGGAGAACTTCTCGGAGAAGCTGTAATCTGTTGACCTTGTTCGTTTAGGGGTTAGAACAAAACTTTTAGGGACTTAGGAGCCCTTGGTTTATGGACATTTCATGCTTGGGGTTGTAGGGCCCAAAAATGTCTATAACACGTGGTCTGCACGCCTCATTTTCGCAAACCGTGACAGTTCGATCGAGAGTGTGACAGTAGCTTGACTAAGATTATTAGAGCCCGATCGAGCAATGGAGCGTTCAAATCAATCTTGCAAACCACCCTCCCAACGTCGCAAAGGATAAAATAAAGGTAGGTATTCCATCATGTGTCTTTCTTATTTATTTATTTTTTGCAAAATATAACAAATTTATTTCAAAAAAAATGTACAAAAATCATGAAAAATAATTACTTTAAAAAAAAAAGAACCATGCAAAAGCGACGAAATCCACAAAAAAACCCTTCAAAAAAACTTAGAAAATCACAAAACCAACCAAGAAAACCATATAAAAAAACCCTTCAAAACAACTTAGAAAACGACAAAACCAATCTACAAAACACTTTGAAACCACCAAAACACCTATAATTTAGGTTTTTAATTTATTTCTTGCAATGTTTTGTTTATTAAATGTAGAATTTCTCATTTTGAATGGTAAAATCATTTTTTTAAAAATTATTTTAGGTTTTAAATATTTTCTTTAGGAATTTTCTTAAATTTTTTTTTTAGGTTTTCATTATTTAAATTGCATTTTAAATTTATGGCAAATTTGACTAAAAATATACGTGAAACAACTCCAAAATAGAGAATAATAAAATTATAAGCAGTAAATGGTAAATTAGGAGCTTGAGATTGACATAATGAATATGGTTACTCATAGTGAACCTCTATTTATGAAAAAAAAACATTATTATTTTAAATTGAAATTAATTTATATTTTAAATCTTTTTTAATAATAAATACAGTACGATTCCAGTTTTAAAAATAAAATATTAATCTTTAAAGTTAAAAATATATTAAGAAAAAAACAAAATTGTTTTGTGTATATATATAACTAAAAACTATATAACATCTTGTCACTACACACACACACACACACATAACATAACATAACATAACATATCATGTAATTCTATTTAATTATGATTTAACTATAAAAAAGCATAGCTATAATGTTATATAGCTATATATTATAGTCTTATATGTAAAATATATAACATAACATAGTTTTACAACTATATAACATAACATAAAACTAGTTAACATAACATAACTCTATAATTATTTAACATAGCACACACACACATATATATAACATAGCATGTAAGATAGTTATAACTATGACTTCAACTCACAACTATATAATTATAAATAAAACTATATATATTTAACTATTATAAAATTATAATATCACACACACATATATATTAACATAACATAACATAACATAGTGTAGCATGTACATTTTGCATAACTATAACATAATATAACTATAATTATAACATTTAACATAGCATAATTATTTAAAACATAACAAACATATATATATATACAACTTGAGTGGACCTAATGGTTAAGAGCATGTGTTTCCTCATAAGAGGTCACAGGTTCAAAACCAGAGGGGGTAGAGTATGTATGCCTTCGTAGACTTAGCAGTCAAATCACTGTGCGAAGGTGGGTCCCTTGTCCCACAAACAAGGGGGTCTCATACACCAATTTGGTGTTTGGCTTGGTCGTGACCTTAAAATTGGATAATATATATATATATATATATATATATATATATAGATATATAGATATATATATATATATATATATATATATATATATATTTATATCATTTAACATAACTATATATATAAGTTCATGTTTCAACAATGCATCATTGATAGATACATTAAATCCATCATGAAAAGTGCATTTGGTCTACTGAATAAAATCATTCAGACTCTTTTCTAATTTGTACCATATTGTTTCATTATGGAGTCTCTTGTGCAAGAAACATTGTCTCCATGTGCTTGCACCTTGTACATGTCATGTGTCAAAGTCAAACATTTAGAACTTAAATTCTATTGTAGTATTTGGCTGGCATCAAAATTTTATTAGTTTTGTAAATAGGTTTATTTCAATTTTTTACATGTATATTTACATATTTATGTGTTATGAATAAAATTCATTATTTAGAAATGAGAGGTAGTGTGAGGGTAGATTTGATCACTTCTTTTGATTGTGTTTACATGGAACTTAATATACTTTCGTTGATAAATTTAAAAGAATGGACTCTAAATTTTAGCATCTCATGTTATAGATTATTTCTACATGAGTTTAGAAATGGTTTTTTTATCAACTATTTTTTTAGATTATTTTATATGTATTATATATAATATGTTGTGGCATACGATATATGAAACCCAAATGCATGCCATCATGGTGCCAGAGGTTTGTTTATACATCACCGCGCTCATGATAGATCACATAGCCCACCAAGAGTTCATGTTCCCCCCGTAGATCTTTCCTTCAATGCTAGTGAGGGTGGTAGCGGCATTGTTTCTATCTCTATTGATATTCATGCTAAATCCAGTGGACCTTCTTTGCCCATTTCAGTTACACCTCTTACATTTTTAAATCCTCTTTAAGCGTTGTGTCTTTATGTCTTGAAATTTTCTTCAATTGATGTGTTTGAATTTAATGTATATGTTATTACTCTTCTAGTTTTTTTAATTATATATATGTTAAATTATATTTATGATTTATAGCTCCTTAGTAGGCCGAAGTTGAGGATCAGAGTGCAACATCAATCCCTCTGTGGGATGATGCTACAACACATATCACATTAGAGGATGTTGTTGGGAAAAATACTTGGGAGGGATGGGGGGTAGATGAATCAGTATTTTAAAATCACTTCAACTTTTCAATTTCTTATTTTTATTTATGTAAGGTAATATCATTGATGAAACTAACATATTTATGCAACTGTGGTAAATGAAAACCATGTATATCCAAATAAATAATTTATCATTTAGTTCATTAATTTATCATTTATTGATGTAAGGTAATATCATTGATGAAACTAACATATTTATGCAACTGTGGTAAATGAAAACCATGTATATCCAAATAAATAATTTATCATTTAGTTCATTAATTGTTCATCCTTAACCAATGCATAATTACTTAATTATTCATTAATAAGAAACCATGAGAAGTAAAGAGAAGATACCTCATCAACACACATGAACATCAGAATTTTAGGTGGAAACCCAATGTGGGAGAAAACCTCTATTTTCATCATCTTTGTTTTCTTCTTTCATTATAACGGAAAACATCTTACAATATTGTACTAGCACAGATTCATACCAGTACATAGGAACCCACCTGCATAAGGCTACAATATTTTGTCATTCTCCAACGCCCACTGGAAGGGACCTCCAACCCCTGATCTCATTTACTGACTCCTACCGGAAGAGAGCAACCTAACCCGATAAAATTTTACCAGCTAAATTTGGAAGGAATTTGTAACTCTCTCGCTAAATGTTCCAACTCTCAACACCTATTGTGTATCATCCCTGTGTAACAACCCAAATAAACATTTAATTAATCAACTAATTAACATCAAGTTCAGACTATGAGTAGCACTTACCTGTGGTTGAATTCTACTTACTACAACAAGGTTTTGGGGACGAGTCTCCACCCAACCATAGGCTAAATTGTACAAGGACTTGCTACAACTGGCCACCCCCGAGCCCTCAATCAGCATACTACTACCAGTGACTCCTCTATCTTAGAACACTATTGTCCCAAGAGAATGAATGGTAGAATCTTGGAATGATGGAATGCCTCTCATCTTCCTCACCATCTATTAAATAGATCAAGCATTGGAAGGGTAACCACATGCACACACTCCATGTGTCTACATGCAACTTTATTGCTTTCTTGTTTTATTTCCTTTGTTTTTACTTTTTGATAGCTTTATTGATTTTTTATTGTTTTCTTGTTTTATTTCTAGTTATATTTATTTAGAGATTTAGTATGGTTATTTGCTATTTATTACTATTTTTATTTTTATTTTTATTTTTCATTGTTTATTATTTATTTTCTTGTATTTTTTTTAATATTATTTATTATTTATTATTTTTATTATTTATTACTTATTATTAAGGGACATTACATACTCTCACGCATTAAGGAACTTCATCCAAAGTTAAGTTGATTTATTATTATTATTATTATTATTAATTATCTTTATTATTTATTACTTCATGTTTGCCCGACACCCTTTGCTGAACTAGTATAACTAGCAAGCATCAAAACTTTCACGACACCCAGGAAATCCCAAGGAATCTCTTTCCTTTTTCCCACTTTCGGCACCAGGCATAAGCCTGACCTGGTCTGTATCCTAGTCGAAGGCTGGCCCCAAGGCTCGCGCCTGACTCAGACCTCATCTACCCCAAGGCAGGCAACTGGTACAGTACTCAATGACTCTGGGCATCTCGCAAGGCTAGCCCACTCCCTCCACAACTACTAAGGTGCACAACCCCAGGCATCAAAGTCCTTACACCCCCACTAAACTTCGGCATCCCAATTCAGTAACGGGCACCTAGCCTAGAACATCAAGCACTTGGTCTCCTCAAGATGGTCCCATAGCCCTTCAAGAGCTATCCATCAAAAGCTACACAAGACAAAGGAACCATTGGCATATGTAGTGTTGATTGAGTTTGTCCCCAGCCCATATGGTGTTACATATTCTCCCTCGCAGGTATGGTCTCCTATGAGATCATCAAATAAACAAGCCCTCTCGGCCCATTTGTGATTTCCTGTCAATCACCACATCTCAATATGCAACCAATGCATTAGCTATACCATCATAGTATGATAAAAAATAATCCACATGCAAAGTCTTGCATGTCATCATGAGAACATTCATCATTGTTAATCACAACATTATGAATAATAGCGAACTGCATGCTCATGCATGTCATAAATTTGTACACAACTATCACATGCTTCACCTCATGAAATACCATCATAAGTTATAACATCAACATATTTGCATCAAAGACATATCATGACCTCACATAATACATGAACCACATGTCAATAAACCTCATATTATAACATCATAATTCCTATGCCACATTATGTATATCATATCCATCATGAGTATTCAACATTAAACACCTATCATCACGTAGTAAATAAATATGTCAATATACCTTGACATAACATCATAATGCCTATGCATATCATCATCATCATAAGGATACATCATCACCATTGTAACAACTATATAAATATGAACCACATGTGCATGATCACCCTCATACCATCATATCATGAAACATCATCAATATAAGAACATCTCATTAGTTATCAAATATAGGATAATAATAAGCATTCTTATCATGATTCATCAGAAAAAAATCAATTTCATTTACTTTACAAACATTCAACTATGAACTAAGATTATTCAACATCCATCTAGGATCTATGTTATCTCATCAGTGTTATTAATGTTATGTTTTCACTAAGATACCAATTACTTCTTCAATAATCATTTCCACTTCTTTCAACTAGGAAGTTGACCATTTACATCATAGGTATAATCATCTAAGTACATCGTCAAATTTCACATGAGCCTCATCATCTTGAGCCTTAATCTCTCTTCTTATATTCTTCCTTGCCCAAGGAAATTCTGGTGAAATTCATTGTTAAGATATTACTAGTCATAAAATCATTATTTAAATCTTCTATCTCAAAATTAAAATCCCTTTGTTTTAAATCCTTGTTGCAGTAAGAAGACTTCAACCACAGGTAAGTGCTACTCATATTTTGAAATTGATTTTTATTAGTTGATTAATTACATGTTTATTTGGGCTGTTACACCCTGGTGAAAATTCCATGTAATAATAGCTAAAAACAATAGCCACGGTTGATGGGACACTTATTGCAAGATGAATGTTGAGCAATACATCCTAAGGGGTTTTATTTGGTTGTTTATGGCTAAGGAAATTGGAAAAGGAAATGGCTAAGGCTTTGGAAAGGAAAAATGCCATTTTTGGCACATTTATTTATGAAAATAATGGAAACTAGGAGAAAAGGGAGGTGAAAGGTCACAAGTTGCATGTGAGTAAAATGAAGGAAAATAATGGAAAATGAAGAAAATAGAGGCCCCATTCACAAAAAGGATTCTTAGGATCAATTGGTAATATTTTTTCATAGACATTGTTAACACCCAGGTTGTTCCCTATGACTCCCAAGGGAATACGGCCGGGGTAACCACTAACCAAGCTTTAGATTACAGTCTCTAGCCAAACTGTAATCAAAGAGGGCTCTCTCTTTAAGATTTATCTCTGTTTTGTGAGGATTTTAGGCTAGTTCTGAAATGAGGGTTTGGTTTGAATTTTGGTTGAATGATAACTTTCAATACCTAAGATGTAGCGTTCAGACATTTGTAATTCATTGGGCAATGGAGTCTAGAGCTTTGAATTGTTTGAAATGCTTAAATGGGAGTGTTCAGACTGCAGGGCCTATTGGGTATTCCAACAAACAAACTTAAAACTTTGGTGATGATGTATGATTAGCCAATGGAAAGAAATTAAAAATTCTCCACTAAGCTAGTGTTGTGAAAGTGAAGTATATTGCACAGGAGCAAACTTGAATTCCTGAAACAAGGGTCATTGTGAAAGATATATTCTGAAAGTGCAACAATTAAGAATTACAGTTATCAAGATTATAACTGAAGAAAACATTCATTAACAACATAGATTGAGATCAGGGTATTTCATGAATAAATCCTGAAGCTATTCTTTTTCTTTGCTGCTAAATACTAGAACTTAGAAACATGTATGGATTGTAAAAGACTGAAACACATAAGGAAGAGAGTTACAGAAGACTTATTGTATTGTGAGATGCACAGGGATCCTGCAACTTTTAACAAACACCATGAACGCATTCAAACAGCTCAGAACTTGAGAGATTCCATCACTTCTTTTATTAAACTCTGAATAAATTACAGCATAGGATCTCTTCAAGAGGAAGTCAACAACCCCTGCAAGCTTATGCGAGGGGGAATTTATACAATCGGTTCCAAAATATCTGAACCGCTGAGTTATCTGATAATTAAATACATTACCAACTTTTACAAAATATCAGAAAAGCAGTTACTGCTGCTATTAATACAAAATGAATGCCCTTTATATCTGTCAGGAGATACTTTGACCCTTGGAGGCCACTTAGTCGGTCTGAACGTACTGCTTTAATGCTGGAAATGTGCCTTTATGGTTGTTGTGTTGTAGCTTTTCGGCCCTGTTACCTGTTCAGCTGTCAATCTTGCTTTTGTTGGCTGAATATGATCTGCTGAGTTGGCTCAGCCCTTCCCTTTTCATGCATGCTGATTTTATTAAGTTTTCCTGTGCATGCCAACTTGTATTTTTTGATGAAAAAACTTAATGAATGGCTTCCTGGTCTATAAGATCATTTGTATTGTCTTAGTCCACCATTCCTGTGTGGGCAGTTGATGTCTAAGAATTGCATCCAAAGTCTCATCTGCCTCTGTGTATTTATAGAAATTGTGAGGGACTTCAAACAGGTGTTTAATTTCATTCATTATAAAGAATAAATTCTCTACCCTATTGTAGAGACTTTGTCCTGTAGCTGGCCCTGTTTCCTCTGAGGTGCTGGGCCTTTCAGTGATCTGATTTGTGGCGAATGTGTTGACCCTCTTGGCATACTGCTCATGTGTAAGTAGTCTTCCTGCATTGTTCAGTAAGCCAGGGAGACCTTTGTTTTGTAATGCCACAAATTTGTCCATGAATCTGTTGACCTCTGTCTGCATGTCCTGGGTCCTTCTTTCTAATGTCTGCACCAGGTTTCTTAGTGTCAGGACCCTCTTTACTAACAAAATAGTCTCAGTCCTGTTGGAAATTCCCATAGTTGCTAACTGAGCACTTGTTCTATTATTAAGCACATTGATCATCCTGTTGGAAACTTCAGGCATATTGCCTAGAGAGGCCCTTGATCTCTGAATTTCCTTCTGTGCTTTTGCAATGAGCTCCAACTGCTCATGAATTGTCTCAATATACTGCCATTGATCAGTGATGGATTGGCCAATATTGGCCCATAGCACTGTCTTGAGCTCAGCCACTACTTTATCCAGTTTGAGCTCCTTCTCCAGCTCCTTTATCCTGTCTTCGAGGGCTTTTATTTCCCTGCCATTTTCTACCACAGTCTGCTTGGATTTGTCATATCTTTCATTTACCTTGGCTAAATTCTCCCTGGCCTCATTTAATTCTGTCATTTGAGCTTCCAGGGCCTGAATCTCATTTCTCGGCTTTTGCATGTCCAGGCTTGGGGCCTGCTCTGTTGTTGGCAGTGGTGCTGAGGTAGAAGGTGATGCCTATTCTGTTTGTTGAGTGAGGGGAGCAATAGTTGGAGGAGCTTCCTCAAGGTTAATTATTTCAGGAGGAGGCTGAGATGTTTGACCTCCTTCCTTTTGCTGTAATGATGCTTGCAATGCTGCCTGTGCAGCCTCTGATTCTCCCAGCTTTTCTTGAGTCTGGATTAGCTGTTTATATAAAGACACCAGGAAAGTTGTGGCATCTTGATCATGTCTTAGTTGGGCAACTTCATCTGTTTGAGGGTGAATTGTTGCTGGGAGTTTGATCTTTCTCCTCAAAGCTGCCATGTCTGCATCCCTTAATTTCAATATTTCTTGTATGCCCTTGATGTCCTTGGGATCATGCCCAATCTCTATGATTATATCTTCTAAGGACCTGATCCTGTTGTCCTTTGCTTGAGAGGATGCTCTCTCCAACTCAAGTTGGGCAGCTGTATTATTTAGGCTATTTTCTAGCCTATAATTATCCAATGTCTTGTCTGCCAAGGAGGCATACACCATCTCACCCGTTTGCTTATGCAATTCGATTTTGTCCATTGGGTGGATGTCCTTGGCAAGGACCTCAAGATTGGTCCTCAAGTAGTCTGAAGGGGACTGTGGTTGTAATGCAGTTGGCATGAAGTGACTCATGATCATTTTGCCTTCACTAACATCATATGCAGACATCAGTCTTTGCTGGTTAGTGGGAGCCATTTTCAACAAATGATTATATAGTTGTATCTTTATTGGCTCATTCCTCCTCTTTATGTCAATGAACTGCTGTTTGATGCTCAGTTCACCTTCTCTCTGCTGGCTTGAGGAGCTGACTTCTCCTCCCATTATCCTCTCTTGTTCCTGCTGGAAGGAACTTGCTGAGGCCTCAAGACTTAGTGGGCCCATGCCCAAAGATTGCCCCATAGGCATTTCCTCTTCTGAAAGGGGATTCATTCTGTGTCTTTTCTCCCCTTGAGTCGTTGTTGTTGTGAGGGGAGTCTCTCTATCCCTCTTTCTGCTTATGTCTTCTTTTTGTGGGGTTTGGAGGACTGAGGCCTCCACTGTCGTTTCTGGCCTAGGAGGCACCGTGTCCTGAGCCTGCTGCTCAGTGGAAATTGGGGCTTCAGCTGCCTTTTCTTGCTATAATGGCTACTCTTTCTCTTGCTGCCCCTCTTGTTGCTGTTGTACCTGTTGTTGTTGCTGCTGTACCTCCTCATGAGGTAGCTGTTCTGGTTCCATCTCCTTTTCTTTGCCTTTGTTTAAGGTTTGCTCAATAGCTTTAACCGCTTGCTGATTTGCTGTGGAGGAAGATGCAGCTGCTCCCACTTGAGTGCTTGGAAGAGTAAACACCTGTGCACAAAGCTCCAAGTCAGCCATCTTTTGGATATTTCTAACTGCTCTTTGATTTAATTCTTCTTGTGTAGCAGCCTCCTCTAAGGTTCCCCTCCTCCATTTTACTTGGTTTGCATATTTTTCTATGTGAGGCAACCTTACATGGTCATAACCAGACAGCCTATACTTGACCCTTCTTAAAGTTATGAAGTGATTGGGGTCATAAGGTTTCCAAAGGAAAACGGTCTGTAGGCCAAGGGATCCTAACATGATGTCAGCTTCTTGGTTTCTGACCTTGAGTTGTGCTTTCTTGCCTCTGCCTGAAAAGTGAAGCACATTAGCATTCCCAAATTGCCTGAAGTATTCCAGTGCAAACAATCTCATGGGCACATATCTGGGCAATCTGTATGGGGGCAGCTCACACCCATATATTCTGATGACTGTGTGGTGTTGGTAATAATACAAATCCCCGATGTTGTATGCCTTGGACAGCTGAAGAATCCTCTGCATCTCATCAGTTAGCCTAGGAGGAGGTGAGCTCATGAGCAGAGACATGGCTGGGTGGATGAAGAGGTCTATAAATTCACAATAAGTGTATGGAGAAACAGATCTGCAGTGGAAAGCAGAGGACCAATACACCACTGACCTTGGATTTCCTTGTGCATCCACTCTCTTGATAGAAAAGTGGAACTTCTCATGTTGATAATACAAAATCAAGTGGTAGATGTAGGAGGTGTATCTGAACACCCTTTCTCTTGGTAAGTTCATCAATTGCTCATGTATTTTGTCAGATATGTAAGTGGCATAGTCATAGCAGATTGGAGACTTGCCAGGGGCAAACATGAGCATCATCACCAGCACAGTCTCATCAACAAACTCAATAGAATTATAGCCCAGAATGGGACTGATCATATCTACAAGGTCCCTGCCCAATTGGTTGAGGTAAACATGAGAGATGGGAGGGTACTTCACGGTGTCAGACCCTATGTACAACTGATTTAGTTTGGTGATGGTGATATGGGCCTCTGTCAATTTAGCTCCTTGCTTTATCAGATCAGCCAGTGATAAAGGGACTAATTTCTTCTCAGTTTTGAAATGGAGCATCTCTCTGATGGCTTCAGAGGTGACATAGAAAACAACTGAGCCTGAAGGGTCGATCACAGCCCTCTGAGTGGTGTCGTAGGATTCAGCACATAGGTGGATTAGGTCAGGAAACTGGTTGACCTGAGGGAGTTTGAATAGAAGGAGGAAAGAATCCCAAATGCCCAATACATTTGTTCCAGCCTCATGTTTAATCCTCAACTCATTCAGCAAATGAATGTGGTACTTGCTCTGCATTAGCATTTCTTCTGCTATCTGATAATCCAGGTTTGCTAGAGGCTGCCAATCCAATTGTCTCTGAGGGGCATTTAAAGGAGCAATGTTCAATGCTACAGGAGCTACTGGTGGATCCATGGTTACTATTAGGATTTCTGTTGTTTATAAACTGGTGTTACTGTGCAAAGCAACACCAAAGAGTTTTCCTTTGAACAGAAAGGTAAATTACTGAGGAACAGAGGATAAATGGTCAATTGCAACAATTGAAATACTGCTTAAAGTATGGATAAGATAAATGCCTGGCCTTAAACTCTTTTTCTCAGCAAATTGGTACAGTTTGGGCTACCATTTCGTGATTGCGCGAACATAATGCAGTTATTGGTAAAAAACTCGGGCAGACAAGGCTCAACTAGTGAATTTCGACCTTAGAGTGTAAATGGGGACTAGGCATAGGGGATTTGCCGGTGAATTATAAGTTTCTCAGTGTTTTAAGCTTTCTTAGCAATTTACAGACGAAACCAGGTGCAGGAGGGATTCACAATAATAAATACCTAGTATACAGAGAACAATGGACACGAATGCAGGTGGAAATGGCGCGCCAGCGGTCTCTAGGTCGAGTTCAGCAGGTTGGTGCGCGGTTGGACGTAAAAACCATGCAGAGAAAACAATAGCGTTTTTGGCAAAAAGTGCAAAAAACGCGAAATTTTGGCCAAAATATGGATTTTTTGGAACATTGGCGCCTTTTTGGATGATGTCAACATGACGTCATCAGGTGGGGTTAAGGTCGGATGACGTCAGCATGACATCATCGGGTGACGTGGCGGCATAAGAGAGGTCCACGGGGATGGTGAGGTGGCAGACAAGTGGAGCAATGGCAGACGGGGCGTACCGATGCGGCGCTGACGTAGCAGTGATGCTGGCAGTGATGAAGGCAGGGCGAATTAACCGAAACCGGAAGTGGTTAGCGGTTTCATATCGCACCGCCTTCCATACGGAAGCGGAATTGTCAGAGGTACCTCCGATACGATGTGGGGGTGACGCGTGGCAGAGGCCTAACGTCACCCTCTGACAGATATCGGAAGGTATCTTTCGGACGTCGGGGCCGGTCCGATATGCACGAGGGCCGTCGGATGAAAAGGGCCCGATCCGACGGTCGACGGATCGTTGAGCTAGCCGGACGATACGGATGCGGGCGGGATTAAAATAATATTTCTTTTGAAATTTGCGCCCGGCGGGACCTTTGGGAATTTGGCGATTCATATGGTTTTTTCAATGTTTTTACAAAAATGCGCATAGCGCTAAGACTTTGGGTAAATGGGAAAAAGTGGGTTTTTGTATGTTTTTTGCAAATGAAGCGGGTTATGGGTAAAAAGGGGTTTTTTCACAAGGTTTCTTAGCAAATGAAGGGTTTAATGGGTTGAATGACTTCTGAAGGGGAAAAAGGGGTAAGGTTTAGGGTTCTTAAACTGACCAGATGTCACTTTAATCCCTGACTGTGAACATATGGCTATAGTGCCAAAGGGGAAGGGGTATTTATAGCATGCTTGGGGTTTATACACCATAGTGTTTATAATAGTAGGGAAAAGGGGAACATAGGGGATTTAGATGATAAGAAGTTAGGGGTTAGTAAGAGTGGGGGAAGGGGTGAAACACTAAGTTTTTTGTATGAAATCAACTTAGTATAGGGAGTAGATCAAAATGAAAAGAATTTTTAGACAAGAATTGTGGCTCTAAAGGAAACCAGAACCAACATAAAACCTTGAATTCTTTCATGAACACAACTGGTGTAGGGATGTTAGTAATGAATATGAGAAGGGGAGAAAGGAAGTTAGACATGCTCCATTGTGTTACTGTAAAGTGATAAGGAAGAGGAGCTTTTCTATCCATTGATGCTTCCCTTGTTTTGACCAGCAAGATTCAGTTGGAAAGGAATGACATTTCTGCAACCCCATCTACCTACCCATCTACTTGCCTAGCATTTTTTGTTTCTTCTTGGAGGGTGCACTTGGACTTGCAGACCCTTATGCCTTTTCTTTTCTCTTGGCTTTTTCTTTTGATTTTCTATCTAGAATTACCCTTATTGCTTCCAAGGTCCCAGATTAAGTAGTTGGGAACCTTAATTCTCTACCTAAGCTACTGGTCTGCCAAGATTAAATAGTTTGGACAGACTTCTTTCTCTATTCTACAAAAGAAAATTGAAACATGGCATGATCCAGATTAGGCTGTTGGACCATCCACCAAAATTGAGTCAACATCAAGCTATGTACATACCTTGTCTTCTCTTGGAAATATGGGATCTTTGTATCAGCAAAGCAGAGCATATTTGGCACTTGCATTTGCCAATCATGAAATATGAAACCTATTGATATAGGTATCCAACAGTGGCTCCACATGGGGATGGTTTTTCTTCTTGAAAGACCAAGAACAACAGGTCAGAATGCCTTGGCCCTTTGACTACTCTTTACCAAAACTTGGAGTTTTTCTTCCTTGAAACCTCAAAATTGTAAACTGTCATATTTATAGAACTTGCTGAATTACAGCCTTTTCCTGCTTCTGCAAGATCCTTCAAACTAAGCTATTCACATGCTGAAAGAAAACACTAAACACAACAAATTATGTACAAGGGAACAGCCATGCTATATACATGGGGGGCAGTCAAAATAGTGCTTCAACATCCTGCCATTCACAGGACCTTCATCCAAATCAGTTTCATCAAGATTCTTGAGGAAGTAAGTGTTGTTTCCTTGTACTGCTTGGATGACAAATGGTCCTCTCCAAAGGGAATCAAATTTTCCATGTTTTCCTTTATCTTCCCTTCTTGAATCCCACTTGAGGACTTTGTCACCCATGTTGAAATCTTCAGCCTTAGTCCTCCTGTCAAAGGCTTTCTTCAGCTTCTCTTGTAGGATTTGAACTCTGTTATAAACTTGGTCTCTAGTTTGCTGTAAACATATAATTTGATTTACCCTCCTTTGCATATCATTGGGCTCAGCTTGAGTCTCTTGAAGTAGTTTCATAACAGGGATCCCTAGTGATGAAGGGAATTTGGCCTCTAATCCATAGACTAACTCATATGGGCTGACCCCAATTGATCTCTTGGTTGTTAGTCTATCTGCCCATAAGGCATTCACAAGCTTCTTATGCCAATTCTTCTTATTTTCTTCCAATACCTTCTTTATGATGTTTACAAGGCTTTTATTTGATGATTCAGCTAGGCCATTTCCTTGGGGATAGTATGCAGTGGAATGGCCCAAAGTGATGTGAAATCTGTGGCAAAAGTTCACCATCTTCTTAGACCTGAAAGCAGCAGCATTGTCTATTATTATCTTATCAGGACAACCAAATCTAGCAAGGATATTGGCCTCAAGGAACTGAATGATAGTGGAATCATTTGCTTGTCTACATGGGATGGCCTCAATCCATTTAGTAAAGTAGTCTGTAGATGTTAGAATCCATCTATGTTGGCCTGAAGATGAGGGATGAATTTCTCCAATGAAATCCAAGCCCCATTGCTGAAAAGGTCTCTCTGTTGTAATAGGCCTCAAAGGAAGTGGCAGTAACTTTCTCTTTCCCTCAAACACTTGGCATTTATGACACGAAGTGGTAAATTTCTTGACATCAGAGAAAACAGTGGGCCAATAATAACCAGCTCTCAATATCTTATCCACAGTGGACTTCCAATACAAATGTCCACCACAATTACTTGCATGAAATTCTTCCATGATTTTGTTGGACTCATTCTCCATTAAGCAGTTTAACAATATACCCTCATGGTTTTTCCAAAGCAAATTTCCATTCATAACACAAAATTTTGAAGCTTTCATTTTTAGGAACCTACATTTAGTTCTGGACATTCCTGGGGGAGCACACAGGTTTTGTAACACATAACAGATATCAGAATACCGGGGGGATTGTTTAAAGGCTACATTGATCTTTGGAGTCGCCAGCTCTGGTTCACTGTCCAGCTGGTTGATGTCCAAGTCTTCGAAATTTGTTTCAGACATTAATTTAGCCAAACCTTGCCCTTTTATCAGTTTTGTAGGTTTTATTTCAATGTCAAATTCTAAAATGTTGGCAATCCATTTTCCTCTTCTGCCCTCTAAGTTCTCTTGAGTAAGTATGTCTTTCACAATTGGGCTTGGTACATAGGCTATAACATGGGAGTATAGGATATAGATCCTAAAGTCTTTGATAGCTTTGACCAAAGCATATGCTTGCTTTTCCATGATCTGGTATTTCAGGGGTGCATCTCTAAGAGCTCTACTGAAAAAAGCAATAGGTTTTTCATTACCTTGGTCATCTTTCTGTAATAAGACAGCAGCAATTGTGTGTTGGGAAGCAAAGGAAAATATGATAAATTCCCTATCAAATTGAGGGTTGGTTAAGACTGGGGTTTGGGTGAGGGCTAGTTTGATACCTTCAAAAGCTTGATTTGCTTCTACTGTCCATTTTACTTTTGAATCCTTTTTTAGCATGTTATTGAGTAATCTGCTTAATTTGGCCAAATTTGGGATAAATATCCTTAGGAAGTTTATTTTACCCAGAAAGGCTTGTAATTCCTTTACATTTCTTGGATGAGGCATTTGTAAGATGGCCTGGATTCTGTCTGGGTCGATCCTAATGCCATCCTTTGAAATGATGTGACCCAACAGTTTACCTTCTTCCAAACCAAACAGGGATTTCTTGGGATTTAAGGAAATTCCATATTTCCTACAAGTTATGAATATCTGCCTTAGATGTTTCAGATGTTCAGGGTCAGATTTTGAAAATGGTGTAAGGTCATCTAAGTAGACCACAAGGAAATCATGGATCTCTTTGGCAAAAGCAATATCCATTGCTCTTTGAAAGGTAGCCCCTGCATTTTTCAATCCAAAAGGCATTTTCACATATTTGAAGGTTCCCCAAGGGGTTGTAAATGTTGTTTTGTCCTGATCATCAGGGTGAACTAGGATCTGGTTGAAACCTGAGAATCCATCAAGTAGAGAAATTCTTGAGGCCCCCACTACTCTCTGCAAGATGTGATCCATCTTGGGTAAGGGGTAGTTATCTTTCAAGGACACTTGATTTAAGTTCCTTAGATCAACACAGAGCCTTATTTCACCAGTTTTCTTTCTTGTAGGGACTAAGTTTGAAATCCAATCAGAAAATCTGATTGGTGCTATGATGCCAGCCTTAAACATTTTTTGTACCTCTTGTTCCATTGCTGGGAGAAGCATAGGATTGATTCTCCTCAACTTTTGCTTAAAGGATTTTTGATTTGGCTTGAGAGGGATAGTGTGTTGAATTACAGAGGTGTCATAGGATTTTAAATCCTCATAACTCCATGCAAAGACATCCTGGAACTCCTTGAAGAGGTCAATGTATTTAGGCTTTTTATCAGGAGGTAATGAAGCAGACATTTTTATTATTTTGGGTTGTTCAGCAGTCCCAATGTTACACTCTTCTATGGCAGTGTTGAGGGGCTGGATTTTTGGTTTGCTGGGAACATCATTGGAGTCAAAAATGTCTTCTAATGGAGCTAAGCCTGTTGGAAGAAAATTGTCTTTCAATTGTATAACTTCGGCTTCATCATCAGCTATCTCTTCACAACTGTTTTGTCCAAGTTCTTGTATGTTTTCTTTGTTAAAAATTGTTGGATGTAACATTTGGTTTGCTGTTTAGGTGACATTGGCTTGTTATTCTGTTTACTCTGTATTTGTGATTGACTTTCTCTTTCAAGTATTTGTGATTGACTTGCTCTTTCAAGTATTTGTGATTGACTTGCTCTTTCAAGTATTTGTGATTGACTTGCTCCCTCAGTGTCAATATTTAGTCCTGCAAATTCTTGTTGCAAGGTCAGGAAATTATTTATTTGTGCATCATCATCAAATACTTGCCAATCCTTGACATTATTTGGGACAGATGGTCTGTGTTTTATCTCAGCTGTAAAACAGTGGTTGGGTTCAAATGGAAGTTTACAGGTGCTTGCAAATGTGGCCAAACTATGAGCATGAAGATTATGTGTTCTCGGAATTTTGGTTATTTGAAATTCAGTGAAGGAGTTTAGTAGTTCAGCAGCAACAGACCTATAAGCCCTCAGTCTTTTGTCATTGGTGACAAAATTTCCCTTTACTTGTTGGATAATTAGGTCTGAATCTCCTAGGACTGAGACTTTTATGGCTTGTAAGGATTTTACTAGCTTTAGGCCTAGTAAGAGAGCTTCATATTCAGCCATATTGTTGGTGCACCTGAAGTTTAACCTATAGGCTCGGCCCTCTGCATGATTGTTTTGTTTGTTATGTATCCAAACCCCTGCTCCTACCCCTAACTTGTTGACTGACCCATCAAATTCAAGAAACCAGAGGACTTCTTGGTTAAGGGAAGGTTTGTCAACTGTTATGGGAGTTGGCATCAACAACTTGAGATCTTGGTTTACCCTTGATTTTTCTTTTGGAACATTTTTGTTAATTGATTTCTCAACCTTCATTTCTTGAACAACAGTCTCTTCATTTGTCTGCTGGTCTTTTTTGAGTGTGTGGAATTCCTCATCACCTGTGGGGTTTGTTTTGTCATTGAAGAGAATGTAGGAGTCAATGTCAGAATGGACAGCATATATGGGGAAGTTTTGAGGTTTTTCTTCACTGCTGACCATGTATTTCATAAGTGACTCTCTATATAGTCTCTTGGGTTGACCAAAGACTGTGATTGTGGCATATGACATGTCTAATTGTAGGGACCCTTGAAGTTTAGCCCCCCATGATCTTGATAACAACATTCCATATTTGGGTGGGATATCAGCAACTACAACATCCATTAAGATTGTTTTATTTGGATATTGGACAAGGGATACACATAAGTCTTTTATCAAGCCTAAACACTTAACTTGGCTGGAGTCAAATGAGAATAGGTCCTTATATGGTCTTGTAATATCTAGATTCAACCATTCCATGACTGATTTCGGCATCAGGATATGAGAGGCCCCTGAGTCAAACATTGAATTGTGTAGTATCTTATCATGAACATGTAAACTGACATAAAAAGGTAAGATCCCTGTGACTGCTGTCTTTCCATCAACCTATGGACCGAACAACAATTCTGGGGTATCATCCAACACATTGACATTGTCTTTATTACGAGTAAGTTGGAGGGACTTCTTGATTTGTTGTTTGTAGATGTCATGCTTGGCTAGTTCTGAGAGAGGGATGGCTACCTTCAGTTTGCCAATTTCAGCTTCCAAGTCAAAGGGTCTTTCAGATTGAACCTTAGTGTTGTGGGTGACAACCTTTTCTTTGTTTAGTAAGTTTTCTTCTTGATCCTTGTCTTGATCTTGGGGCTTGTGCCTTTCATTCATCTTTTGAGGAAGGTCACTTGGATTAGGCTGCAAAGATGATGCAGCCAGTGGTTGTTGTGTAGAGGGAATTTGTTCAATAACCTCTTCAACGGTTACCTCCTTTGTAAGTGAATCAGTTGTGTTAATTGGTTCTGTGACTATGGCTCTTTTAGGCTGCAGCCTGTCCTTTGTTTTTTCAGGCTGTGTTATATTTACAGTTCTACTTCTTAGTTTGTATTGTTTATGAACTTCATAAACAGCTGTGTCATAGCCTTGTTTGAAGTCAAATGACTCACCTGACTTGGTTTGGAATTGTTTAATGTCATCATCTTTGTGATCTTCTTGACTCAGAAAAACTTGATGCTCATCATTGAGGCCCATTAGGTTGATGTGGGTGTCATCTACTTGCTCGTTTGAAGTGGATGTTTCAGCATAGTTTTCCTGGAACGGAGGTCTTATCTCTGGATCAGAATTGGCCTTGCCAACGTTTGGGTTTTGATTTCTCCTAAAATTGGGATTCCTTATAGGGTTGTTTTGCGGTGCTTCCCATGATGCCTTTCTCTCAACCGATTCCACTCTATCACCCAATCTCTTCATACCATTGAGTATTGCATCCAGTTTCTGATCAAAGGCCGAGGGTTCTTCTTTGTATATGTTTCTCTTTTCCAATCTTGCCCTGTTTCTTTTAGCAATCAGGTTTGCTTCTACTGTGACAGCTACCTTTTGGGCATCTTGGAGAGTTTCAGGTGCTCTTTCCTTTAACTGATATGCCATGTCAGGGTCAAATCCATCAGGGAATTTGTACAAGGCTAAATCAGGAGGAGGTCTTAAGTTTTGTGGTATTGCGTTGTATACATTGTTAAATCTGGCACAATACTCCAGAACGGTCTCTTGAGGACCTCTCTTGATTGTGTCATATTCACCAAGTATGTGCAAGGGATCTTTCTTTTTCTCCCATCTGTTAGTAAAGGCTTGATAAAGCTCATCAGGGGTTGTGATGGTATTTACAGCAAGTGATCTGAACCAAGTTCGGACATCACCTGTCAGGCTCTGGACAAAAATTCTCATTCTCACACTATCATCATCTATTTCATAGTTCTCAAAGTGATCCTGCATCTTCTTGGCATGCTGAATAGCTGTGAAAGGGCCAGTGGAGTCAAAATATGAGATTTTGGTTTGGTAATCCTGAGGTAAGGCTGCAGGATTAGCAGGCAACTGCAAGGGTGCATATCTGTTAGCCATATTTACAGGGTTTAGAGGATTGACAAGGGCAACTGGGACAACAGGAACGATGGGTACCACAGGGGTAACAGGTATAGCAGAACCTAGAGTGTTGGTCAAGGGAATATGTGCAGTGGATGAAGGTGTGAAAGGAGGGCTTTGAGATGTGGATGGTGAACTAGGGGAATTGGGGGTAGACCGAAAAAGAACCTTGATTGGAGTGGAAATGGGGTTAGGGTGAACTGTCTCTAGACTTAAGTCAGCAAGCTTATCTGGCCCTTGCTGCTTCCTAACAATCTTAGGGATTGTGTTAGGATTTTCAAAAACAGTGGGTGGGTTGGGGTCCGGATTTGACCTTGTATACCGTGGATTCTTCTTGGGAGCCAGCTTCTGAACTTGTTTTTTGAGTATTTTGAGGAAATTTTTATATCTGCAAGGACTAGACTAGATTTTGGAATGGTTGTATATGTCTCAAAGCTATCATGAAGATTTGACTGAAGCAGCTTTAGGGGATATATAGCAACTAGAAAATCCTAAGGAGTCCCCAGTGGAGTCGCCATTTATGTTAACACCCAGGTTGTTCCCTATGACTCCCAAGGGAATACGGCCGGGGTAACCACTAACCAAGCTTTGGATTACAGTCTCTAGCCAAACTGTAATCAGAGAGGGCTCTCTCTTTAAGATTTATCTCTGTTTTGTGAGGATTTTAAGCTAGTTCTGAAATGAGGGTTTGGTTTGAATTTTGGTTGAATGATATCTTTCAATACCTAAGATGTAGTGTTCAGACAGTTGTAATTCATTGGGCAATGGAGTCTAGAGCTGTGAATTGCTTGAAACGCTTAAATGGGAGTGTTCAGACTGTAGGGCCTATTGGGTATTCCAACAAAGAAACTTAAAACTGTGGTGATGATGTATGATTAGCCAATGGAAAGCAATTAAGAATTCTCCACTAAGCTAGTGTTGTGAAAGTGAAGTATATTTCACAGGAGCAAACTTGAATTCCTGAAACAAGGGTCACTATGAAATATATATTCTGAAAGTGCAGCAATTAAGAATTACACTTATCAAGATTATAACTGAAGAAAACATTTATTAACAACATAGATTGAGATCAGGGTATTTCATGAATAAATCCTGAAGCTATTCTTTTTCTTTGCTGCTAAATACTAGAACTTAGAAACATGTATGGATTGTAAAAGACTGAAACACATAACGAAGAGAGTTACAGAAGACTTATTGTATTATGAGATGCACAGGGATCCTGCAACTTTTAACAAACACCATGAACGCATTCAAACAGCTCAGAACTTGAGAGATTCCATCACTTATTTTATTAAACTCTGAATAAATTACAGCATAGGATCTCTTCAAGAGGAAATCAACAACCCCTGCAAGCTTATGCGAGTGGGAATTTATACAATCGGTTCCAAAATATCTGAACCGCTGAGTTATCTGATAATTAAATACGTTACCAACTTTTACAAAATATCAGAAAAGCAGTTACTGCTGCTATTAATACAAAATGAATGCCCTTTATATCTGTCAGGAGATACTTTGACCCTTGGAGGTCACTTAGTCGGTTTGAACGTAATGCTTTAATGCTGGAAATGTGCCTTTATGGCTATTTTGCTGTAGCTTTTTGGCCCTGTTACCTGTTTAGCTGTCAATCTTGCTTTTGTTCGCCGAATATGATCTGCTGAGTTGGCTCAGCCCTTCCCTTTTCATGCATGCTGATTTTACTAAGTTTTCCTGTGCATGCCAACTTGTATTTTTTGATGAAAAAACTTAGTGAATGGCTTCCTGGTCTATAAGATCATCTGTATTGTCTTAGTCCACCATTCCTGTGTGTGCAGTTGATGTCTAAGAATTGCATCCAAAGTCTCATCTGCATCTGTGTATTTATAGAAATTGGGAGGCACTTCAAACAGGTGTTTAATTTCATTCATTATAAAGAATAAATTCTCCACCCTATTGTAGAGACTTTGTCCTGTAGCTAGCCCTGTTTCCTCTGAGGTGCTGGGCCTTTCAGTGATCTGATTTGTGGCGAATGTGTTGACCCTCTTGGCATACTGCTCATGTGTAAGTAGTCTTCCTGCGCTCTTCAATAAGCCAGGGAGACCTTTGTTTTGAAATGCCACAAATTTGTCCACGAATCTGCTGACCTCTGTTTGCATGTCCTGGGTCCTTCTTTCTAATGTCTGCACCAGCTTCCTTAGTGTCAGGACCCTCTTTACTAACAAAATAGTCTCAGTCCTTTTGGAAATTCGCATAGTTGCTAACTGAGCACTTGTTCTATTATTAAGCACATTGATCATCCTGTTGGCAACTTCAGGCATATTGCCTAGAGAGGCCCTTGATCTCTGAATTTCCTTCTGTGCTTTTGCAATGAGCTCCAACTGCTCATGAATTGTCTCAATATACTGCCATTGATCAGTGATGGATTGGCCAATATTGGCCCATAGCACTGTCTTGAGCTCAGCCACTACTTTATCCAGTTTGAGCTCCTTCTCCAACTCCTTTATCCTGTCTTTGAGGGCTTTTATTTCCCTGCCCTTTTCTGCCACAGTCTGCTTGGATTTGTCATATCTTTCATTTACCTTGGCTAAATTCTCCCTGGCCTCATTTAATTCTGTCATTTGAGCTTCCAGGGCCTGAATCTCATTTCTCAGCTTTTGCATGTCCAGGCTTGGGGCCTGCTCTGTTGTTGGCGGTGGTGCTGAGGTAGAAGGTGCTACCTATTCTGTTTGTTGAGTGAGGGGAGCAGTAGTTGGAGGAGCTTCCTCAAGGTTTATTATTTCAGGAGGAGGCTGAGATGTTTGACCTCCTTCCTTTTGCTGTAATGATGCTTGCAATGCTGCCTGTGTAGCCTCTGATTCTCCCAGCTTTTCTCGAGTCTGGATTAGCTGTTTATATAAAGACACCAGCAAAGCTGTGGCATCTTGATCATGTCTCAGCTGGGCAACTTCATCTGTTTGAGGCTGAATTGTTGCTGGGAGTTTGATCTTTCTCCTCAAAGCTGCCATGTTTGCATCCCTTAATTTCAATATTTCTTGTATGCCCTTGATGTCCTTGGGATCATGCCCAATCTCTATGATTATATCTTCTAAGGACCTGATCCTATTGTCCTTTGCTTGAGAGGATTCTCTCTCCAACTCAAGTTGGGCAGCTGTATTATTTAGGCTATTTTCTAGCCTATAATTATCCAATGTCTTGTCTGCCAAGGAGGCATACACCATCTCACCCATTTGCTTATGCAATTCGATTTTGTCCATTGGGTGGATGTCCTTGACAAGGACCTCAAGATTGGTCCTCAAGTAGTCTGAAGGGGACTGTGGTTGTAATGCAGTTGGCATGAAGTGACTCATGATCATTTTGCCTTCACTAACATCATATGCAGACATTAGTCTTTGCTGGTTAGTGGGAGCCATTTTCAACAAATGATTATATAGTTGTATCTTTATTGGCTCATTCCTCCTCTTTATGTCAATGGACTGTTGTTTGATGCTCAATTCACCTTCTCTCTGCTGGCTTGAGGAGCTGACTTCTCCTCCCATTATCCTCTCTTGTTCCTGCTGGAAGGAACTTGCTGAGGCCTCCAGACTTGGTGGGCCCATGCCCAAAGATTGCCCCATAGGCATTTCCTCTTCTGAAAGGGGATTCATTCTGTGTCTTTTCTCCCCTTGAGTCGTTGTTGTTGTGAGGGGAGTATCTCTGTTCCTCTTTCTTCTTCTGTCTTCTTTTAGTGGGGTTTGGAGGACTGAGGCCTCCACTGTCGTTTCTGGCCTAGGAGGCACCGTGTCCTGAGCCTGCTGCTCAGTGGAAATTGGGGCTTCAGCTGCCTTTTCTTACTGTAATGGCTGCTCTTTCTCTTGCTGCCCCTCTTGTTGCTGTTGTACCTATTGTTGTTGCTGTTGTACCTCCTCATGAGGTGGTTGTTCTGGTTCCATCTCCTTTTCTTTGCCTTTGTTTAAGGTTTGCTCGATAGCTTTAACCGCTTGCTGATTTGCTGTGGAGGAAGATGCAGCTGCTCCCGCTTGAGTGCTTGGAAGAGTAAACACCTGTGCACAAAGCTCCAAGTCAGCCATCTTTTGGATATTTCTAACTGCTCTTTGATTTAATTCTTCTTGTGTAGCAGCCTCCTCTAAGGTTCCCCTCCTCCATTTTACTTGGTTTGCATATTTTTCTATGTGAGGCAACCTTACATGGTCATAACCAGACAACCTATACTTGACCCTTCTTAAAGTTATGAAGTGATTGGGGTCATAAGGTTTCCAAAGGAAAATGGTCTGTAGGCCAAGGGATCCTAACATGATGTCAGCTTCTTGCCAACCTTCCTCCCTTTTGTTGTAGATGAAGTGGCCTAATTGGTTTCTGACCTTGAGTTGTGCTTTCTTGCCTCTGCCTGAAAAGTGCAGCACATCAGCATTCCCAAATTGCCTGAAGTATTCCAGGGCAAACAATCTCATGGGCACATATCTGGGCAATCTGTATGGGGGAAACTCACACCCATATATTCTGATGACTGTGTGGTGTTGGTAATAATACAAATCCCCGATGTTGTATGCCTTGGACAGCTGAAGAATCCTCTGCATCTCATCAGTTAGCCTAGGAGGAGGTGAGCTCATGAGCAGAGACATGGCTGGGTGGATGAAGAGGTCTATAAATTCACAATAAGTGTATGGAGAAACAAATCTGCAGTGGAAAGCAGAGGACCAATAGACCACTGACCTTGGATTTCCTTGTGCATCCACTCTCTTGATAGAAAAGTGGAACTTCTCATGTTGATAATACAAAATCAAGTAATAGATGTAGGAGGTGTATCTGAACACCCTTTCTCTTGGTAAGTTCATCAATTGCTCATGTATTTTGTCAGATATGTAAGTGGCATAGTCATAGCAGATTGGAGACTTGCCAGGGGCAAACATGAGCATCATCACCAGCACAGTCTCATCAACAAACTCAATAGAATTATAGCCCAGAATGGGACTGATCATATCTACAAGGTCCCTGCCCAATTGGTTGAGGTAAACATGAGAGATGGGAGGGTACTTCACGGTGTCAGACCCTATGTACAACTGATTTAGTTTGGTGATCTGGGCCTCTGTCAATTTAGCTCCTTGCTTTATCAGATCAGCCAGTGATAAAGGGACTAATTTCTTCTCAGTTTTGAAATGGAGCATATCTCTGATGGCTTCAGGGGTGACATAGATAAAAACTGAGCCTGAAGGGTCGATCACAACCCTCTGAGTGGTGTCGTAGGATTCAGCACATAGGTGGATTAGGTCAGGAAACTGGTTGACCTGAGGGAGTTTGAATAGAGGGAGGAAAGAATCCCAAATGCCCAATACATCTGTTCCAGCCTCATGTTTAATCCTCAACTCATTCAGCAAATGAATGTGGTACTTGCTGTGCATTAGCATTTCTTCTGCTATCTGATAATCCAGGTCTGCTAGAGGCTGCCAATCCAATTGTCTCTGAGGGGCATTTAAAGGAGCAATGTTCAATGCTACAGGAGCTACTGGTGGATCCATGGTTACTTTTAGGATTTCTGTTGTTTATAAACTGGTGTTACTGTGCAGAGCAACACCAAAGAGTTTTCCTTTGAACAGAAAGGTAAATTACTGAGGAACATAGGATAAATTGTGAATTGCAGCAATTGAAATACTGCTTAAAGTATGGATAAGATAAATGCCTGGCCTTAAACTCTTTTTCTCAGCAAATTGGTACAGTTTGGGCTACCATTTCGCGATTGCGCGAACAGAGTGCAGTTATTGGTAAAAAACTCGGGCAGACAAGGCTCAACCGGTGAATTTCGACCTTAGAGTGTAAATGGGGACTAGGCACAGGGGATTTGTCGGTGAATTATAAGTTTCTCAGTGTTTTAAGCTTTCTTGGCAATTTACAGACGAAACTAGGTGTAGGAGGGATTCACAAGGATAAATACTTGGTATACAGAGAACAATGGACACGAATGCAGGTGGAAATGGCGCGCCAGCGGTCTCTAGGTCGAGTTCAGTAGGTTGGTGCGCAGTTGGACGTAAAAACCATGCAGAGAAAATAATAGAGTTTTTGGCAAAAAGTGCAAAAAATGTAAAATTTTGGCCAAAATATGGATTTTTTGGAACATTGGCGCCTTTTTCGATGATGTCAGCATGACATAATCAGGTGGGGTCAAGGTCGGATGACGTTAGCATGACGTCATCAGGTGACGTGGCGGCATAAGAGAGGTCCACAGGGATGGTGAGTTGGCAGACAGGTGGAGCAATGGCAGACGGGGCGTACCGACGCGGCGCTGACGTAGCAGTGATGCTGGCAGTGACGAAGGCAAGGCGGATTAACCGAAACCGGAAGTGGTTAGCGGTTTCATATCGCACCGCCTTCCATATGGAAGCGGAATTGTCAGAGGTACCTCCGATACGATGTGGGGGTGACGCGTGGCAGAGGCCTGACGTCACCCTCTGACAGATATCGGAAGGTATCTTTCGGACGTCGGGGCCGGTCCGATATGCACGAGGGCCGTCGGATGAAAAGGGCCCGATCCGACGGTCGACGGATCGTTGAGCTGGCCAGACGATACGGATGCGGGCGGGATTAAAATAATATTTCTTTTGAAATTTGCGCCCGGCGGGACCTTTGGGAATTTGGCGATTCATATGGTTTTTTCAATGTTTTTACAAAAATGCGCATAGCGCTAAGACTTTGGGTAAACGGGAAAAAGTGGGTTTTTGTATGTTTTTTGCAAATGAAGCGGGTTATGGGTAAAAAGGGGTTTTTTCACAAGGTTTCTTAGCAAATGAAGGGTTTAATGGGTTAAATGACTTCTGAAGGGGAAAAAGGGGTAAGGTTTAGGGTTCTTAAACTGACCAGGTGTCACTTTAATCCCTGACTGTGAACATATGGCTATAGTGCCAAAGGGGAAGGGGTATTTATAGCATGCTTGGGGTTTATACACCATAGTGTTTATAACAGTAGGGAAAAGGGGAACATAGGGGATTTAGATAATAAGAAGTTAGGGGTTAGTAAGAGTGGGGGAAGGGGTGAAACACTAAGTTTTTTGTATGAAATCAACTTAGTATAGGGAGTAGATCAAAATGAAAAGAATTTTTAGACAAGAAATGTGGCTATAAAGGAAACCAGAACCAACATAAAACCTTGAATTCTTTCATGAACACAACTGGTGTAGGGATGTTATTAATGAATATGAGAAGGGGAGAAAGGAAGTTAGAAATGCTCCATTGTGTTACTGCAAAGTGATAGAGAAGAGGAGCTTTTCTATCCATTGATGCTTTCCTTGTTTTGACCAGCAAGATTCAGTCGGAAAGGAATGACATTTCTGCAACCCCATCTACCTACCCATCTACTTGCCTAGCATTTTTTGTTTCTTCTTGGAGGGTGCACTTGGACTTGCAGACCCTTATGCCTTTTCTTTTCTCTTGGCTTTTTCTTTTGATTTTCTATCTAGAATTACCCTTATTGCTTCCAAGGTCCCAGATTAAGTAGTTGGCAACCTTAATTCTCTACCTAAGCTACTGGTCTGCCAAGATTAAATTGTTTGGATAGACGTCTTTCTCTATTCTACAACATAAAATTGAAACATGGCATGATCTAGATTAGGCTGTTGGTCCATCCACCAAAATTGAGTCAACATCAAGCTATGTACATACCTTGTCTTCTCTTGGAAATATGGGATCTTTGTATCAGCAAAGCAGAGCATATTTGGCACTTGCATTTGCCAATCATGAAATATGAAACCTATTGATATAGGTATCCAACAGACATATGTAGAGAAATGTTCGCATACAACAATGGTGCACCTCCAACACCCGTTGTAACACCCTCCCCCCACATCCACCCAAGTAACCATCCCAACTAAGGTAAACATGATACGAGAGGCTACTATGATCGAATTTGACCTCCTATGTGACCTTAAGGAAGTGGAATCGATGGAACATCACACAAAGTCATCACACATCATCAACAAAACCCTCAGGACACAATTCAGCCACTCAGAAATCCTGTCCTGGGTCCCACTATTGTTATGGATCTCTTAGTCCATATTCTTTGTAATGCTATGGGTAAGGGAGTGACCAACAACCCAAAGTCACTCTCAAAGGCTTTCCTGCCAGCGACTAGGGACCAAAATTGCCATTTTTGTGCCAGCGGCCCTCGGATTTAACCCACTTTTTCATGTCGAGAGGCTAGGACACTGCCCAGAATGGAGTGGTAACTTGAAATCAGTAAAGCTATAGGGAAACAATCACACAAAATAAATAATATGAACAAGACCATAAATAGACCCGTACTAGCCATGATAGATATTTGGTCAAACATATCATCAACATCTCACCTACAAGTGTAAACAACAGAATTAGGTGTAGGAATCTCATACTTATCTGAGAATCGCTATGAACCATTGTTCCCTCATGTCATTTTCTACATTATCATCTATTAGGCTATAGATACACGATCCATTCATTTACAAGTAAAATTATGTTGAGAGCCATACATAGTTGTTGTAATAAAATATACATATAAGCAACATAATAGAAATTGAATCACCATAAACATATCAGTCATCCAAATCCACATATACATCAATACATTTGCACATAGAAATAAAGGGAATGAATTTCTCATTAATGAATGCAATAAACCAACCAAAGATGGGACTACCACATTCCACTTGACCATAAAATGATCGAGCCAAATATCTCTTCGACCATTCACTCCCATGCCATATTATAAGCATGAATGTGGGACTCAAACAAATGAAATAACCAGGACCTATCGAGGCTAAACCACCTCACCCCCATCAACAGAAATCAAGATTTACTGTAATCCATCCTAGATCACTAGGCCAACATAATGAACACATCATAATAGGCTTTATCGTGATCTCCACTCGATCACTAGGCCAAACAATCATGGAATCCATTAGATTTCTCCAACTACACCCTGAGAAATTTTAGTGTCTCCTAGTCTCTTAGGCTTTATCGCAATCCAAACCCAGATCAGTAGGCCCTAAATCAAGATCCACTATCCAAGATTTACCGCATATCCCAAACCCAAGACTACTACACCCAATGGAGATCAAACCACCTCTTGGATTTATCGTATATGTTTCCATTCACTAGCAATGATTCTTAGGCCCATTGAGGCAACATAATCCTGGATTTACCGCAACCCATATTTTCACTTAGGGGTCATTAGGTCAGTGTTTTTATCATGATCCACTATCTGGTTCAGGGACTACTAGGCCATGTACACTATCATTTGGAGATCCACCCCACCTAGCTTTGAATGAATTGTGCAATCTAGCTCAACCAAAACATGAGAACCCCATCACACCATGACAATCTGGAAATCGCAAGTCTAGGCTGAAAACACTCTTACACTTAGAAAAACCCATGCTATGATAGAAAATAACCACATGCAATGTCATGCATGCCAAATCTAGCAAGGAAAATACACATGCAAGTTTATACCTGCAATGAAGCATGTTGTAGTTGCTTCATGCTGCCTTTCCCTGCTTGATGTTTTCTTCCTCTTTCCTTCTTTTCCTTTCTTGCTCCAATGCGAACGTGCTCCATGAAATTTGAAGTGTCCAAGAGTGAGAGAGAGAGAGAGAGAGAGAGTAATGAGAGAGCTAAAAAACACAACTGACAAAAGATTACCAATTGATCCTCAGAATCCCTTTTATGGATGAGACCTCTATTTTCTTTATTTTCCATTATTTTCATTGATTTTTCCACCCCACATGTAGCTTGTTACCTTTCACCTCCTTTTTCTCCTAATTTCCATTATTTTCATAAATAAATGTGAAAAAAATTCCATTTTTCCTTTCCAAATCCTTAGCCATTTCCCTTTGCGATTTCCTTATCCATAAACAACCAAACGAACACCCCCCTAGGATGTATTTCCCAACATTCAGCTTGGAATAAGTGTCCCATTAATCGTGGTTATTGTTTTTAACTTTTATTAGATGGAATTTTCATCAAGACTATTGCAGAACCCTCCCCCTTGGGGGACACCGTCCTCATTGTTCAATCACACATATACCTCAACAACCTACTTAAAGAAGACGTACTGCTCATGGAGCTTTATAAAATAGCTCGAAGCAGTATTTACAATGAAGTAACTTCTCAAAAGGAAAACATCATGACAACATACAACATAGTGGAGCTTTATAACACAACTCATTACGTCATTTACAATGATCATCCTGCTAAGTGCCAATTCACATTGCATCATAATGTAATGGTAACATAAGCACATGATATCATAGTAACATGACAACATAATCATAATATCATGGCATCCGTACCACATAGTGGAGATTTATAACATAGTTCATGTCGTTATTTACATCCATATGCATGTGTAGATATAGAAACATTACCAAAAATATATACCAAAAACACATATCAAATCATATACCAAAACATATACTAAAACATATACTAAACACCATATCTAAGCATATATTTGATGAGCACCAGTATTGCAGCAAGAATGCTGCAACTCATGGGGCTAGCAACTTTACGTTATCAACTCGGGGTTCATACATACTTGGAGGTGACAATGTTGTATACACAAGTAAATGTGATGGTTCTTCTCTTTGTCACTGCTAAGATGGCGATAGTCCACTAAGGTTTTTCAAACTAGACTTCTATGGATTCAGAAGAAGCTTGTTTACTAATGAGGGAAAGAGATATCTACTCTAAGAGAAAGATTTTCTACTACAGTAAGGAAAAATATTGAAAGCAAATGCTAAAACACGCCATTTTCTAACTAAATGCTAAGATGTTATGCTTCAAAATAATTCTAAGTTAACATGTATGCAACCCTACTATACTAAGCATGCAAATTCAAAGCATCAAACATTCTACCACTATGCATGTAAATGACCAATAAATATGCTTCTCTTTTTTGTCTTCTTTTGTGAAAGTATAAAAGCTAATCTCTTTTGGTGATGCGGCAGGTGGCTTAGGGATGATGGTGAATGGTTAGAAGGTTGGGGAGACCAATAGGGGTCCTTTGCTTGCTTTCTAGAGGATTTTTTCTCAATTCGGCCTCAAATCAAGAAACTACAGGAAAACCTACAGGATGTCCTAATGCGTTCTACAGGATGTCCTGAAAACCTACAGGATCCCCTGTATTTCTAATGGATATAGCCAATAGAAAAGGGATTGGTGTTAAAGGTAATGGAAGGATAAGGGAAGGTCATTGGTGGATGGAATGAGTCAAGGGAGTGCCTCAGGCCACTTTAGAAATCAAAACCAAGGTTCGGAGATGGTTGGATTTGCTCAACAAGCTTGGAGAAGTTTCCTTGTGAAATGATGAAATTGGTGAGTGTTTTAGTGAAAGCAAAGAATGATCATGGATAGATGAAATTAGAATGAGGTTGCTAAATATGAAATCTCTCTGTACTTTTGAAGCACCTACACTACATCAAACATTGGCATTTACCCAAAAATCATGTAAACAAGAAGAATTTCAGTTACCTAGGGAAAACATAATTTCATGAGCTAGCTTCCTACTTCATGCATGGGGAGAACTTGCATAATAAGATGGAACATTGATGAGATATACTGTAGGACTGAAGATGGAAGAAATGATAACTAAATCCTACTCTTTCAAATTCATCAAATGCTGGACTAAGTGCAGAAAACCCTATATTCCATGAGAAAGTAGAATTTTGTCTTTTTGGGGTTGCATGGGAGTCCTTTCCTCAAACCATGATACCTTAAGGAAGGAATGATGCCAAAACCACCTATTGACAACTTTTTGATTTTCCTTTATCTCTTCTAAACTATTGGTGAAGTAAAGCACAAATGGAAGCAAACTAATCAAATCTACACTACTTGCAGTGAAATAATTTTAAAGCCAATTCAACCATTAATCTATCAATTCAATCTAAGCATAAAAATACAAGAAGAGGGGCCTTTGCTACTATGGTTGGGCCCTAACCCAAGAGCTTCATCCCACTAAGTTAACTCAGTGCTAGATGAAGGAATTGCTCATTCTCATTATTAAAACAGAAAATTACATAACAATTCCTTCCACAAGTCTTGAACTTGAAATTGACTAGTGTTTTTACAGCAAAAATTTGAATCCTAATGAGGCTCTAGGCATATTTATTTATAAAACTGAAGTCCCCAATGAATTCCTTAAACCTATGGTGGCTCAGCTCCAAAACTCAAGATAAACTAGCTCTTTAACTGTCACTTGGTCGGCTACCTTTTGATTTCCATGACTTGGTTGCTTGTACTCCTAGCTAGTGTGATTGATGGAGGAATATTTGAATGACGGAGGAGTGAATGAGGAGGATCTACCTCCTATAATCTCTCCTCCTTGTCTCATTCGCGTTTTAGCCATTAATTAGCCAAAATTCAATGATTTTCTCTCACAAACCTGCAACCAATGCACATTAGTCTACTAGGCAGAATATCTTGCTTTGACTCATCTCATCAAAAAAAATATAATCAAAATATGTAATAAATAGTGAGAAGAGTTGATTTCAATAAGATAGGAGGTAGATTAAGGTCCATATAGTTACCCAATGATGAGGCTCATAATCACCCCCTACTGAAAGTGTTGATCATCCTCTAAGCAACTTAATCAATATCCATGTCTTTCATTGCTCTATTGGCCTCCCTGACATCCCATGCTTCTGTTGTAGTTTCCTCTTATTTTTCATAGAATCCTACCTTCCTTTCTATTTCCTCCCACCACTTTCTTTCTTACTCTTCCTTCACTCCTTCTAACACCCCTAAGAGCAGTGTTCGACTGAGTCTCAAGACAATCCAATTGACTTTGAGTCTTTGGAGATCTTGCTTGTACATGGGTGTCTTATTTAGTGCTTCTCTCATTCTTTGAGAAGAATGGTACACTCTGATTGTCAAACTATAGGGAAAGGTATTCCATGTTGTTTGGAAAGCTTGCATGCTTTCATCCCCTAACGACCTGAACATATGCTCAAACTGTGTAATTTCTTGCTCTTGGGAAGCAAGGTATCTGGGTGCAAGTTGAGGGTCATTTGCAATCAAGTTATGTGTGCTGATGATAGCCAATGGGTTAGACTGCTTAGATCTTATTATGAGAGGCTTTGTTTCTTCCCTTTCCATTATTTTCTTCATTTCAGAAACCCTTTCTTCCTCATGGTTCATCCATAATCCCAAATCCATCAACTGTAAGTACCCGAGTTTTGAATTAGGGTCCCACATATTCAGATTTGTCAAGGTTAACCTATGTGGGTAGATCTTATAGACATTTTTGTGCCTTACAGCATTGAGCATGAAATGTCCATAATCTAAGGGATCCAAAGTCCCTAAACATGTTGTTCCTACCCGTAGAGGAACAAGGCTAACAAACCACAACAATTCACAGAAGTTCTCCACCAGAAACTGCTAAAAAACAAGTCAATTCAGGATCATTTCAGTGGCTACACTAGCTATTTGCGCTGAATGTCAAAGCCAACACTGGCTACCTGCGTTGAATGTTAACTGGAACACTGGCTACCTACGCTGAACGAGAATGGACAAGTGGCAGGCTCATTTCTCAAGGTGTCAAAACCCAGGAAGCTTCCAAAATGACACTTGCCTCAGGGAATTCGACTGGTGATGAGTAAGAGGTTCCAAATCTCCAAGTGGAAGCAAGAACCTCCAAGAGGACTCAAGAACTGACAGAGGGAGAGGACACTAGTTAGATCTCAAGCTGACTCATCCTCTCTCCAAACATCTATATATGGATCTCTCCTCCATGAGATCTAGAGGCTGGAATTTTGTTATTGCAAAGAATTGTTGTTGGTTTGAGACTGGAATCATTGGGTGCTTAATGCTTTGAAAGGGGTGAAGATAGGAATTTCATTTGCTGGGAAGGAGATGCTGGATTGGAGCCCTCTGGGTTGTATCTCTTCCTGAACCTTGCTATTCATCAATAAAGCTATCTTGGTTTCTCCTATATTCTGATGTATTCTTGATGTATGAATGTATTAGTGTATTTGGTTTATTTCTAATCCTAAACTAGTTATGAATGTGAATATCTGTCTTTGTGTAGTGTTCTTCTCTTGTCACAAGTAGCTGTTCTCTTGTCGCAAGTAGCTGTTCTCTTGTGATCTTGCAGGAAGTTGAAGATGGATAAGCAAGAAGGAAAGTAGCTGTGAACACCCAAAGAGAAGAGAGACCGGATCAAGGGACAAACGGAAGACACTGGTAAGTCTATTGATCTCTCTTCTTTCACATTTCATAAAGGAAGAAACCAGCATAGTTGTACTTGTTTGTTGCTAAGGCACTGTCACACCTTAGGTGGATAGGATCGTCCTGCATAGGCATTTTTCCCCACAACAAATTGGCGACTCCGCTAGGGAGGTTTGTTTAGTCATTTTATTTGTGTTTCTATCATTGTTTGTTTCATAGACTTGACAGCAACAATCGAACTGCATCTTTCCCGGATGAAAAATAGACAGTTGTTGCTTTGATCCAATTGCTGGACTTGTCTATGATATGAACAATGGATTCAGAAATGATTTGATGATAGTTGCGATAGATCTTAGTAGCCCTTCAAAGAATCCCTTTGATTACACCTTGCTTGTTGCTTTTATTTGGCCTAAAACAATGAATTAAATAGCAATATGTGACCCAGAACCTGAGGGAAACGAGAGTTTCTCTTTCAGCGCAGACCCAGTGAAGGGATTCTGCATTTCAACGCAGTTCACGTGAAGGCTACCTGCGTTGAATGTCAAAACCCCTGTGTTGAGGTTGCGCTGAACCAGTTTTGCCTTGTGCAGCTGGGGTTCTCTGCTCTCTGTTGCCCTGTTTTGATCTCTGATTTTTGCAGCCTATAACCAGCATAGGTACCAGTCTGATAACTCCTTTTCTCTGCTTGAATTCCGCCTCCTTTTGTACAAAAATACTGTGAGTGTTTTTATGTGTTTGTGGCATCATTTACAGTTTTCCTTTGCATGAGTGAAATAATCATCCTGTAGCCCTTGATTCAGATCTGTTGATTGTGATCTTAGAAGAGAGTTCATTGGTTGTTTGTAGATTGATTATACATTTACTCTTGCTTATTGGTTTGAGTTTGTCTCTTTTAAGTGTCGAAAAAAGTATTCATTTCGAAAATCGTAAAGTGTTGTAATCTCTTCTATCTTATCTGATTTGAAAAAGTAAAATTTGTTTGTATTGATCATTTAAAAGCAAATTCAAAGTTGTACAAAAAGCTTTCTTTGTAGGCATCAATACTAAGAAAGCGGAAAACAAACACCTGCATTGTGCATTTGCATTTGATAGTTTGCATGTTGGATTTAGGAAAAGTGCATTAGAGTGTGCTGATTGCTCTTTGAGAAAAGATGGTGTCTTTCTTTTCCCTTAGTAGCTAGGATTTTCAAAGTTGAAAAGATATAAAGCTTGCTTATCATCTTTAGACTGCATTTAGGAATTTGTATCATACATCTCGTGGTGAACCTTGAAAGGCAAACTTCTAAAAAGATCAACCTAAAATAAATTGAATGAACTTAACAACGCTTTGCAACATAACGCACAACATAGAGGTCTAGGCTAGAGACGTGTTCCGATGTCGTTAAGCCTGGTGACTGTCGATCTCGTGGATGGTGGGTGATTCCTCCTGAGGGACGATAGCGCCAGTAGGGATTTTTCTCCCACGTACCGTCGCGTATATATTGGGAGACCCCTATAGGCATAAAACCTTTATCCTTAGGAAGTCGTGTCGGCCGCCCTACTGATCGCAATGCACTGAACACAGCATTCAGGAAGATCGACCGCCCGTACCCTAAAAAGTATTCTGCGGTTTTGCAAAACGTTTGGCACACCCTCTGCCTAGAACTCTAGAGCAATTCCTTTTGGCCTTTTTCAGACTCTATAACGGAAAAAGTCCATCCGAGCATTTGTCACTTCGGGCTCGTTAAAACATCGAAGGAGACTAGAGTCATCTTTAGCTTTTTCTCGACTCTTTAAAAGTGAAAAAGCAAGTTGTGTCTAAAGCATCGTTAAAATTTATTTTAAACGGAACAATCACCCTTTAATTCCTGCGTTGATCTTTAGGTTGAAAAAATGGAGCACACCAACCAAGGAATTCCCCTTGGTGGAAATCCTAGTCCCTTCTCCTCTTGGGGAGATGTCGGTGCGCCCCATATGGCCACATTGTCGCTTCCAGGACTGACAATTGGCCTGCCAGTTGTTAACACCCAGGTTGTTCCCTATGACTCCCAAGGGAATACGGCCGGGGTAACCACTAACCAATCTTTGGATTACCGTTTCTAGCCAAACTGTAATCAAAGAGGGCTCTCTCTTTATGATTTGTCTCTGTTATGATAGTATTTTAGGCTAGCTATTATGCTCAGGTTTTTGTTTATGTTTTGGTTGAAGGATGTCTTTCAATACCTAAGATGTAATGTTTAGACAGTTGTATTTCATTGGGCAATGGAGTCTAGAGCTGTGAAATGTTTGATATGCTTCAGTGGGAATGTTCAGACTGCAGGGCCTATTGGGTATCCCAACAAACAAAACTTAAAGCTTAAGTGATGATGTATGATGATGCATGTTTAGCCAATGAAAAGCAATTAAGAATTCTCCATTAAGCTAATGCTGTGAAAGTGAAATATATTGCTCAGGGGCAAACTTGAATTCCTGAAACAAAGGTCACTGTGAAAGATATATTCTAAAAGTGTAGCAATTAAGAATTACACTTCTCAAGATTATAACCGAGGAAAACATTCATTAACAACATAGATTGAGCCCAGGGTATTCCATGAATAAATCCTGAAGGCTATTCTTTTTCTTTGTTGCTAAATACTAAGAACTTAGAAACATTTATGGGTTGTAAAAGATTGAAACACAAAACGAAGAGAGTTACAGAAAACTTATTGTATATGAGATGCACATGGATCCTGCAAACTTCAACAAAACACCATGAACGCATTCAAATAACTCAGAACTTTAGAAATTCCATCACTTCTGTTATTAAACTCTGCCAAGATTACAACATAGAAAACTTCTTCAAAAGAAATCAACAACAACCCCTGCAAGCTTATGCGAGGGGCAAATATATACAAATGGTAATACAAAATATCTAAGGCGTTGAGTCATCTGAGAAATAAATGTTTCACCAACTTTGTACAGAACAACAGATAAGAAGTTATTGCTGCTTTTAATACAATATAAATGCTCATTTCTATCAGTCAGAAGATATTTTGGCCTTTGGAGGCCACCGAGTCGGTTGGAATGATCTGCTTTAAATGCTGGAAAATGCGCTTTTGTGGATGCTCTGCTGTAACTTTTCGGCCCTGTCACCTGTAGCTGTCCATCTTGACCTGCTGGCCGAAAGTTCTGCTGAGTTGGCTCAGCTTTCACCTTTTATGCATGCTGATTTTATTAACTTTTCCTGTGCATGCCACCTTGTATTTTTGATGAAAAAACTTAGTGAATGGCTTCCTGGTCTATAAGATCATCTGTATTGCCTTTGTCCACCATTCCTGTGTGGGCAGTTGATGCCTAAGAATTGCATCCATAGTCTCATCTGCCTCTGTGTATTTATAGAAGTTAGGAGGCACTTCAAACAGGTGTGTAATTTCATTCATTATAAAGAATAGATTCTCCACTCTGTTGTAGAGACTTTGCCCTGTAGCTGGCCCTGTTTCCTCTGAGGTGCTGGGCCTTTCAGTGATCTGACTTGTGGTGAATGTATTGACCCTCTTGGCATACTGCTCATGGGTAAGCAGTCTTCCTGCACTGTTCAGTAAGCCAGGGAGACCTCTGTTCTATAATACCACAAATTTGTCCATAAATCTGTTCACCTCGGTCTGCATGTCTTGGGTCCTTCTCTCTAATGTCTGCACTAAGCTTCTCAGTGTAAGGACCCTCTTTATCAACAAAATAGTCTCAGTCCTGTTAGAAATTCCCATAGTTGCTAACTGAGCACTTGTTCTATTATTGAGCACATTGATCATCCTGGTGGCAATTTCAGGCATATTGCCTAGAGCTGCCCTTGATCTCTGAATTTCCTTCTGTGCTTTTGCAATGAGCTCCAACTGCTCATGGATTGTCTCAATATACTACCATTGGTCAGTAATAGACTGGCCAATATTGGCCCATAGCACTGTCTTGATCTCAGCCACTACCTTATCTAGTTGGAGCTCCTTCTCTAGCTCCTTTATCCTGTCTTTGAAGACTTTTATTTCCCTGCCCTTTTCTGCCACAGTCTGCTTGGATTTGTCATATCTTTCATTTACCTTGGCTAATTTCTCCCTGGCCTCATTTAGTTCTGTCATTTGTGCTTCCAAGGCCTGAATCTCATTTCTCAGCTTTTGCATGTCCAGGCTTGGGGCCTGCTCTGTTGTTGGTGGTGGTGCTGAGGTGGATGGTGTTGATTGTTCTGTTTGTTGAGGAGGAGGAACAGTAGTTGGAGCAGTTTCCTCAAGGTTAATTATTTCAGGAGGAGGCTGGGAGGTCTGACCTTCTTCTTTTTGCTTCAAAGCTGCCTGTAATGCTGCCTGTGCAGCCTCTGATTCTCCCAGCTTTTCTTGAGTCTGGATTAGCTGCTTATATAGTGATACCAGCAAAGCTGTGGCATCTTGATCATGCCTCTGTTGGGCAACTTCATCTGTTTGAGGGTGAATTGTGGCTGGAATTTTGATCTTTCTCCTCAAAGCTGCCATGTCTGCATCCCTCAACTTCAATATTTCTTGTATGCCCTTGATATCCTTGGGATCATGCCCAATCTCTATGATTATATCTTATAAGGACCTAATTCTATTGTCCTTTTCTTGAGAGGATTCTCTCTCCAACTCAAGTTGAGCAGCTGTATTATTAAGGCTATTTTCTAGCCTATAATTATCCAATGTCTTGTCTGCCAAGGAGGCATACACCATCTCACCCGTTTGCTTATGTAATTCAATTTTGTCCATTGGGTGGATGTCCTTGGCAAGGACCTCAAGATTGGTCCTTATATAATCTGCAGGGGACTGGGGCTATGCTACAGCTGGCATAAAATGACTCATGATCATTTTGCCCTCCTGTACATCATAGGCAGACATCAGTCTTTGCTGGTTGGTAGGAGCCATTTTCAGCAGATGATTGTAGAGCTGTATTTTAAGTGGCTCATTTTTCCTTTTAATATCAATAAACTGCTGTTTGATTCCTCCTTCAGCTTCTCTTTGGTGGCTTGAGGAGCTGACTTCTCCTCCTATTGTTCTGTCTTGTCCCTGCTGGAAGGAGCTAGCAGATGCTTCTCTACTAGGTGGGCCCATGCCTAGAGACTGCCCTATTGGAATTTCCTCCTCAGAGAAGGGATTCATTCTGTGCCTTTTCTCACCATGACTTATTGATGTGGTTAAGGGAGTCTCTCTATCCCTTTTCCTGCTTATATCCTCCTTTTGTGGAGTTTGGAGGACTGAGGCTTCGGTAGTAACTTCTTGCCTAGGAGGCACCGTGTTTTGTGCCTGTTGCTCAGTGAAAATGGGGGCCTCAACTGCCCCTTCTTGCTGTGGGGGCTGCTCTTTGTCATGCTGCCCTTCTTCTTGCTGTAATTCCTGTTGTTGTTGTTGTTCTACCTGCTGCTGTTGTTGCTGCACCTTCTCATGAGGTGGCTGTTCGGTCTCCATTTCCTTTTCCTGGCCTTTGCTAGATATATTCTTAGTGGCTTTGGTTGCTTGCTGATTTGCAGTCGAGGAGGATTCAACTGCTCCCACTTGTGTTCTTGGAAGGGAAAACACCTGTGAAAAAAGTTCAAGGTCAGCCATCTTCTTTAGATTCCTCACCGCTCTTTGATTCAGCTCTTCTTGTGTAACAGGCTCTTCTAAGGTTCCTCTCCTCCATTTTACTTGGTTTGCATATTTTTCAATGTGAAGAATCTTTATATGATCATAGCCAGACAGCTTATATTTGAGCCTTCTCAAAGTTATGAAGTGATTGGGGTCATAAGGTTTCCAAAGGAAACTAGTTTGAAGGCCAAGGGACTCAAGCATCCTATCTGCTTCTTTCCAACCTTCCTCCCTCTTGTTATAGACAAAGTGGCCAAGTTGGTTCCTGACCTTCAACTGTGCTTTCTTGCCTCTGCCTGAAAAGTGAAGCACATCAACATTGCCAAACACCCTGAAGTATTCTAGGGCAAACAGCCTCATAGGCACATATCTGGGTAGTCTGTAGGGAGGCAATTCACACCCATATATCCTGATGATGGTGTGGTTCTGGTAAAAGTACCAGTCCCCAATGCTGTATGATTTGGATAACTGAAGGATCCTTTGCATGTCATCAGTGAGCCTTGGAGGAGGTGAGCTCATCAACATAGACATAGCTGGTCGGATGAAGAGATCTATGAACTCACAATAAGTATAAGGAGACTCGGATCTACAGTGGAAAACAGAGGACCAATAGACCACTGATCATGGATTGCCTTGGGCATCCACTCTTTTGATTGGAAGAGAGAACTTCTGGATTTGATGATATAAGATTAAGTGGTAAATGTAAGAGGTGTATCTGAACGCCCTTTCTCTTGCCAGGTTCATTAATTGCTCATGTATTTTGTCTGATATATAGGTGGCATAGTCATAGCAGATAGGAGACTTGCCAGGGGCAAACATAAGCATCATTACCAGCACAGTTTCATCAACAAACTAAATTGAATTGTAGCCCAAAGTGGGACTAATCATGTCTGTAAGATCTCTGCCTAATTGGTTGAGGTATACTTGATTGATAGGAGGATACTTCACAGAGTCAGAGTCAATGTACAGCTGATTTAATTTGGTGACCTGAGCATCTGTCAATCTGGCTCCTTGATTTATCAAGTCTATGAGTGATAGAGGGACCAGTTTCTTCTCAGTCCTGAAGCAAAGCATCTCTTTGATAGCTTCTGGGGTGATATAGAACACAGCTGAGCCTAAAGGGTCAAGAACTGCCCTCTGAGTAGGGTCATAGTTTTCAGTACATAGGTGGATCAAATCAGGGAACTGATTGACCTGAGGAAGCTTGAATATAGGGAGAAAAGAGTCCCATATGCCCAGCACATCTGTTCCAGTCTCATGTTTGGCCTTCAATTCATTGAGCAGGTGGATGTGGAACTTGGTTCTCATTAGCATTTCCTCTGAGATTTGATAGTCCATGTCTGCCAGAGGTTGCCACTCCAATTCTCTCTGAGGGACATTCAATGGAGCAATGTTCAACGCTACAGGAGCTACTGGTGGATCCATGGTTTCTCCTAGGATTATAGATGGGTGTTGCTATGCAGAGCAACACAAAGGAGTTTTCTTTAACAGAGAAATGTGAATTATTCAGGGATAAAGGATAAATGATCAGCTGCAGCAATTGAAATACTGCTTTAAAGTGCGGATAAGACTAATGTCTGGTCTTAATCTCTCTCTTATAGCAAGTAGGTACAGTTTGAGTAACCGGTTCGCGATTGCGCGAACAGAGTGCAGTTTGTTTTTGGTGAAAATTTAGGCAAACAAGGCTCAACTGATGATTTTCGACCTTACAGTTGCAAATGGGGACTAGGCACAGGGATTTTGCCGGTGAATTGCAAGTTTCTTTGTCTCTTAAGCTTTTTTGAGGGAATTTACAGACAAATCAGGTGTATGAAGGATTTACGAGGATAAATACCTGGTATATAGCGAGCAACGGTCACGAATGCAGGTAGAAATGACACGCCGAAGGTCTCCAGGTCGAATTCAGCAAGGTGGTGCATGTTTGAACGTAAAAACCATGCAGAGAAAGCAACAGCGTTTTGGCAAAAAAGTATGAAAAACGTGAAAATTCGGCCAAAATATGGATTTTTTGGGACATTGGCGCCTTTTTTGGATGACGTCAGCATGACGTCATCGGGTGGGGTCAAGGCCGGATGACGTCAGCATGACGTCATTGGGTGATGTGGCAAGCTGTGATTGGTCCACGGGGATAATGAGGTGGCAGGCATATTAGCGCAGGGGTGGACAAGGGTGCTGATGCGACGGTGGGGTGGCACTGACGTGGGTCTGACGTGGTGATGACGTTGGCCGGGCGGATCAATCGAAACCGGAAGTGGTTAGCGGTTTCTCATCGCACCGCTTTTGATACGGAAGCAGAATTGTCAGGCGTACCTTCGATACGCTGTGGGGGTGACGCGTGGCAGAGGCCTGACGTCACCCTCTGACAGATATCCAAAGGTATCTGTCGGACGTCGGTGCCGGTCCGATATGGATGAGGGCCGTCGGATCAAAGGGGTCCGATTCGACGGTTGACGGATCAGTGAGGTGATCGGACAATACGGAAGGGGGGCGGGATTAAATTAATATTTCTTTCGGGATTTGTGCTCGGCGGAAACCTTTGGGATGTGGCGGATTGTAATGGTTTTTTTAATGCATTTTCAAATAAAAATAATATGGCGCCGATACTTTGGATAAGTCAAAAAAGTGGGTTTTTATGTGCTTTTTGCAGATGAAGCGGGTTATGGGTAAAAGGGGTTGTTCATAGGGTTTTCTTAGCCAATAAAGGGTTTAATGGGTCAAATAGATTCAGAAGGGAGAAGGGGGGTAAGGCTTAGGTTTCTCAAGCTGACCAGATGTCAATTTGATCCCTGACAGAGAACATATGGCTATAATGCCAAGGGGAGGGATATTTATACCATGTTTGGGGTTTATACACCATGGTGTTATAATAGTAGGGAAAGGGTAACATAGGGGAATTATATAATAGATGTTAGGGGTTAATATAGATGAAAAGGGTGGATGGGGAGTGATAACACTAAGTTTATTTGAAAATCACTTAGCTTAGGGAGTAGATCAAAATGAAAAGAATTTTAGACAAGAAATGTGGCTTTTAAAGGACTAAGAACCACCATAAAACCACCAATTCTTCCATGAATCTCAACTGATGAGGGGATGTTAGTAATGAATGGAAAAGGGGAAAATTGGGAAGTTAGACATGCTTCTTTGCTTTGCTGCAACCTGATAGAGAAGAAGACCTTCTCAATCCATTGATTTTGCTTTGTGAAATAGGTTAGCACACCTTCAATTGTAAGGAATGACACTTCTGCAACCCCATCTGCCTACCCATCTATTTGCCTTGCATTTTTTGTTTCTTCTTGGAGGGTACACTTAGACTTGTAGACCCTTATTTACCTTTTCTTTTCTCTGGCTTTTTCATTTTGATTTTCTATCTAATGCTACCCTTATTGCTTCCAAGATCCCAGATTAAGCAGTTGGGAGCCTTACTTCTCTACCTAAGCTAGTTGTCTGCCAAGATTAAACAGTCTGGACAGACTTCTTTCTCTATTCTACAACTGAAAATTTAAAACATGGCATGATCCAGATTAGGCTGTTGGACCATCCATCAAAATCGAGTCCATATCAAGCTATATGCACACCTTGTCTTCTCTTGGAAATATGGGATCTTTGCATCATCAAAGCAGAGCATATTTGGACCTTTCTTTGCCAATCATGAAATATGAAACCTATTGGTATAGGTAGCTAACACCAGTCTGACTCTTTTCAAACAATGTCGTTCAGAACACCACAATTCCTGAACGGTCGAGTCAACAGTTAGACCAGACCAGAGTTTCCAACCAGCCTTCTACTTCATCTTCCTCTCCTCCTTCCTCTTCGCTTGACGGAACTGGTAAAACCAAAAACCAAGTTCCTAAGGAGAAGAAGGAAAAGAAGAAGAAAGAAAAGAAGAAGAAGGAGCCAAAGGTGACTGGGGGCAAACAAGTGTTGTCTGACAAAAATCCACACACAGCACTGACCAGGCCTAAATCACCATGTGTCATATGCAAAGGAGACCACTTCCACAGAGATTGTCCCTGTATCCCTCGAATACTAAGGGACTGCTCTCCCCATTTGCACAATTCGGTAGCATCAGCCTCTGATAGTCATGTTGACTGCTCACCGTCGACTAGTGAAAGTGAAGTCCCAGGACAGAGAGGGAAATCTAGATTTCCCTGCAAACTGTGTGAAGGCGATCACGCCATCCACCATTGTCCCTTCTTAGACGAGGCTAAAAGAGTTCTGGAAGATCGCCCGATTCTACGAGCGCAACTTCTTCCTGGATATCAAAAACTCCTGCCAAGTCCTTCATTAGTTGAGAACCCGGCTGGCCCGCCCAGATGGTCAGCCGAAGCACCTATCATTGAAGATGAACCGTCTGGATCCATGCCTGACGAAAGTCAAAAGGTTGAGACGGCAGTTGACCCGGTTTTGCCTTCAGAGGCTCTATCTTCGAATGATACCATCACAGAGGAGAATAAAGACGACACCGTCCAAATTCTCTTCATCAACACTGACTCTGATGAACAAGGGGGCAATGTTCCCATTCCTTTATCACAGGAAGGAAGTTTGTCAGAGTGATATCCAGTCGTCTATTCGCTCCCACCATCAAGCAACCTGGTTGTGTCCTTTGACTGGAACCAACTAGGTAGACCCCGGTTGCCGGCAAACATACCATTCAGAATTATCGTTCAAATATACAGAATGGTAATGGCTGGCACTATCATTGATGAGGGGGCATCTGTGAGTATCCTTTCCTCTATTTCTTGGAAAGCGCTTGGTTTGCCAGCGCTTTTGCCTGAAATGAGAAATCTATCAGGCTTTGATAAAGGAACCAGTCGACCTTTAGGGATCCTCTCCAATGTGCCCATAACATTGAAAGGGAAGACCGTTCAAATGAACGTGATGGTCGTTCAAGGACCCTTGGATTATAACCTACTCCTTGGACGAGACTATATATATTGCATGGGAGCTATAGTCTCCTCACTCTTTAGAGTAATGTGTTTTCGCATGGAGGAAGAGTGGTCAAGCTCGTGGACCAACTTTCATTTCCCGGATCACGCATCGCAAATAGTCATATACCGTCCCTAAATGGTCTATTCACGCAAGAAGTGTCTCAACCCACGGTCCGTCCTCCTGATCAGCACGAGTAATCCGGGAGGATATGACTGGAACCCAGGGGGCATGTGTCCTGGTCTGCTTCGGCAGGGAAACTTTGGGTATAGAGTAGGTTTCCGCCGGAGAATATGACTAGTCTGTACCCCGTCCTTCTAGGAAGAGGGTTATTCTAGAATAAGATTCTCTTGTCAAAGTTATGTGAGAGGGCGGGCATCGTCGCTCACCTTTGTCTATTTCGGTAGACATTGCTGAGGAAGTGTTTCGTTTGAAAGATTAACGAGACAATCTTTGGGTAACCTGAAAGAGGTAAGCCTCTCTCTTTAAAACAATTCTTTTGAAGGAAGAGAAGTAGAGGTAACCTTGAAATCATACTTTATGCCTGGGGGCATGCAAACCTTTTGGAGTGCTAGCAAGGGTGGCTATTTATTTTTTAAATTTTTAGGTCCTTCCCTTTAAACCTGTAGGTCTAACCCTTTAAACTCGTAGGATTAGTCGTTTCTGAACTTGCATAACGAAAGGATGCGGGGCATAGCTTTGTGAGATGAAGCTCCATAAAAAATAGAATCTCAATGAGACACTCTTATCATATGACTGGTATATCAAGCAGTTTTAGCACAAAGTTCAGGCTCGTTAAAAAATAAACGCAAGATCTGAGCAGTTTTAACACATAGTTCATGCTCGTTAAAAAATAAACATAAGACCGAGAAAATGTTTCCACCCGTGTTTAAGCTCGTTAAAAAATGAACTATCCCGGTAAATAACCACTGTGAATGTAATATCATCGGCCATTAAAGCCTTGGTCGTGTTTGCACCGTCACCTCCACTTTTCTATTGGCTGACCGTTCACCACCATATGATTGTTTACCCATTTTGAGGAACAGCTACGAAGAGTGATTTCACTAGCCATCCTCGTGACACTGCCGTGATTGGAAAATTCCAACCTATACCTGGAATCAGCTGCTAACCCTGTTTATCACTCGTTCCTCAAAAGACGAGTCTTCTTTAAGCTCTTTTCATCTGACTCGTAAAATATTAAAAGATTGCCGAGTTTTGGCCTCCCAGCTCGTTAAAGCAACCGGAAGAGCTATCCCTCCTCTAGATTTTAATCTTTTTGGACCTGAGGGATTATTGCACAAAAAGATCGAGCACTTGTTTTATTCGGCTCGTTAAAACTATCGAAAACTCATCCTTTCTGTATTGTTTTATACTTTTTCGGGCTTAAGGGATTAGATGACGAAAAATGACTTTTGGAGTTAACTTTATGTACCTTTTCAGACTCTCTAAAAATGAAAAGGACCGAGTTATCCTTGTCGTTAGACTCGTTAAAAGCATTAAATAGCGACAAACTTGTCTTTAGACGAGAACGAGTTTCACTATCGCTAAGCTCGTTAAAACATAGCGATGGGCTTGCCCGAAGGGCAGGTTATAGAACAAGCATATGTTATCCTCCTCAAGCTTGACAAAAATAAAGAGGTATTGGTCAGCAATGACTGGGGAAAAATTGGGAGAAACTAAAGAAAACTTTGATGGTAGCAAGTCGCTCTTGAACATGACACTTTTCCTCTGCACCACAATCGGGTTGGGTTGTTTCATTCACCGATCACATCCATGGTCTCACCATACCATCCATATTTGGGGTAATGCTACCGATCCATCGTATCAGTGTCACCATATGTTCAAGAGAAGTCGTTCAGAAAAGTCAACCGTGTCCCTTCCAGTGCCATACATTATCCTTCATCCTTTCATGACCGCCACCCTGAATCATATGTCACAGATCGTTTTCACCTCCATTAAAATCATTAGCTCCGTTCCGTGTCACTGATGTGGGATTCATTAAGGCCCTCCTGTGACGGATCACTTCTTGTCGACATCAGCTCATTATCCAAGAAGTTGATCTAGGAACAACCCCTTCAGTACTTTGAAGCTTGCATGCCTCAATGGCAAGTTTCTCACTTCCGGCGACAGGTATACATCAATGACCTTCGAACGAAAGATTTTGCGTGGTGTTCGATGCCAAGTCCTTTATTCACACCACGTGAATTGTACTGCAGTACCTTGAGGGTCATTATCATTATTGGTGATTCCTCTCGCGCTTGTTAACGGTTTACATCATTGACCGATAATCAAGCGATGTCTTTCCGTGTTCGACTTCAGAACATTTCTCACATGGATCGACATGTACCTAGAGTGAAGATCGAACGAGTTTGAAGACCTCGGATCTAGTTTCATCCATCCGGGCTGCGATATATATTCAGGAAATATTAAGACATTGACATGTACATCATTACAGCAGATAATCATCCTACCCAAAGGATGATAATTTCATCAAAATTATCAGTCTACCATCAGACGATTGTCTGTTCTATGTACAGAAAAATGAATTTATAAAGCTGAGCATGGGAATGCCCGCCTCAACTAGATCATGAAAGCAGTATGAAAAATAATGTATTGTATTGTATCTTATTACAGGTCTCCTCCCATCATGGGATGAACTTCGGATCCCCCTGATAAAGCATTTCGCCCGATAAACAGCCTCATACTTTAGGGGGCAACTGTTATAGACATTTTTGTGCCTTACATCATTGAGCATGAAATGTCCATAATCTAAGGGATCCAAAGTCCCTAAACATGTTGTTCCTACCCCTAGAGGAACAAGGCTAACAAACCACAGCAATTCACAGAATTTCTCCACCAGAAACTGCTCAAAAACAAGTCAATTCAGGATCATTTCAGTGGCTACACTAGCTGTTTGCGCTGAATGTCAAAGCCAACACTGGCTACCTGCGTTGAATGTCAACTGGAACACTGGCTATCTACGCTGAACGAGAATGGACAAGTGGCAGGCTCATTTCTCAAGGTGTCAAAACCCAGGAAGCTTCCAAAATGACACTTGCCTCAGGGAATTCGACTGGTGATGAGTAAGAGGTTCAAAATCTCCAAGTGGAAGTAAGAACCTCCAAGTGGACTCAAGAACTGACAGAGGGAGAGGAAACTAGTCAGATCTCAAGCTGACTCATCCTCTCTCCAAACATCTATATATGGATCTCTCCTCCATGAGATCTAGAGGCTGGAATTTTGTTATTGCAAAGAATTGTTGTTGGTTTGAGACTGGAATCATTGGGTGCTTAATGCTTTTAAAGGGGTGAAGATAGGAATTCCATTTGCTGGGAAAGAGATGCTGGATTGGAGCCCTCTGGGTTGTATCTCTTCCTGAACCTTTTTATTCATCAATAAAGCTATCTTGGTTTCTCCTATATTCTGATGTATTCTTGATGTATGAATGCATTAGTGTATTTGGTTTATTTCTAATCCTAAACTAGTTATGAATGTGAATATCTGTCTTTGTGTAGTGTTCTTCTCTTGTCGCAAGTAGTTGTTCTCTTGTCGCAAGTAGCTGTTCTCTTGTGATCTTGTAGGAAGTTGAAGCTGGATAAGCAAGAAGGCAAGTAGTTGTGAACACCCAAGGAGAAGAGAGACCAGATCGAGGGACAAACGGAAGACACCGGTAAGTCTATTGATCTCTCTTCTTTCACATTTCATAAAGGAAGAAACCAGCATAGTTGTACTCATTTGTTGCTAAGGCACTGTCACACCTTAGGTGGATAGGATCATCCTGCATAGGCATTTTTCCCCACAACAGTAGAACTCAGACATCTTAGCCCTATCCTCCAATGTGCTTTGATCACAAGATCTATGAACTGCCTATAATCCTTGAATGGAATAGTGTCTCTCTGTGCTAAAGTCTTGATTTGGAACTTCATCCAATGTTCCTTAAGGTATAATTCATAGGACTTAGCTTGCATCCTGCACTGGATTGACTCTAAGGATAGGTTGCCCATGGATTCCAATTGATTATCTCTTTCTTGTAGCTATCCTTTTAACCATACATTTTTTTTCTCCAACTGAGCTTTCATTATGGACTCTTTGTCCCTCATGCTACTCAGTTCTCTATCCATCTCTTTAAACTTTTCCTCCATGTGACATATGTCCTTCGCCCCTTTAGATTTGGCAATCTGCATCCATCTATGTGTTCTTTCCCTTTCTTTCTCAAGCTCAAAGAATAATGGGATGGAAAATTTTTGTGGAATGACCCTACCCCCTTCAATAAACTTGTAGTAGGAGTCAAGGTTAGGTTAAGGACTATCTTCCCTTAGCTCTGGATACTCCTTCTTTGTTTCTTGCTGCATACTCCCTTCTTTATACAATTTCTGAGTTTCCTATAGTTTTATCATAGTTTCTTGTAGGATTTCCTTTGCTTCCTATAGGTCCTTTTATGTATCCTGTAGGATGCCTTTTCCTTTGGATGAGGCGGATCTAATGACAGGCCTTCTAACATAAGTGACAAGAGACTTGGGGGAGGCTTGTCCTGATGATCCTTCTCCTTGAGTTTTCATAAGAGGAGCCATCTTCTACTACTATTTGGGTGAGTCTTCAATAACAATATGAACACTGGTGGGCATTTGAGGTTTTCCCTACCTTATTATTGTACTTTTTATTGTCCTAAAGTACAATGGAGTTTGTATCTATCTTTTCCCTTTTTGTTTGATAGGGGTACTAAGGGTAGTGAGGAAAGTTGCTGCTTTTTTCTCAGTGGGTTCTGGAGATACCCTGGGTGATTCCTCCTTGTCTTCTGCCTCCTCTTTTCCATTCCCCCTCTCATCTTTGTCTTTCTCCTCTTCTTCTCCCTCTAGTTCCTCACTCTGTTCATCAATTTCCTCCTTTGCATCTTCTTCTGTCTCTTCACCACTTTCCTTCTCTTTTTCTTCCTCTTCTTCCTCATCTATTTCCTCTTCATCCCTCTCTGTTTATTCTTCATCTTTTTCAGTTTCTTCTTCATCCTCCTCTATTTCTTCTTCATCTGTTTCATTGGCAGTGGGGCTCTTGTCATATTCAAGAGCTTTTATATCTGCCTCTGTCTTCTTGTCTCTGAAAGTTGCCCATGTGATAGGTATTATGAGGTTTTGGAGGGCATCTCCTATGATAAGTCTAATTAACCCATGATGGGATAGTTGTTGATGGTTTCCTTCCTGCACCTTCATGCTCATATCTATCATTAATTGAAGAAGGAAGTAGGGGATGCTGAGTCAATTTTGAGGGGGTGTGTCTACTCCAAACCTCAATTCTTGAAGAAGGCTAAAGTGGTATCCATATACCACATTGTACCTACCTTCACATGAGATATAATTTATAAGGTGGTAGCTAATTTCATTCCAAGGATAGGGTAGGCTTGCTCTTCTCACTCCATTTTTGTCTTCCATGGCCTCCTCTCCTTCTAAAAAGAATTTCTTCTTTTTAGTTTGGTTGTTTCCCTTATCATCCTTTCCCCAAGGCACTCCTATGGGAAGTGTTGTAATTCTGCCCATGATTTCAGGGGTGAGCTCTATGGAGACGCCTCTCACCATAACAGTGCCATTGGTCCTAGTTAGTAGAATGAGGGAGAGAGAAAAATATCTAGCTACTTCATCATCATACCCCCTCAATTTCTCAATGAAACCCATCCAATTGTGGCTTGTGAATATCTCTAGCACAAGAGGGTGTTGATGAATCCTCATTGTGTTGATAGGATCCCTTTCATTAAATCCCCCTATCATTTTATTTGATGGATGAAAAGTTGTATAGGTATGCTACCAAATTTAATGAATGAGGAAATTTAAATGAAAATTCTATGTATGCAATTCCCTTATGCTGCAATTACATTCAACAAACTAAAATATTTTTTTATGTTCCTTTCACTTCGAAAAATGTGGGGAAATGTAGAGCTTACCTCCTTGTCATTGCTTGATGAAGACAACCCCTATTTTTACCCTCTGAAATTTTTCACTGCAAATCGTATAGGTGCTAGACTGTGTCACGTAGGATCTTTTGTAGGATCCTGTAGGATTTCCTATAGGATCCTATAGGTGGTCCTGCACAGGAAAAAAATGAAATTTTCCTTTCTTGTACACTACTTGAGGACAAAGAGTGACTTTTCTAGTGTGGAGCCTCGAGAATGTGAATGCTTATATGCATGGGGATCAACATTTATTTCCTGATATGGGTGATTTGAGTGAGGTGGTGTGCTGGCAGCCGAGGTACGAATATCTATTTTTGGACCATTGGTCCCACTACCACATCATCATTCTCCTCACCTCGTAATCAACTCGCACTTGGGCCATCCGTAGCTTAACTACTTTCGACCTCGTCTATATTTTCCTTGACTTCACTGCAGCCACGTGTGTAAGGACTAAGTGCTTTCTCCTCGTTGACTGATCGAAGGTGGCCAAGTTAACTAGCAAAATTTTGTTTATAAACCAACTTTTTCATAACTTTTACATATTTTGATGACATTATGCTAACGAGAGAATGGAAGTGAGATACTTACCTATGGTAATGATGCCTTGATGTTGTTTGTTGAAGAATGAAGTCTTTGATGTGTGTTGGTTGCATGTGCTTTTCTCCTTCTTTTTCTATTTTCCTTTGATGATCTTCTCTGATGTACAGGTACTTGGTGTTGATGATGATGATCCTGATGTTGTTGCTAGGCTATGGAGGAGATTCTTCTACCTCTAGATCTTCCATGCTTGAAGCTGATTGCAACCTATGATTTTTGTTTTATGGTATAGATTGCTATAGGATTTCCTACAGGATGTCCTATAGCTGTGTCTCGCTTAAAATTCATAATCCTTTTCTACTGTTGCAGCCTGAGGATGGTTGGCATGGGAAGAGAAGGGGTCTAGGGATTTGTGAATGAGGAAAATATCCTTGAGGTGTTGTCCCCTTTCTCTCTATATTCATCCTCTTTTCTATGTTATTTTAACTTTTTTTTCTTTTGAAACTAAATTTTTTAATGAATGCAGGGGTGATCATGGTGGAGAGAGTTATGGTGATGAGATGGTGAAGTAGGAATTTATTTTTTGACATGGTCAGGTCATTGCATTGCTCTAGGGTTACTTCCTTTAGGATTCACAAGCCACTGTGGTTTTAAGGGAATCATGTAGGTTTATAGGGAATCTTGTGGAAAACAAAAAACCCTTGAAAACTGAGGTAAATGAGTGGAAAAATGGAGGGAATGATGGAATGATGAAGGATAATGAATGGAGAAATAAAAAAATAAGCTGGATAGGTCCCTTTTGATTCTTTTTTGTTGTTCTGATCGTCCTCCTGCTAACCTACAAACAATATTTTTATAATTTTCCTTTTCTCCTTTTTTTATTTATTTTTTATTGAAAGAAATTAGTCTCCCTCTAAGAGGTTTTCATCCTAGCTGCTTTAGCTACGCACCTCAAGAGAGGTTTTCACCCAAAGATCTTCTTATTTATCTTTCTTTTTGTTTTGACACCATTGGGCCACCCCAAGAGGTTTTCAACCCAACAGTTAGACTCACGTGCCTCCTGGAAGTTTTCACCTGAGTCTCCTTATTTTTCTTTTATTTTTATTTTTATTTTTTTCCTTTTTTTATTTTGTTTCCTTTTTTTCTTTTTCTCAGTGCCTCGATGAGGTAGGAGTTGTGACTTACTCCACCACCATCACTATTTTTTTGATACCATTAATGAGCTCTTGCTTTAACAATGGCCTCTTCTAAACCTTCAATCTGTGCCCATTAACAGGTAAAGGAATGGCCTCTGCAGATATGGTTTTAATCTGCACTAAACCATTATCATGACATTTCTCTATGACATAATTCCCTAACTATCTAGTCCTTAATTTTCCCTTAAAGTCTTTATATCTAGAATCATATAACAAAGCCCAATCACCTTCTTGAAATTGCTTGTACTTGATGCTCTTATCATGCCAAATATTCCTTTCAATTTGAGTCACCTCTATGTGTAGGAGAGCCTACATTCTGAACTCATCTAGCCCATTCAACTATAGAAATCTCTCTTTTTGTGCACTGCTGAGATCTAGGTCTATTTGGGCTTTTATCCTCAATATATTGTACTCAAATTCAATGGGCAACATGGCCTTCTTCCCATATACCAACTCATAGGGTGTGAATCCAGAGTTGGTCTTCCAGGTGGTATTGTAGGCCCAGGTGGCCTCAACTAATCTATATACCCAATCTTTTCTGCTGCTGCTAACCACTTTGGTCAGAATTCCATCCAACGCTCTGTTGGTCACCTCCACTTGCACATTAGCTTGTGGGTGATAGGGAGTGCAGGTTCTATGCTTGACCTTGTGTTGGCTTAACAAGTCTTCAATCATGTTGGATGTAAACTGGCTACCTTGATCAGTGACCGGTTCTCTAGGGTACCCAAACTTGTATAATCCATCTTCCCTTAAGAACTCAGCCACCTTCTCCTTTGTTGCTATCTTGATTGCCTTGGTTTCAGCCCACTTGGTCAAATAGTCAGTGCACACAATGATGTACTGTTTTTTAATATAAGGAGGATCAATAGGTCTAATGAAATCCATGCCCCACTTGTCAAATGGCTCGAAAGTCACTTGAGGTTGCAGAGGCATTTCATCCCTCAAAGTAGCCTTTCCCATCCTTTGGCACCGATCACACTGACTAGTATATCTTCTCACATCCTGATGAAGAGTGGGCCAATAATAAATAGCTTGTAACACCTTCAATGTTGTCCTCTTGGATGCAAAGTGACCTCCACAAGGCCCATCATGACAGGTCAGAAGGATGTCAAAGAATTCCTCCTCCATCACACATCTTCTCAGAATTTAATCTAGTCCTAGTTTGAATAGGTTTCCCCCAATCCAAGTGAATGGGGAACTCTTCGTCACAATCCTTCTTTTCTCTTCGGAGGACAAACTCAGTGGGAAATTTGCAGACACCAAATAGTATTCTATGTCAGAAAACCATGGAGAGAGAACTGAAATGGCGAATAAGTGTTCATCTGGTAACTGATCATTAGCCATTCCTTCCTCCCCTCCAGCCAAAGTTAATCTCGACAAAAAATCTGCAACAACATTTTCCCTTCCAGGCTTATCAACAATAGTTAGATCAAATTGTTGTAATGAAAGTAACCATCTAATAATTTGAGCATTCACATCACTCTTATTCATTTAATATTAAATTGCAGCATGGTCAGTATGTACAAATGTTTGATAACCTGTAATCTAATGCCTAAATTTGTTCAATGAATTCACGACAACCAGGAGCTCCTTTTCGGTCACTATGTGGTTTACTTCGGCCTTTGACAGATTCTTACTGATAAATTAAATGTCATATGGAAATGTGTCATATATTTGGCCTAGAGCTACTCCTATGGCTTTGTGTGAGGCATCAGCATGTATATGAAAAGGAAGGGCCCAATTTGGGCCTCGGAGAATAGGTGTAGTGGTCAAATTTTCCTTCAGGGTGTCCAGGGCCTCTTAATAGCTTTTTTACCATACAAACTCAGAGTCTTTGGCCAACAACCCAAATAAAGGAGAAGCTCACTTGCTGAAATCTTTTATAGACCTCTGATAGTATCCAGCTATACCTAGAAAACTTTTGACATCTCTCTGCTTTTGTAGAAGTGTGACCCTTTGATGATGGCTATTTTGTTTGGGTCCACCTGCAATCCTTGTTGGGATATTGAATGACCTAGAATAATCCCTTCAGTCATCAAGAGCTCACATTTCTTGGGACTAAGGGATAGGTTCATTTCAATTCATTTGTTCAACACCTTACCTAAGTTGGACAATGCCTCCTAGAAATCACACCCATAGGGTGTAAAATAATCCATATAAATCTCTACTACATCATGGACTAGCTCGACAAAGATACTCAAGACTACACTCTAAAAAGTGGAAGGGTCACTGCATAGGCCAAAAGGAAGGACCCTATAGGTGAAAGTACCCCATGGAAAAGTGAAGGTGGTTTTATCCTGGTCTTCCAGGTTGATCTGGATTTGATTGTACCCGTTGAATCCATCTAGGAAAGAGAAAACTGTTTTCCCTACCAGGCCATATAACACATGGTCAATGAAAGGTAGAGGGAAATGGTTCTTCTTTGTGGCTTTGTTTAACTCCCTGTAGTCGACAAAAATCCTCCACTGCCCATTTTTCTTTGGAACCAACACCAAAGGAGAGACCCATTCACTATCTAAGATAGGGTAAATGAATCCTGCATCTAGTAGCTTTTGCAGTTCTTGTTTGACTATATCCTTGAGAGCTAGATTCATTCTCCTTTGGGGTTGTTAGACTGGTTTACAACCTTCTTTGATATAAATGTTGTGAGTACATACCAAGCAGTGCACTCCCTTCATTTCTTTGTAACTCCAAGCAAAGGCATCCAGATGTTCCTTTAGCATGTTGCACAATTTTTCTTCTTGGTGTACAGAAAGATATGGGTTGATCTTCAAAGTTCTCTTAGGGCTGAATTATATGGGTTTGATGTGGGTAGGGTTTGAATCATCTAAGCATAGATCAATCTGATGGTTGTTCATTGTTTCCTTTACTACTTCCTCTAAGGACAATGTGATGGTTGGACTTTGGAGTATGTGTTCAATCAAATCATCTTCATCCCGGTGTCCTCCTCCCACGGTGTTTCTAAGGTATAGAGATGGGCTTAATAAACTTCATCTTCTTCCCCCTCTTCCATCCATAAAGGTAATTCATGCTCTAGAGATGGCTGAGCAGGAGGGTATAGGACTAACTGCTTGGATGTATGCCCATTTTTTATAGTCATATTTCCAGCCCTGTAGCTAATGTAGGCATCGGGAGTGGCTAACTAGGACCTCCCAAGGATGAGACGGTAACCAGTAAGCTTGGTCGTAGGCTGGAGAACTAGGAAATCTACAGGGTACTCCTAAGAGTCAAAGGAGACCATCACATCCTCCACAATCCCCTCAGAGGCCACTGTGGAACGGTCTACAAGTTACAAGACTCTTGTGGTCTTTCTCAATGAACCCTTGAGGTTGAGCTTGAGCATGGTGTCCTTGATCATCACATTAATGGCAGCCCCAAGATCAATCAAAGTGTGTGGGAAAATGGTTCCATTGAGGTGCACATCTACTACAGGGCTTCTAGGGTCAAAATACTTTGGACAAATTACGTGCCCCCCCATTAAGTCGGACAGTTGTACAATGACATTAATGGTAGGGGCATCTCTTTTTCACCTCCCTGGATGTTTGAAGCACTTCTCCTTAATCAACTTGTTGTAAATAGGTACATATTTTATAGCTTGGAGAAGTGGAATTTTGACACATAGATTTTTCAACTCTCCTAGAAGTTAAATATCTTCCGGGGTAGGCTGGATTGGTTGAGTTAATCTCTCAGGAAAGGGTGGTGGATTTACTTTAGGCATGATTTCCTCTCTTTCTTCCTCACTCTCCCTAGGTGGAGGTAGAGGTTGGTTGTTCGAGAGTAGCCTCCCAGATCTCAAGTTGATTTCCTGAATCTCCACACCATAAGCACGATAGGATGTCTCTCCATTGTATACTTGTTATGATTGTTTGTTGTTCAGGTTCAAAATTGGATGGGGAGGAATCTGGGTTTGTTTCAGTGGAGCAGGGTGTAAAATTTGTTTTTGATCAGGTGGTGAAGGCAATAAAGCTGGGGTATTGTTGTATGTGGGCCTCCGCCCCCTGGGGTGATGTATTCCACTGAGGCTATGGCGGATAATATGGTTGAAATGAATGGCTGGTCAGCTGGGAATGATATTGAGGCGCAAAGGACTAAGGAGGGGGTGTAGACGAGGAAGGATGAGCAGGGGGGCCCCAAGAGGGAACAGATGCGGTTTGGTTGGGATTGTAATATGCATGGGATGACCCTTGCATGCCCTGCTAATATGGTCGAGACCCATGAGGTCCTCTTTGATTTATGTAGCAGAGCCATTCAGTCACCCCTTCAGATCCTTGATATAAATATTTTAGTCCAAGTAGGGAAGGGAACTTGTCTGTGCAGTGTTTTTCTTCACAGACTGAGAAGACTTCAATCAGGTTTAATGGACATTCATTCCTAGGGTGCCTCCTGGTGCATCTAGGGCAGAAAATGGCTACGGCTCTCTCTGCTTCCTCCTATTTTCTCTTAATGTGGATAGTGTCCATCTCTAGGGCAAGGTTTTGCAACATATCACTCTTGAAATCTTCTAGCATGTTTCCAATTTCAACCTTGATGGATGTATTGGAAGAGGATGGACTGACAATAAGTTTACTACCCCTACCCTTTTTCCTAGCTGCCCTAGAATGGTTTCTAAAGAGAATCTTGATATCTTTATAGGGTAGTTGGTAGATGTCCCATCATGCTAGAAAGTTTAGGGTATACAGAAGATCTTCTCTTACCCCTATAAGTACTAGCTTCAGTGACTCAGGGTCAAGTGTGCACCTGGCCCTTTTGTAGCTAAGCTGGAATATTTCTTCATAATCCTATAGGGATTCATCATGCCCTACACTCATCCTAAAAGTTTATTCCTTAGCCTCATTGGACCTAAAATAGTCTCGATACTTGTTGATGAAGGCTTGCTTCATTTGAGCCCAAGTTGTGATGCTATCCCCAGGTAAACCCATGAACCAGCGCAAATTTGCATCCTTGAGAGTAGATGGGAATAGTTTCAACCTCTGCTCATCATTAGTGTAATCATAGGTTCTGCATATGACAACAAAATCAAACAAGAAAGTGTTCGGATCTTTTGAGGTCAGGCCATGGAAGTGAGGAAGGGTAGAGTGGCTTATATTCTTCATACTGCTATCCCCATTAGTTTCCTTGATGGGGAAGACAACCTGAACTCTTTCTCTATTTCCTTTGTCATTTCCATTTTCATCCATTGGGTCAGTTGGAATGGGTTCTTCTTCTTCTTCTCCCCTGCAGGCTCTTCAAATATCTATGGCTGTTCACGTAAGGGTTCCTCCAATTCACAGTCACTGAAGAAGAGGGAAGGTTGGTTGTTTGAAGCAGTGGGGGTATTTGGAAAAAATTTCCCTAAGTTATCCCTATTCCTACGAGGCATGAAAGAACTGCTTTTGTTTTGTTTTGTATTTTTTTTCAAGATTTGAAAATAATTGTTAAATTGAAATTGCAGACTGAATGAAAACTAACTGCTTCAATGAAATCCTAATTGTAGAATGGAAAGGAAAGCAAAGAATGCAGAATGGATAAGAAAGAAAACTAAATTACTTTTGCATAAATGAAACTAATAGCATAATATCAGAGACACGAAATGGAAGAAATAAAGCAGTAATCACATAATACTCAGACACTTCCCCGACAATGGCACCAAAAAGTAATGAGCACCAGTATTGCAACAAGAATTATTCAACTCATGGGGCTACCAACTTTACTTTATCAACCCGAGGTTCGTACAAACTTGAAGGTGACAATGTTGTATACACAAGTAAATGTGATGGATCTTCACTTTGTCACTACTAATATGGCGATAGACCACTAAGGTTTCTCCAACCAGACTTCTATGGATTCAGAAGAAGCTTATTTACGAATGAGGGAAAGAGAAATATACTCTAGGAGAAATATTGTCTACTCCAGCAAGGAAAAAGACCGAAAGAAAATGCGAAAACACACCATTTTCTAACTAAGTGCTAAGAGGCTATGCTTCAAAAGAATGCTAAGTTAACATGTATGCAATCCTACTGTACTAAGCATGCAAATTCAAAGCATCAAACATTCTATTGTTGTGCATGTAAATGAATAAAATAAATTAGTTTCTCTTTTTTGTCTTTTTTTGTGCAAGTATGAAAGGTAATCACTTTTGGTGACGTGGCAGATGGCTTAGGGATGATGATGAATGGTTACAAGTTTGGGGAGACTAGTATGGGTCCTTTGCTAGATTCCTATAGGATTTTTCCTCAATTTGGCTTCAGAAGAAGCCACTATTGGAAAACCTACAGGATATCCTAATGTGTTCTACAGGATGTCCTGAAAACCTACATGATCCCTTGTATTTCTACAAGATAGAGCCAAGAGCAAAATGATCGGTGCTAAAAGTGATGGAAGGCTGAGGGAAGGTGGTTGGTGGATGGAATGAGGCAAGGCAGTTCCTAGGACCACTTCAGAACTCAAAACCAAGGTTGGGAGATGGTTGGATTTGCTCAACAAGCTTGGATAAGTTTCCTTGTGAAATGATGAAATTGGTGAGGGTTTTAGTGAAGGAAATGAATGATGATGGATGGATGAAGTTGGAATGAGGTTGTTGACTATGAAATATTTCTGTACTTATGAAACACCTGCACTTCATCAAACATTGACATTTACCCAAAAATCATGTAAACAAGAAGAATTTCAATTATCTAAGGAAAACAGAATTTCATGAGCTAGCTGCCTACTTCATGAATGACGAGAACTTGTAGAATAAGATCGAACATTGATGAGATCTACTATAATATTGAAGATGGGAGAAATGATAACTAAATCCTACTCTTGCAAACTGATCAAATGCTGGCCTAAGTACAAAAAACCCTAAATTCCATGAGAAAGTAGAATTATATCTTTTTGGGGCTGCATGGGAATCCTTTCCTCAAACCATGATCCCTGAAGGAAGGAGTGAGGCCAAAACCACCTATTGACAGCTTTTTGATGTCCCTTTGTCTCTTCTAAACTACTACTAAAGTAAAACACAAATAGAATCAAACTAATAAGAAAACTAATCAAATCTACACTACTTGCAATGAAATAATTCTAAAAACAATTCAACCATTAATCTATGAATTCAATCTAAGCATACAAATACAAGAAGAGGAGCCTTTGATTCTAGGGTTGGGCCCTAACCCAAGAGATTAAGCCCTCTGAGTTAACTCAGTACTGGATCCAAGAATTTCTCATTCTCATTATCAAAACAGAAAATTACATAACAATGTCTTCCACAAGTCTTGAACTCGAAATTGACTAGTATTTTTATAGCCAAAATTCAAATCCTAATGAAGCTCTATGCCTCTTTATTTATACAATTGAATTCCCCAATGACTTCCCTAAATCTAGGGAGGCTCAGCTCCCAAACTCGAGATAAATTAGCTCTTTAACTATCACTTTCTCACCTGCCTTTTGATCTCCATGACTTGGTTGCTTGTACTCCGAGCTAGTGTGATTGATGGAGGAATATTTGAATGAGGGAGGAATAAATGAGGAAGATATATCTCCTACAATCTCACCTCCTTGTGTTATTCGTGCTTCAACCATTAATTAGCCAAAATTCCATTATTTTCTCTCACAAACCTGCAATCAATGCACATTAGTCCACTAGGCATAATATCTCGCTTTGACTCATCTCATTAAATAAAATATAATCAAAATATGTAATAAATTGTGAGAAGAGTTGATTTGACTAAGCTAGGAGGTGGATTAAGGTCCATATAGTTACCCAATGATGAGGCTCATCAATATCAAAACTCCATAAATCATATGCCAAACCATGATAAATCATATATCAAACCACGATAAAGCATATAGAAGACCACCATATCGAAGCTATTTTTCCTCAACCACCAAAGAAGGAAGGATACATAGCTTGCATCTGATACACCATCTCCAATGTAGCTTCATCGAGCCCAAGTTTCTTCTATTACACTATAAATATATGGATTTCTTGGTTCAGGAGCATGAGAACCTTTTTCTGTAATACACATTGAGGCTCATGTTGTGTTATCGGGAAATCTAGTGTCTATGCAGAGCTGCTAGTCCCACTAAGGCTGGTAGCTACCTTAGAAACAAACAAACTAAAACCACTTTCATTTTCCTTTATGAGAAATAGATAAGAGGGGAATAAAGGAGACCAACCTCTATCTTGCGCTTGGTTCCTTGCTTGATTCCTCTCCCTTATGATAGATATTTGCAACTCGCTTCCTCGTCTACCCAGCTTCAAAGAGCACCTATAGAGTCAAAGCAGCATAACACTATCCAAGAACATAGATATAATATCATAAACAATATAGGACCAGATATATATTGACCACATAAATGCATATATCATCAATCATACAAGAATGTCGAGGAAAACTTGAATAGCTTTATTAATAATCAAGAATAGCAAAGAGGATTACAACCAATTGTTCTGACCTAGCATCATACTCTCAACAAGAAAGCCCTTCTTCACCTCATGAAAAGCTTAGATCACCCAACACTATGATGTTGCATCAAGAAACCAACAACGCTTCCTTACAAGATACAAAATTCCAGCCTCTAGATCTCTAGGATGAGGGATCCATATATAGATGTTTGCAAGGGGGGTGAGTCAGCTTTTGAGATTTGATTAGTGTCCTCTCTCTGATAGTTCTTGATTCCACTTGGAGATTGATGATCTCTTATTCATCGCTAGGTGAATGTAGAGAGGCAAGTGTCACAGGAGAAGTTTCTAGATGATTCCATGTTCCTCCACCTTGCAGATTGACCCTGCCTTTTGTCCACTCTCACCCATCACACCCCATAGAAGGGCTTTTCAAGATGCATCGCACCTCCCGTGTGTATTTAGGTGGGATGTAGCGCACTTTGACCATGGGGTAGGAGAGATGGTCCAGTTTTGACCAGTTCTAAGTAGTTTTTCATGGAGAACTTCTGCGAGAAGATGTAAATAGTTGACCTTGTTCTTCTAGATGTTGGAACAACACTTTTAGAGACTTAAGAGCCCTTGTTTTATAGACATTTATGATTGGTGTTGTAGTGCCCAAAAATGTCTATAACAGTTGCCCCCTAAAGAATGAGGTCGTTAATCTGTTGATGTCGGGTGAAATGCTTTATCATGAGGATCTAAAGATTTTTCGAGCTGGAAGGAAACCTGTAATAAGATACAATACAATACATTATCTTCATAATTTTTTTCATGATCTAGTTGAGGTGGGAATTCGCATGCTCAGCTTTATAAATTCATTTTCATGTACATAAGAAAGGCAATCGTCTGAGTGTAGACTGATGATTCCGGTAGAGCCATCATCCCTTAGGTTGGATGATTATCTGTGCAGTAATGATGCAAATTTTGATGTCTTTATTTTCCTAAATATATATCGCAACCCGTATGGATGAAACTAGATTCGGGGTCTTCAATCTCATTTGATCTTCACTCAAAGTACAAGTGGATCCATGTGAGAGATGTTCTGGAGTCGAACATGGAAAGACATCACCTGATTACCAGCCAATGATGTAAGTTGTTAACAGGCGCGAGAGGAATCATCAATAATGATGATGACCCTCAAGGTACTGCAGTTAATTCACGTGGTGTGAATAAGGGACTTGGAATCGAACACCATGCAAAAGTTTTCGGCCGAAGGCCATTGGTGTAAACCTGTCGCCAGAAGTGAGAAACTTGCCATTGAGGCATGCAAGCTTCAAAGTACTGAAAGGGTTGTTCCTAGATCGACTTCTTGGATAATGAGCTGATGTCGAGAAGAAGTGATTTGTCATAGGAGGGCCTTAGTGAATCCCACATCAATGACACAGAATGGAGCAAATGATTTTAATGGAGGTGAAAACGATCCGGTGATATAAGGTTCAGGGTGGTGGTCGTGAAAGAATGAAGTGTAAATGTATTGCAGTGGGTGAGACACAGGTGAATTCTCTGAGCGACTTCTCTTGAACATATCGGTGACACTGACATGATGGATTGGTAGCATTAACCCAAAATATGGATGGTGTGACAGAACCATGATGATGTGACTAGTGAATGGAACAACCCAACCCGACTTGAATGCGGAGTGAAAGTGTCATGTTCAAGAGCGACTTGCTACCAATAAAATTTCTTCAAGTTTTCTTTCCAATTTTTCCCCATTCATTGCTGACCAGTACATATTTATTTTTGTAGGGCTTAAGGAGGATAACATAAGCTTGTTCTATAATTTGCCCTTCGGGCGAACCCAAAGCTATGTTTTAACAAGCCTAGCGACAGTGAAACTCGTTCTTGTCTGTATGGACAAGTTTGTTGCTATTCAGTTTTAACGAGTTTAATGACAAGGATAACTCGGTCCTTTTCAATTTTAGAGAGTCTGAAAAAGGGATGTAAAGAAAACTCCAATAATCCTTTTTCTTCATATAATCCCTTGAGTCTGAAAAAGTATAAAACAATACAAAAGGGATGAATTTTCGGTACTTTTAACAAGTCGAACAAAAAAAGCGCTCGATCTTTTTGTGTAATAATTACTCAAGTCCAAAAAAATTAAAATATAAAGGAGGGATAGCACTTCCAGTCACTTTAACGAGCTGGAGAGGCCAATGGCTCGGCAATCTTTTCATATTTTATGAGTAAGTTGAAAAGAGCTTAAAGGAGACTCGTTTTTTGAGTAACGAGTGATAAATTCGGGTAGCAGCTAATTCCAGGTAAGGTTTGGAATTTTCCAATCACGACAGTGTCACAAGGATGGCTAACAGGATCACTCTTCGCAATTGTTCCTCAAAAAGGGTAAACAATCAAATGGAGGTGAATGATCAGCCAAAACAAAGTGGAGGTGATGATGAGAACACGACCAAGGCTTCAAAGGATGATGATAATACATTCACGATGGTTATTTACTGGAAAATGGTTCATTTTTTAATGAGCTTAAACTCTGGGGTAACATTTTCTCATTGCTTATGTTTATTTTTTTACGAGTTTGAATTCCGCGTTAAAACGGCTCGATATAATGGTCATTGATTGTCTTGATTTTACCATTGACAACTTTGTTCTTTCAAAGGTTGTACTGCCTGCTCAATTGCTTCATCAAACTAGTTAGAAACGAACAATATATGTTTGAAAAATGAGTTAAAACACTAATATTTTACTTGAATTACGTGAAAAGTAATTTAAAAGTGCTTTTTACCTCTCATTTTACCATTTCATTTGAACTTTGGTTTGTTGGAGCTTTGGAGGTGCTTTCCCCCTTGATTTTCACCAGTTGATTCCGGGAGATTCTGTGGATGATTCTCGGCACCATCTAGACCAGGTAGGAGCTAAACCTGAGCTCTTTAATTTCATCCTTTCCTTTTTGCATTCTGAGCATGTTTTCTGGTTTTTCTGAGCCTTTGGGGTTTGAAAAACTCGCCCTGGCTCCATCGCACCTCTTCTACATCGAAAGGTGCGATGCATGCTGGCTTGGCCATTGGCCAGTCAGCATGCATCCCACCTACAACACTGTTGTGGGTGCGATGGGCGCAAAGAGGGCCATTTATGCACAGATTTTCATGGAAATTTTTGCATGTTTCTCACCAAATCAGGATCTTGACTCTTCTCTTGTTTGTTTCAGAGATTCATTGGAGCAAAATTCCTATTACATGGCGAGAACGTGAGCATGAAGAAGAGGAAATGCTTGCTTTACATGATCCGGTTACGGTAAATGCACTACAGAACTTTGGCCTCTTCAAGTTTTTCCGCATCTCTTGCATGAGGCAACAAATCAACCTGTTGCAATATTTTCTCGATGCATGGGATCCTACCACCTAGGTGTTCAAGATTAGGGGCAAGTCCATCCCATTGACTATCGTCGACATCTATTTTTTGACCAGCTTATCGAGGCAGGGTGCCCCTATCTCGTTATCTGGTTCGGCCCATGGGGGTGAATCTGTGAGAGATTACATTCGCAAGTATTCAAGAGAGGGATTTCAGCCGAGTAAGGCTGGCAAGATCATTATCTGAGATGTCACTGACCGATCCTTGAGGACCGTTCTGTTCACTTTTGCTAGACTAGCTGGTAGTGTGGCACTTCACGTGGCCAACAGGTCTTATATGCAGTACGCCTTAGAATGCATTGAACCAAAGGTGTTCAACTGGTGTGATGCAGTACTCTCTGTGATGAAAGAACAACTGACCAAGGTGAAAAATGGAAGATTGAATAACTTTGGATATGGTTCTATCTTGACAGCTTTCGCCTTGGAAAAGATCCTGCTGATGTAGCCGCAGTATGTTTCACTTGGTTTACCTCCACCAACTGAGCCATGGATGCAGAGATGGGTCGATCTTATGGCCAGACATGCTGGTCAGTCCCAGATTTCCTTTTCTGATACCTTTTTTGAGTGGTTCAACCGTGAGGAGATGGTTTTTTCGAAGTATCCATATGCTGGTATGGATTTCCGGGGTGATCCGGATTTGGTACCGCCTGCTGGCGAGCAGTGGGGTGTCATCGGTAAATTCTCTGACCATATCTCTGTTTATCATTTCTCTTTATGATGTTCTTGTGCTTTCTTCTATCATGACTAATCAAAACTCATGTCCTCATGTAGATTTTGGACCAGTTCGACCAGTAGTACGCTTGAGAGTGCCAGCTGCCACTCCAGCAGGAGAGGGTGCGGGAAGGGATATCCTTCGTGACCTTGATGTGGTCGAGACTCTTTTAGCATTGCAGGACCAGGTCAAGGGCCTTACTCTTGGTATTCCAGACGTGAGGACCAACGAGCTGCCCCCGAGGTTGCAGCGACATACTACTCGTGTGCTGAGTCGGTGGACTAGGCTTTTACGCATGATTGCACAGGCAGTGACTTGTTATCACCAGCATCATTAGACTAGGGTGCCCCCTAGCATTTTGAGTTTTGGGTAATTTGACCAATTTTATCTTGGTTACAGAACATTATGCGTAAACCATTAACAGTCATATATATATATATATATTTTGATTTTCGGAGCTTTATTTTGGTTAAGTTACATGATCCTGATGCAAATGCTTATGAAATGCTTCTTTTTACAAATGTTTCAAATGTCTATCTAACACATAATTTGCCAATGAGTTTGTTAATGTGTTTAAGTTTCTGGAAATATGGTGATATTGAATAAAATCAAATTGTCTTTCCAAAATTTTGACGCTTAGGAACATGTGATAGATAGATAGATTTTGGACGGAGTAGATACCAGTGAGTTGTAGTATGACGAGCTGTGAGTCTAGATTGATGAAAAGTCGGCTTATGCCATGTGTGATGGAATTAGAGAGAAGTTCTATCAATGCGCTATATTCAGTGATGTTATTTGTTGATCGACCAATATATACCCCTCTAAAACTTACTAACTCGCCGCTTGGATTAAAAATGGACCAAGCCACAGAAGATAGGTTTCGTGAACTACGACTCGCCCCGTCGGCATATCCAACAAAAGATTCCAATAGGTTTGACATCTGCGACAAATGTAAAAAGTGGATTATTTGACCAAAACAATTACTCTTAGCGAAAACAAAAATGTAACAAAAGCATATGTGTTACCACACTGAATCATGCGTAGTAACGCTTAAGGTACAACCCATTACGGGGTTGTGCCAGTGGAATCCCACGTAATCCATTAACTCGTAGGCTCCTTTTGCTAATACATGCTTAACAATATAGGGGCCCATACACAAAGACTTGAACTTACCTGCTCCCATTTTATCGGATCCCTTGTCGTAAAGTAAGACCAAGTAACCTTTTGAGAAGACACGGGGTTTGACATTTTTGTCGAACTGCGCCTTGACTCGTCTCTTATGGGCTTCATTAGCCAAAGCGGCATCACGATGGGTTTCATCCAATTGGATTAGTTCCAAGAAACGAGCCTCCTCTTCTGAAGTTCCACGAGAAGGTCGACTGCGAGTTTGAGGGACGAGATTTCACAATGAACTGGTAAGATTGCTTCTAGACCATACACCAGTTGAAAAGGTGTAAACTCGGTTGCATTTCTTACCGATGTTTGGTATGCCCATAAGGATGAGTAGAGGATTAGGTGCCAACTCCTTTTGTGGACTCCAATCATCCTTTGCAGCATCCTCTTCAGGACTTTGTTGATTACTTCAACTTGTCCATTGGCCTGCGGGTAATATGGAGTAGAGCTGTCATGGGACAACCCTAATTTGGCAGCTAATTTGACCATCACGTGATTTCGAAAATGCGATCCATGATCTGTGACTATAGCATGTGGAACGCCGAATCTGGTGACTACATGATTGGAAAAGAAAAGGGCATTTGTTTCACCAGTGTTATCTAATGTAGGCATCGCCTCGGCCCATTTGGTAAAATAGTCCACTGCGAGTATGATATACCCATGCCCCCCAGTCGAGGTGGGGCTACATGTCATGAAATCAATGCCCCATTTGACGAATGACCCAACAACAACTATAGGTTGCAGAGGTGTAGGTGGTTTTCTGGTTTTGCTATCGAAAATTTGACATGCATGGCAACTTCTGACTGCGGTTATGCAATCTTTGAAGATTGTTGGCCAGAAGTATCCTGCTCGTAAAATTTTTTTGCATTGTAGTATAACCAGATTGATGCCCCCCACACGTTCCTGAATGGCAATCGTTCAGGAATTTTTCGGCCTCCTCGTGGATGAGCCACCTTCTCAGAACTGTATCGACACCACGGCGGTAAAGTGTATCACCGACGATCATGTAGTCTTTTGATTGGTATCGAATACGTTTTTGTTCTGAGTGGGAGGTATTAGGACTATATTTTTGAGTTTGGAGATAGATGATCATATCTCGATACCACGGATTGCTTGAAGATATCAGAAACAAAGATTCATCCACGATGGTCTCTTCGTATGTTTCATCGTTCGACGATGATGGGAGATCGCATAGTAATTCCGCGAAGACTAGGGATTTATTTGATTTGGATTTTACGAATTCCAGATCAAACTCTTGAAGAATTGATATCCATTTTAAATATTTTATCCCCAGCAACTGTCACGACAATATATAAGTCATGGGGTTGCAATCTGACAAAATGGTAGTTTTTTGAAAGAGGACATAGTGTCAAAATCTTTGTATCGCTTGAACAGCTGCAAGAGCCAGCTTTTCAACATAGGAATACTTGCTTTCTGTATCATTTAAGTTCTTACTCAAATAATATATAAGATGTTCAATTCCTTTGTCTTCATGAACTAAAACAATTGCGATGGTTGTATCCGCTGCAGCCAGATACAGGTTAAAGTCTTTTTGATAATCAGGAGTGTACATTAATGATGCTTTCATTAGGGATTCTTTTAAAGCATCTGTTAGCTACCTATACCAAGAGGTTTCATATTTCATGATTGGCAAGGAAAGTTCCAAATATGATCTGCTTTGATGATGCAAAGATCCCATATTTCCAAGAGAAGACAAGTTGTGCATATAGCTTGATATAGACTCAATTTTGATGGATGGTCCAACAGCCTAATCTGGATCATGCCATGTTTTAAATTTTCACTTGTAGAATAGAGAAAGAAGTCTGTCCAAACTGTTTAATCTTGGCAGACAAGTAGCTTAGGTAGAGAATTAAGGCTCCCAACTGCTTAATCTGGGACCTTGGAAGAAATAAGGGTAGCATTAGATAGAAAATCAAAAGGAAAAAGCCAGAGAAAAGAAAAGGCAAATAAGGGTCTGCAAGTCTAAGTGCACCCTCCAAGAAGAAACAAAAAATGCTAGGCAAATAGATGGGTAGGCAGATGGGGTTGCAGAAGTGTCATTCCTTACAATTGAAGGTGTGCTAACCTATTTCACAAAGAAAAATCAATGGAGTAAGAAGTTCTTCATCTCTATCAGGTTGCAGCAAAGAAAAGAAGCATGTCTAACTTCCCAATTTTCCCCTTTTTCGTTCATTACTAACATCCCCTCATCAGTTGAGATTCATGGAAGAATTGGTGGTTTTATGGTGGTTCTTAGTCCTTTAAAAGCCACATTTCTTGTCTAAAATCCTTTTCATTTTGATCTACTCCCTAAGCTAAGTGATTTTCAAATAAACTTAGTGTTATCACTCCCCATCCACCCTTTTCATCTATATTAACCTCTAACATCTATTATATAATTCCCCTATGTTACCCTTTCCCTACTATTATAACACCATGGTGTATAAACCCCAAACATGGTATAAATATCCCTCCCCTTGGCATTATAGCCATATGTTCTCTGTCAGGGATCAAATTGACATCTGGTCAGCTTGAGAAACCTAAGCCTTACCCCCCTTCCCCCTTCTGAATCCATTTGACCCATTAAACCCTTTATTTGCTAAGAAAACCTTACGAAAAACCCTTTTTACCTATAACCCGCTGCATTTGCAAAAAGCGCACAAAAACCCACTTTTTTCACTTATCCAAAGTATCGGCGCCATATTATTTTTATTTTGAAAATGCATTGAAAAACCATTACAATCCGCCACATCCCAAAGGTTTCCGCCGAGCACAAATCCCGAAAGAAATATTAATTTAATCCCGCCCCCCTTCCGTATTGTCTGATCACCTCACTGATCCGTCAACCATCGGATCGGACCCCTTTGATCCCACGGCCCTCATCCATATCGGACCGGCCCTGACGTCCGACAGATACCTTCCGATATTTGTCAGAGGGTGACGTCAGGCCTCTGCCACGCATCACCCCCACAGCGTATCGGAGGTACGCCTGACAATTCTGCTTCCGTATCAAAAGCAGTGCGATGAGAAACCGCTAACCATTTCCGGTTTCGATCGATCCGCCCGGCCAACGTCATCAACATGTCAGACCCACGTCAGTGCCACCCCGCCGTCGCGTCAGCACCCTTGTCTGTCCCTGCGCTAATATGCCTGCCACCTCATTATCCCCGTGGACCAATCACAGCTTGCCACATCACCCGATGATGTCATGATGACGTCATCCGGCCTTGACCCCACCCGATGACGTCATGCTGACATCATCCAAAAAAAGGCGCCAATGTCCCAAAAAATCCATATGTTGGCCGAATTTTCGCGTTTTTCATACTTTTTTGCCAAAACGTTGTTGCTTTCTCTGCATGGTTTTTACGTTCAAACGTTCACCACCTTGCTAAATTCGACTTGGAGACCTTTGGCGCGTCATTTCTACCTACATTCGTGACCGTTGCTCGCTCTATACGAGGTATTTATCCTCGTAAATCCTTCATACACCTGATTTGTCTGTAAATTCCCTCAAAAAAGCTTAAGAGACAAAGAAACTTGCAATTCACCGACAAAATCCCTGTGCCTAGTCCCCATTTGCAACTGTAAGGTCGAAAATCATCAGCTGAGCCTTGTTTGCCTAAAATTTCACCAAAAAACTGCACTCTGTTCGCGCAATCGCGAACCGGTTACTCAAATTATACGTACTTGCTATAAGAGAGAGATTAAGACCAGACATTAGTCTTATCTGCACCTTAAAGCAGTATTTCAATTGCTGCAGCTGATCATTTATCCTTTATCCCAGAAAAATTCACATCTCTCTGTTAAAGAAAACTCGTTTGTGTTGCTCTGCATAGCAACTCCCATCTATAATCCTAGGAGAAACCATGGATCCACCAGTAGCTCCTATAGCATTGAACATTGCTCCATTGAATGCCTCTCAGAGAGAATTGGAGTGGCAACCTCTGGCAGACATGGACTATCAAATCTCAGAGGAAATGCTAATGAGAACCAAGTTCCACATCCACCTGCTCAATGAATTTAAGGCCAAACATGAGACTGGAACAGATGTGCTGGGCATATGGGACTCTTTTCTCCCTATATTCAAGCTTCCACAGGTCAATCAGTTCCCTGATTTGATCCACTTATGTGCTGAAAACTATGACCCTACTCAGAGGGCAGTTCTTGACCCTTCAGGCTCAGCTGTGTTCTATATCACTCCAGAAGCTATGAAAGAGATGCTCTGCTTCAGGACTGAGAAGAAGCTGGTCCCTCTATTACTCATAGACTTGATAAATCAAGGAGCCAGATTGACAGATGCTCAGGTCACCAAATTAAATCAGCTGTACATTGACTCTGACTCTGTGAATTATCCTCCTATCAATCAAGTATACCTCAACCAATTGGGCAGAGATCTTGCAGACATGATTAGTCCCACTTTGGGCTACAATTCAATTGAGTTTGTTGATGAAACTGTACTAGTAATGATGCTTATGTTTGCCCCTGGCAAGTCTCCTATCTGCTATGACTATGCCACCTATATATCAGACAAAATACATGAGCAATTGATGAACCTGGCAAGAGAAAGGGTGTTCAGATACACCTCTTACATTTACCACTTAATCTTATATCATCAACATCAGAAGTTCTCTTTTCCAATCAAAAGAGTGGATGCCCAAGGCAATCCAATATCAGTGGTCTATTGGTCCTCTGCTTTCCATTACATATCTCACTCTCCATTCACTTACTATGAGTTCATAGATCTCTTCATCCACCCAGCCATGTCTATGTTGATGAGCTCACATCCTCCAAGGCTCACTGATGACATGCAAAGGATCCTTCAGTTATCCAAATCATACAGCATTGGGGACTGGTACTTCTACCAGAACCGCACAGTCATCAGGATCTATGGGTGTGAATTGCCTCCCTACAGACTACCCAGATATGTGCCTATGAGGCTATTTGCCCTAGAATACTTCAGGCAGTTTGGCAATGCTGATGTGATTCACTTTTCAGGCAGAGGCAAGAAAGCACAGTTGAGGGTCAGGAACCAACTTGGCCACTTTATCTATAACAAGAGGGAGGAAGGTTGGAAGGAGGCGGATAACATGTTAGAATCCCTTGGCCTTCAAACCAGTTTCCTTTGGAAACCTTATGACCCCAACCACTTCATAACTTTGAGAAGGCTCAAATATAAGCTGTCTGGCTATGATCATGTGAAGATTCCTCACATTGAAAAATATGCAAACCAAGTAAAATGGAGGAGAGGAACCTTAGAAGAGCCTGTTACACAAGAAGAGCTGAATCAAAGAGCGGTGAGGAATCTAAAGAAGATGGCTGACCTTGAACTTTGTTCACAGGTGTTTTCCCTTCCAAGCACACAAGTGGGAGCAGTTGCGTCCTCCTCGACTGCAGATTAGCAAGCACCCAAAACCACTGAAGATATATCTAGCAAAGGCCAGGAAAAGGAAATGGAGACCGAACAACCACCTCATGAGAAGGTGCAGCAACAACAGCAGCAGGTAGAACAACAACAACAACAACAACAATAGGAATTACAGCAAGAAGAAGGGCAGCATGACAAAGAGCAGCCCCCAAAGCAAGAAGGGGTAGTGGAAGTCCCAAAATCCACTGAGCAACAGCCACAACAAATTGTGCCTCCAAGGCAAGAAACATCAGCTGAAGCATCAATCCTCCAAACTCCACAAAAGGAGGATATAAGCAGGAAAAGGGACAAAGACACTCCCTTAACCACATCAATAAGTCATGGTGAGAAAAGACAGAGATTGAATCCTTTCTCTGAGGAGGAAATGCCAATAGGGCAGTCTCTGGGCATGGGCCCACCTAGTAGAGAAGCATCTGCTAGCTCCTTCCAGCAGGGACAAGACAGAACAATAGGAGGAGAAGTCAGCTCCTCAAGCCACCAAAGAGAAGCTGAAGGAGGAATCAAACAGCAGTTTATTGATATTAAAAGGAGAAATGAGCCACTTAGAATATAGCTCTACAATCATCTGCTGAAAATGGCTCCTACCAACCAGCAAAGACTGATGTCTGCCTATGATGTACAGGAGGGCAAAATGATCACGAGTCATTTTATGCCAGCTGTAGCACAGCCCCAGTCCCCTGCAGATTATATAAGGACCAACCTTGAGGTCCTTGCCAAGGACATCCACCCAATGGACAAAATTGAATTACATAAGCAAACGGGTGAGATGGTGTATGCCTCCTTGGCAGACAAAACATTGGACAATTATAGGCTAGAAAATAGCCTTAATAATATAGCTGCCCAACCTTAGTTGGAGAGAGCATCCTCTCAAGAAAAGGACAACAGAATAAGGTCCTTAGAGGATATAATTATAAGAGATTGGGCATGATCCCAAGGATATCAAGGGCATACAAGAAATATTGAAGTTGAGGGATGCAGACATGGCAGCTTTGACGAGAAAGATCAAAATTCCAGCCACTATTCACCCTCAAACAGATGAGGTTGCCCAACAGAGGCATGATCAAGATGCCACAGCTTTGCTGGTATCACTATATAAGCAGCTAATCCAGACTCAAGAAAAGCTGGGAGAATCAGAGGCTGCACAGGCAGCATTACAGGCAGCTTTGAAGCAAAAAGAAGAAGGTCAGACCTCCCAGCCTCCTCCTGAAATAATAAACCTTGAGGAAACTGCTCCAACTACTGTTCCTCCTCCTCAACAAACAGAACATGCAACACCATCCACCTCAGCACCACCACCAACAACAGAGCAGGCCCAAAGCCTAGACATGCAAAAGCTGAGAAATGAGATTCAGGCCTTGGAAGCACAAATGACAGAACTAAATGAGGCCATGGAGAAATTAGCCAAGGTAAATGAAAGATATGACAAATCCAAGCAGACTGTGGCAGAAAAGGGCAGGGAAATAAAAGCCCTCAAAGACAGGATAAAAGAGCTAGAGAAGGAGCTCCAACTGGATAAAGTAGTGGCTGAGATCAAGACAGTGTTATGGGCCAATATTGGTTAGTCTCTTACTAACCAATGGCAGTATATTGAGACAATCCATGAGCAGTTGGAGCTCATTACAAAAGCACAAAAGGAAATTCAGAGATCAAGGGCAGCTCTAGGCAATATGCCTGAAATTGCCACCAGGATGATCAATGTGCTCAATAATAGAACAAGTGCTCATTTAGCAACTATGGGAATTTCTAACAGGACCGAGACTATTTTGTTGATAAAGAGGGTCCTTACACTTAGAAGCTTAGTGCAGACATTAGAGAGAAGGACCCAAGACATGCAGACCGAGGTGAACTGATTTATGGACAAATTTGTGGTATTACAGAACAGAGGTCTCCCTGGCTTACTGAACAGTGCAGGAAGACTGCTTACCCATGAGCAGTATACCAAGAGGGTCAATACATTCACCACAAGTCAGATCACTGAAAGGCCCAGCACCTCAGAAGAAGCAGGGCCAGCTACAGGGCAAAGTCTCTACAACAGAGTGGAGAATCTATTCTTTATAATGAATGAAATTACACACCTGTTTGAAGTGCCTCCCAACTTCTATAAATACACAGAGGCAGATGAGACTATGGATGCAATTCTCAGGCATCAACTACCCACACAGGAATGGTGGAAAAAGGCAATACAGATGATCCTACAGACCAGGAAGCCATTCACTAAGTTTTTTCATCAAATATACAAGGTGGCATGCACAGGAAAAGTTAATAAAATTAGCATGCATGAAAAGATGAAAGCTGAGCCAACTCAGCAGAACTTTTGGCCAGCAAGTCAAGATGGACAGCTACAGGTGACAGGATCGAAAAGTCACAGCAGAGCAGCCACATCAGCGCATTTTCCAGCATTTAAAGCAGATCATTCCAACCGACTCAGTGGCCTCCAAAGGCCAAAATATCTTCTGACTGATAGAAATGAGCATTTATGTTGTATTAAAGACAACAATAAATTTTTATCTGCTGTTCTGTACAAAGTTGGTGAAATATTTATTTCTCAGAGGACTCAATGCCTTAGATATTTTGTATTACCATTTGTATATATTTGCCCCTCGCATAAGCTTGGAGGGGTTGTTGTTGATTTCTTTTGAAGAAATTTCCTATGCTGTAATCTTTGCAGAGTTTAATAATAGAAGTGATGGAATTTCTGAAGTTTTGAGTTGTTTAAATGCGTTCATGGTGTTTTGTTGAAGTTTGCAGGATCCCTGTGCATCTCATATACAATAAGTTTTCTGTAACTCTCTTCGTTTTGTGTTTCAATCTTTTACAAACCATAAATGTTACTAAGTTCTAAGTATTTAGTAGCAAAGAAAAAGAATAGCCTTCAGGATTTATTCATGAAATACCCTGAGCTAAATCTATGTTGTTAATGAATGTTTTCCTCAGTTATAATCTTGATAAGTGTAATTCTTAATTGCTACACTTTTAGAATATATCTTTCACAGTGACCTTTGTTTCAGGAATTCAAGTTTGCTCCTGAGCAATATATTTCACTTTCACAACATTAGCTTAATGGAGAATTCTTAATTGCTTTTCATTAGCTAAACATACATCATCATACATCATCACTTAAGCTTTAAGTTTGTTTGTTGGGATACCCAATAGGCCCTGTAGTCTAAACATTCCCATTGAAGCATATCAAACATTTCACAGCTCTAGACTCCATTGCCCAATGAAATACAACTGTCTAAACATTACATCCTAGGTATTGAAAGACATCCTTCAACCAAAACATAAAAAAAAACCTGAGGATAATAACTAGCCTAAAATACTATCATAACAGAGACAAATCATAAAGAGAGAGCCCTCTCTAATCACAGTTTGGCTAGAAACTGTAATCCAAAGATTGGTTAGTGGTTACCCCGGCCGTATTCCCTTGGGAGTCATAGGGAACAACCTGGGTGTTAACATAATTGGTGACTCCACTGGGGACAAGAATACTTTTCAAACCGTTGTCTATCCATAGACAGTGGTTCTAAAAAGGCTTAATCAGTCCCTTAAACAATCCTAAAATATCTTAGAAAATACCAAAAACAAATTCAGAAGCTGGCTCCTAAAAGGGAAAGCAGGTACACTAGGTCAAACCCTGACCCAAATCCACCAGCTGTGTTTGAGAATCCTAATATAATCCCTAGAATCATTAGGAAGCAGCAAAGGCAGGAAAATCCTACTGATTTGACTCCTGAGACAGCCCACCCTGAGCCAGTTCCAACCCCAATCAAGGTTCTATTTAGGTCTACCCCTGTCTCCCCCAGTTCACCATCTACATCTCAAAGCCCTCCTTTCACATCTTCACCCACTGCACATATCCCCTTGAACAACACTCTAGGTGCTGCTACACCTGTTACCCCTGTAGTACACACCGTTCCTTTTATCCCAGTTGCTCCTGTAAATCCCCCAAACCTTGTGAATATGGCTAACAGATATGCACCCTTGCAGTTACCAGCTAATGCTGCAGCTCTACCCCAAGACTACCAAACTAAAATCTCATATTTTGACTCCACTGGCCATTTTACAGCTATTCAGCATGCCAAAAGGATGCAAGACCATTTTGAGACCTATGAAATAGATGATGACAGTGTGAGAATGAGGATGTTTGTTCAAAGCCTAACTGGGGATGTAAGAACTTGGTTTAGATCCCTGAATGCAAATTCCATCACAAATCTTGATGAGCTTTATCAAGCCTTTACTAGCAGATGGGAGAAGAAGAAATATCCTCTGCACATACTTGGCGAATATGACACTATCAAAAGAGGTCCCCAAGAGACTGTTTTGGAGTATTGTGCAAGATTTAACAATGTGTATAACGCAATCCCACAAAATTTAAGACCTCCCCCGGATTTGGCCTTATACAAATTTCCTGATGGTTTTGACCCTGACATGGCGTATCAATTGAAGGAAAGAGCCCCTGAAACCCTTGAAGAGGCTCAAAAAGTTGTTGTCACAGTAGAGGCTAACCTGATTGCCAAAAGAAACAGGGCAAGATTAGAAAAGAGAACCACTTTCAAAGAGGAACCCTCGGCTTTTGATCAAAAATTGGATGCAATACTCACTGGTATGAAGAGGCTGGGTGACAGGGTAGAATCAGTTGAGAGAAAGTCATCATGGGAAGCACCACAAAACAACCCTCCTAGGAATCCAAATTTTAGGAGAACTCAAAACCCAAATGTTGGCAAGGCCAGTGCTGACCAAGACATAAGACCCCCTTTCCAAGAAACCTATGCTGAAACTTCCACATCAAGTGAACCTAATGAAGATTCTCAGATTAATTTAATGGGTCTAGATGGTGAAAGTCATGTCTTTTTGACACAAGAAGACCATGAGGATGAGGTAATCAAGCTGTTCCCAATCAAATCAGGTGAGTCATTTGACTTCAAACAAGGCTATGACACAGTTGTTTATGAAGTCCATAAGCAATACAAGCTAAGGAGCAGAACTGTAAATGTACCACAGCCTGAAAAGATAAAAGATAATCAGCAGCCCAAAAGAGACATAATTATAGAGCCAAATGACCCAACAGATTCACTTGCAAAAGAAGTAACCATTGAAGAAATCACTGATCCAGATCCTTCAAAACAGCAGCCCATGGCTGCATCATCCTTGCACCCTAACCCAAGTGTCACTCCTCAAGAGATGAGCAAGAAGGGCAAGCCTCAAAATCAGGATAAGAATCAAGAAGAAGAGTTAGTGAACAAGGAAAGAAATGCCATCCACAGCCAAAAGACCCAATCCGATAAACCCTTTGACCTAGAAACTGAAATTAGTAAATTGAAGGTAGCTATTCCTCTTTCAGAACTAGCCAAGCATGACATGTATAAACAACAAATCAAAAAGTCCCTTCAACTTACTAACAACAAAGATGATGTTAATGTGTTGGATGATACCCCAGAGCTACTTTTTGGCCCTGAGGTGGATGGAAAGACAACAGGTGTAGGCATTTTACCTTTCTATGTCAGCCTGCATGTTCATGACAAAATATTACACAATGCAATGTTTGACTCGGGTGCCTCTCACAACCTGATGCCCAAATCAGTCATGGAAAGACTAAACCTGGATATTACCAGACCATACAAGGACCTGTTCTCCTTTGATTCCAGCCAAGTCAAGTGCTTAGGCCTAATAAAAGATCTATGTGTGTCTCTTGTTCAGTACCCAAACAAAACAATTCTAATGGATGTGGTAGTTGCTGACATCCCACCCAAGTATGGGATGCTGTTATCAAGATCATGGGGAGCTAAACTTCAAGGTTCCCTATAGTTAGATATGTCATATGCTACCATCACTGTTTTTGGGCAACCAAAGAGATTGTACAGAGAAACATTAATGAAATACATGGTCAGCAGTGAAGAAAAGCCTCAGAACTTTCCCATATATGTTGTCCATTCAGACATAGACTCATACATTCTCTTCAATGATAATACAACTCTCTGAGATAGTGATGGTGAACCCAAGAGACTCATACAAGAGGAAGACACTAATGAGCAAACTGCTACCCAAGAAACAATGATTAAGCAAACATTAAACACAGCTGCTGCTCAAGAAAGTGAACAGGTTCCATCAAGTGAGGAGACTGCCCTAGAAAGAAAACTAGATGGCAAACCAGAGCTTCGACTTACAATTCCAGTACACAAGGAGGTCATTAAATTCTCCCCGGAACAAGAGATCCTATGGTTCCTTGAATTTGATGGTTCAGTCAACAAATTAGGGGCAGGAGCTGGAGTTTGGATACATAATAAACAAGACAGTCATGCAGAAGGCCGAGCCTATAGACTGAACTTCAAGTGTACTAATAATATGGCAGAATATGAAGCTCTTTTACTAGGCCTCAAGCTAGTAAAGTTCTTACAAGCCACAAAAGTCTCAATTATGGGGGATTCAGATTTAGTCATCCAACAAGTAAAGGGAAATTTTGTCACCAATGACAAAAGACTGAGATCTTATAGATCTGCTGCTGCTGAACTACTACAGTCCTTCACTGAATTTCAAATTACCAAGATTCCCAGAACCCATAACTTGCATGCCCACAGTTTAGCCACATTTGCAAGTACCTGCAAGCTACCTTTTGAGCCCCACCATTGTTTTACAGCTGAGGTAAAGCATAGACCTTCTGTCCCAAACAATGTCAAAGACTGGCAGGTATTCGAAGATGATGCACAAATAAACAACTTCTTGACCTTGCAACAAGAATTTGCAGGATTAAATATTGACACAGAAAGAGCAAGTCAATCACAAATACTTGAAAGAGAAAGTCAATCACAAATACTGGAAAGAGCAAGTCAATCACAAATACTTGAAAGAGCAAGTCAATCACAAATACAGTTTGAACAGACCCACCCAATATCACCCAAAACAGCAAAACAAATGCTAAATCCAACTATTTTCAACAAGGAGAACATACAACAAATTCAACAAACCAATCATGAGGAAGTAGCTGTGGTAGAGGCTGAAATCATAGAGCTGAAAGACAATTTTCTCCCTACGGGACTAACTCCATTAGAAGACATCTTTGACTCAAATGACATCCCTAGAAAACCAAAAATGCAGCCCCTAAATACAGCCATTGAAGAATGCAACATTGGCACTGTTGATAAGCCCAAGATAATAAAGCTATCTGCATCTCTGCCTCCTGACCAAAAACCCAAATACATTGACCTTTTCAAAGAGTTTCAGGATGTCTTTGCATGGGGTTATGAAGATTTAAAATCCTATGACACCTCTGTTATCTAGCATACTATCCCTCTCAAGCCTAATCAGAAGCCATTCAAACAAAAATTGAGAAGGATTAACCCCATGCTCCTCCCTTCAATTGAAAAGGAATTGCAAAAAATGTTTAAAGCAGGCATCATAGCACCAATCGGGTTTTATGATTGGATTTCAAATTTGGTCCCCACAAGAAAGAAAACTGGTGAAATAAGGCTTTGTGTTGATCTTAGAAACTTGAATCAAGTGTCCCTCAAGGACAATTACCCCTTGCCCAAGATGGATCACATTCTCCAAAGAGTGGTAGGTGCCTCAAGGATCTCATTACTTGATGGATTCTCAGGCTTTAATCAGATCCTAGTACACCCTGATGATCAGGACAAAACTGCATTTACAACCCCATGGGGAACTTTCAAATATGTAAAAATGCCTTTTGGATTGAAAAATGTAGGGGCAACGTTTCAAAGAGCAATGGATATTGCTGTTGCTAAAGAAATTCATGACTTCCTTGTCATTTATTTGGATGATCTCACACCTTTCTCAAAATCAGACCAAAAACATTTGAAACATTTGAGACAGATCTTCTTAACATGCAGGAAATATGGAATTTCCTTAAATCCCAAGAAGTCTTTGTTTGGTTTGGAAGAAGGCAAGTTGTTGGGACATATCATTTCAAAGGATGGCATTAGAATTGACCCAGATAGGATACAAGCTATCTTACAAATGCCCCACCCAAGAAATATCAAAGAATTGCAAGGATTCTTGGGAAAAATCAATTTCTTGAGAAGGTTTATCCCAAACTTAGCTGAACTGATCAGATTACTCAATAATATGCTAAAGAAGGATTCAAAAGTGAAATGGACAGTTGAAGCCAACTAAGCCTTTGAAGGAATAAAATTGGCCCTTACCCAAACCCCAGTCCTAACAAATCCTCAATTTGACAGGGAATTTATCATATTTTCTTTTGCTTCCCAACACACAATTGCTGCTGTCTTGTTACAGAAGGATGACCAGGGAAATGAAAAGCCCATTGCTTTCTTTAGTAGAGCTCTTAGAGATGCTCCTCTAAAATACCAAATCATGGAGAAACAAGCTTATGCTTTGGTCAAGGCTATCAAAGACTTTAGGATTTACATCCTCTATTCACATGTTATAGCTTATGTACCACGTCCCATTGTTAAAGACATTCTCACCCAAGAAAATTTAGAGGGCAGAAGAGGAAAGTGGATTGCCAACATTTTGGAATTTGATATTGAGATAAAACCTACAAAACTGATAAAAGGACAAGGTTTGGCCAAACTAATGACAGAAGCAAACTTCCAAGCCTTAGACATCAACCAGCTGGACAGTGAACCGGAGCTGGTGACTCCAAAGATCAAGGTAGCCTTTGAACAATCCCCTTGGTACTCTGATATATGTTATGTATTGCAAAACCTGTGTGCTCCCCCAGGATTGTCCAGAACTAAATGTAGGTTCTTAAAAATGAAAGCCTCAAGATTTTGTGTTATGGATAGTAATTTGCTTTGGAAAAACCATGAAGGGATATTGCTAAACTGCTTAATTGAGGATAAGACTAACAATATCATGAAAGAATTTCATGCAGGTGACTGTGGTGGACACTTGTATTGGAAGTCCACTGTGGATAAAATACTGAGGGCTGGTTACTATTGGCCTACCCTGTTCTCTGATGTTAAAAAGTTTACTACATCATGTCATAAATGTCAAGTGTTTGAGGGAAAGAGAAAGTTATTACCACTTCCCTTAAGGCCTATTGCAACAGAGAGGCCTTTTCAACAATGGGGCTTGGATTTCATTGGGGAAATTCATCCCTCATCCTCAGGCCAGCACAGATGGATTCTAACAGTTATAGACTATTTCACTAAATGGATTGAAGCTGCTCCATGCAGACAGGCAAATGATTCAATAATCATTCAGTTTTTGGAGAATAACATATTGGCTAGATTTGGCTGCCCTGACAAAATAATAACAGAGAATGTTGCTACTTTCAGATCTAAGAAGATGGTGAATTTCTGCCACAAATTTCACATTACTTTGGGCCATTCTACTGCATACTATCCCCAAGGAAATGGCCTTGCTCAATCATCAAATAAAAGCCTGGTGAACATCATAAAAAAGGTGCTGGAAGAAAATAAAAAGAACTGGCACAAAAAGCTTGTGAATGCCTTATGGGCAGATAGGCTAACAACCAAGAGATCAATTGGGGTCAGCCCATATGAGTCGGTTTATGGATTAGAAGCCAAATTCCCTTCATCACTAGGAGTTCCTGTTATGAAACTTCTTCAAGAAACCCAAGCTGAACCAAATGATATGCAAAGAAGGATCAATCAAATAATATGTTTGCAGCAAACTAGAGATCAAGTCTACAGCAGAGTTCAAGTTTTACAAGAAAAATTAAAGAAGGCCTTTGACAGAAGGACCAAGGCAGAAGATTTCAATATTGGTGACAAAGTCCTCAAGTGGGATTCAAGAAGGGAAGATAAAGGAAAACATGGAAAATTTGATTCCCTTTGGAGAGGACCATTTGTTGTCCAAGCAGTACAAGGAAACAATACTTATTTCCTTAAAAGTCTTAATGAAACTGATTTGGATGAAGGTCCTGTGAATGGCAGGATGCTGAAGCACTATTTTGACTACTACCCATAAGTGCAGCCTGAGTTTCCATTGTACATATTCAAGTGTATATACTACTCTCTGTAGGATGTAAAATTGCAGTTTCTCAAATTTTATTAACTATCAGCAAGAGGCAAATAGAATCAGAGATCTACTAAGATGGGAAGAGCACAATTTTGGCATTTAAAGCAGCATACTTCAAATATTGGTGAAAGCAGGCAAAGGCCAAGGCATTCTGACCTGCTGTTCTTGGTCTTTCTAATGAAAAACCATCCCCATGTGGAGCCACTGTTAGCTACCTATACCAATAGGTTTCATATTTCATGATTGGCAAGGAAAGTTCCAAATATGCTCTGCTTTGATGATGCAAAGATCCCATATTTCCAAGAGAAGACAAGCTGTGCATATAGCTTGATATAGACTCAATTTTGATGGATGGTCCAACAGCCTAATCTGGATCATGCCATGTTTTAAATTTTCAGTTGTAGAATAGAGAAAGAAGTCTGTCCAAACTGTTTAATCTTGGCAGACAAGTAGCTTAGGTAGAGAAGTAAGGCTCCCAACTGCTTAATCTGGGACCTTGGAAGCAATAAGGGTAGCATTAGATAGAAAATCAAAAGGAAAAAGCCAGAGAAAAGAAAAGGCAAATAAGGGTCTGCAAGTCTAAGTGCACCCTCCAAGAAGAAACAAAAAATGCTAGGCAAATAGATGGGTAGGCAGATGGGGTTGCAGAAGTGTCATTCCTTACAATTGAAGGTGTGCTAACCTATTTCACAAAGCAAAATCAATGGAGTAAGAAGTTCTTCTTCTCTATCAGGTTGCAGCAAAGCAAAGAAGCATGTCTAACTTCCCAATTTTCCCCTTTTCCGTTCATTACTAACATCCCCTCATCAGTTGAGATTCATGGAAGAATTGGTGGTTTAGTCCTTTAAAAGCCACATTTCTTGTCTAAAATCCTTTTCATTTTGATCTACTCCATAAGCTAAGTGATTTTCAAATAAACTTAGTGTTATCATTCCCCATCCACCCTTTTCATCTATATTAACCTCTAACATCTATTATATAATTCCCCTATGTTACCCTTTCCCTACTATTATAACACCATGGTGTATAAACCCCAAACCTGGTATAAATATCCCTCCCCTTGGCATTATAGCCATATGTTCTTTGTCAGGGATCAAATTGACATCTGGTCAGCTTGAGAAACCTAAGCCTTACCCCCCTTCCCCCTTCTGAATCCATTTGACCCATTAAACCCTTTATTTGCTAAGAAAACCTTATGAAAAACCCTTTTTACCTATAACCCGCTGCATTTGCAAAAAGCGCACAAAAACCCACTTTTTTCACTTATCCAAAGTATCAGCGCCATATTATTTTTATTTTGAAAATGCATTGAAAAACCATTAATTTATCCACATCCCGAAAGAAATATTAATTTAATCCCGCCCCCCTTCCGTATTGTCCGATCACCTCACTGATCTGTCAACCGTCGGATCGGACCCCTTTGATCCGACGGCGCTCATCCATATCGGACCGGCCCCGACGTCCGACAGATACCTTCCGATATCTGTCAGAGGGTGACGTCAGGCCTCTGCCACGTGTCAACTCTACAGCGTATCGGAGTACGCCTGACAATTCTGCTTCCGTATCAAAAGCGGTGCGATGAGAAATCGCTAACCACTTCCGGTTTCGGTCGATCCGCCCGGCCAACATCATCACCACGTCAGACCCACGTCAGTGCCACCCCGTCGTTGCGTCAGCACCCTTGTCCGCCCCTGCGCTAATATGCCTGCCACCTCATTATCCCCTTGGACCAATCACAGCTTGCCACATCACCCGATGACGTCATCCGGCCTTGACCCCACTCGATGACGTCATGCTGACGTCATCCAAAAAAAGGAGCCAATGTCCCAAAAAATCCATATGTTGGTTGAATTTTCGCGTTTTTCATACTTTTTTGCCAAAACGCTGTTGCTTTCTCTGCATCCCTTTTACGTTCAAACGTTCACCACCTTGCTAAATTCGACCTGGAGACCTTTGGCGCGTCATTTATACCTGCATTCGTGACCGTTGCTCGCTATATACGAGGTATTTATCCTCGTAAATCCTTCATATACCTGATTTGTCTGTAAATTCCCTCAAAAAAGCTTAAGAGACAAAGAAACTTGCAATTCACCGGCAAAATCCCTGTGCCTAGTCCCCATTTGCAACTGTAAGGTTGAAAATCATCAGCTGAGCCTTGTTTGCCTAAAATTTCACCAAAAAACTACACTCTGTTCGCGCAATCGCGAACCGGTTACTCAAATTATACCTACTTGCTATAAGAGAGAGATTAAGACCAGATATTAGTCTTATCTGCACCTTAAAGCAGTATTTCAATTGCTGCAGCTTATCATTTATCCTTTATCCCTAAAAAATTCACATCTCTCTATTAAAGAAAACTCCTTTGTGTTGCTCTGCATAGCAACTCCCATCTATAATCCTAGGAGAAACCATGGATCCACCAGTAGCTCCTGTAGCATTGAACATTGCTCCATTGAATGCCCCTCAGAGAGAATTGGAGCGGCAACCTCTGGCAGACATGGACAATCAAATCTCAGAGGAAATGCTAATGAGAACCAAGTTCCACATCCACCTTCTCAAAGAATTGAAGGCCAAACATGAGACTGGAACAGATGTGCTGGGCATATGGGACTGTTTTCTCCCTATATTCAAGCTTCCACAGGTCAATCAGTTCCCTGATTTGATCCACTTATGTGCTGAAAACTATGACCCTACTCAGAGGGCAGTTCTTGACCCTTCAGGCTCAACTGTGTTCTATATCACTCCAGAAGCTATCAAAGAGATGCTCTGCTTCAGGACTGAGAAGAAGCTGGTCCCTCTATCACTCATAGACTTGATAAATCAAGGAGCCAGATTGACAGATGCTCAGGTCACCAAATTAAATCAGCTGTACATTGACTCTGACTCTGTGAAGTATCCTCCTATCAATCAAGTATACCTCAACCAATTGGGCAGAGATCTTGCAGACATGATTAGTCCCACTTTGGGCTACAATTCAATTGAGTTTGTTGATGAAACTGTACTAGTAATGATGCTTATGTTTGCCCCTGGCAAGTCTCCTATCTGCTATGACTATGCCACCTATATATCAGACAAAATACATGAGCAATTAATGAACCTGGCAAGAGAAAGGGTGTTCAGATACACCTCTTACATTTACCACTTAATCTTATATCATCAACATCAGAAGTTCTCTTTTCCAATCAAAAGAGTGGATTCCCAAGGCAATCCAAGATCAGTGGTCTATTGGTCCTCTTCTTTCCACTACAGATCTCACTCTCCATACACTTACTGTGAGTTCATAGATCTCTTCATCCACCCAGCCATGTCTATGTTGATGAGCTCACCTCCTCCAAGGCTCACTGATGACATGCAAAGGATCCTTCAGTTATCCAAATCATACAGCATTGGGGACTGGTACTTCTACCAGAACCACACAGTCATCAGGATCTATGGGTGTGAATTGCCTCCCTACAGACTACCCAGATATGTGCCTATGAGGCTGTTTGCCCTAGAATACTTCAGGCAGTTTGGCAATGTTGATGTGATTCACTTTTCAGGCAGAGGCAAGAAAGCACAGTTGAAGGTCAGGAACCAACTTGGCCACTTTGTCTATAACAAGAGGGAGGAAGGTTGGAAGGAGGCGGATAACATGTTAGAATCCCTTGGCCTTCAAACCAGTTTCCTTTGGAAACCTTATGACCCCAACCACTTCATAACTTTGAGAAGGCTCAAATATAAGTTGTCTGGCTATGATCATGTGAAGATTCCTCACATTGAAAAATATGCAAACCAAGTAAAATGGAGGAGAGGAACCTTAGAAGAGCCTGTTACACAAGAAGAGCTGAATCAAAGAGCGGTGAGGAATCTAAAGAAGATGGCTGACCTTGAACTTTGTTCACAGGTGTTTTCCCTTCCAAGCACACAAGTGGGAGCAGTTGCATCCTCCTCGACTGCAGATCAGCAAGCACCCAAAACCACTGAAGATATATCTAGCAAAGGCCAGGAAAAGGAAATGGAGACCGAACAGCCACCTCATGAGAAGGTGCAGCAACAATAGCAGCAGGTAGAACAACAACAACAACAACATGAATTACAGCAAGAAGAAGGGCAGCATGACAAAGAGCAGCCCCCACAGCAAGAACGGGAAGTGGAAGCCCCAAAATCCACTGAGCAACAGCCACAACAAACTGTGCCTCCAAGGCAAGAAACGTCAGCTGAAGCATCAATCCTCCAAACTCCACAAAAGGAGGATATAAGCAGGAAAAGGGACAAAGAGACTCCCTTAACCACATCAATAAGTCATGGTGAGAAAATACAGAGATTGAATCCTTTCTCTGAGGAGGAAATGCCAATAGGGCAGTCTCTAGGCATGGGCCCACCTAGTAGAGAAGCATCTCCTAGCTCCTTCCAGCAGGGACAAGACAGAACAATAGGAGGAGAAGTCAGCTCCTCAAGCCACCAAAGAGAAGCTGAAGGAGGAATCAAAAAGCAATTTATTGATATTAAAAGGAGAAATGAGCCACTTAGAATACAACTCTACAATCATCTGCTGAAAATGGCTCCTACCAACCAGCAAAGACTGATGTTTGCCTATGATGTACAGGAGGGAAAAATGATCATGAGTCATTTTATGCCAGCTGTAGCACAGCCCCAGTCCCCTGCAGATTATATAAGGACCAATCTTGAGGTCCTTGCCAAGGACATCCACCCAATGGACAAAATTGAATTACATAAGCAAACGGGTGAGATGGTGTATGCCTCCTTGGCAGACAAAACATTGGACAACTATAGGCTAGAAAATAGCCTTAATAATACAGCTGCCCAACTTCAGTTGGAGAGAGCATCCTCTCAAGCAAAGGACAACAGAATAAGGTTATTAGAAGATATAATTATAAGAGATTGGGCATGATCCCAAGGATATCAAGGGCATACAAGAAATATTGAAGTTGAGGGATGCAGACATGGCAGCTTTGAAGAGAAAGATCAAAATTCCAGCCACTATTCACCCTCAAATAGATGAATTTGCCTAGCAGAGGCATGATCAAGATGCCACAGCTTTGCTGGTATCACTATATAAGTAGCTAATCCAGACTCAAGAAAAGCTGGGAGAATCAGAGGCTGCACAGGCAGCATTACAGGCAGCTTTGAAGAAAAAAGAAGAAGGTCAGACCTCCCAGCCTCCTCCTGAAATAATAAACCTTGAGGAAACTGCTCCAACTACTGTTCCTCCTCCTCAACAAACAGAACAGGCAACACCATCCACCTCAGCACCACCACCAACATCAGAGCAGGCCCAAAGCTTGGACATGCAAAAGCTGAGAAATGAGATTCAGGCCTTGGAAGCACAAATGACAGAACTAAATGAGGCCAGGGAGAAATTAGCCAAGGTAAATGAAAGATATGACAAATCCAAGCAGACTGTGGCAGAAAAGGGCAGGGAAATAAAAGCCCTCAAAGACAGGATAAAAGAGCTAGAGAAGGAGCTCCAACTGGATAAAGTAGTGGCTGAGATCAAGACAGTGCTATGGGCCAATATTGGCGAGTCTATTACTGACCAATGGTAGTATATTGAGACAATCCATGAGAAGTTGGAGCTCATTACAAAAGCACAAAAGGAAATTCAGAGATCAAGGGCAGCTCTAGGCAATATGCCTGAAATTGCCACCAGGATGATCAATGTGCTCAATAATAGAACAAGTGCTCAGTTAGCAACTATGGGAATTTCTAATAGGACTGAGACTATTTTGTTGATAAAGAGGGTCCTTACACTTAGAAGCTTAGTGCAGACATTAGAGAGAAGGACCCAATACATGCAGACCGAGGTGAACAGATTTATGGACAAATTTGTGGTATTACAGAACAGAGGTCTCCCTGGCTTACTGAACAGTGCAGGAAGACTGCTTACCCATGAGCAGTATGCCAAGAGGGTCAATACATTCGCCACAAGTCAGATCACTGAAAGGCCCAGCACCTCAGAAGAAGCAGGGCCAGCTAGAGGGAAAAGTCTCTACAACAGAGTGGAGAATCTATTCTTTATAATGAATGAAATTAAACACCTATTTGAAGTGCCTCCCAACTTCTATAAATACACAGAGGCAGATGAGACTATGGATGCAATTCTCAGGCATCAACTACCCACACAGGAATGGTGGACAAAGGCAATACAGATGATCCTATAGACCAGGAAGCCATTCACTAAGTTTTTTCATGAAATATACAAGGTAGCATGCACAGGAAAAGTTAATAAAATCAGCATGCATGAAAAGATGAAAGCTGAGCCAACTCAGCAGAACATTCAGCCAGCAAGTCAAGATGGACAGCTACAGGTGACATGACTGGAAAGTCATAGCAGAGTAGCCACATCAGCACATTTTCCAGCATTTAAAGCAGATCATTCCAACCGACTCAGTGGCCTCCAAAGGCCAAAATATCTTCTGACTGATAGAAATGAGCATTTATGTTGTATTAAAGACAGCAATAAATTTTTATCTGTTGTTCTGTACAAAGTTGGTGAAATATTTATTTCTCAGAGGACTCAATGCCTTAGATATTTTGTATTACCTTTTGTATATATTTGCCCCTCGCATAAGCTTGGAGGGGTTGTTGTTGATTTCTTTTGAAGAAATTTCCTATGCTGTAATCTTTGCAGAGTTTAATAGCAGAAGTGATGGAATTTCTGAAGTTCTGAGTTGTTTAAATGCGTTCATGGTGTTTTGTTGAAGTTTGCAGGATCCCTGTGCATCTCATATACAATACGTTTTCTGTAACTCTCTTCGTTTTGTGTTTCAATCTTTTACAAACCATAAATGTTTCTAAGTTCTAAGTATTTAGCAGCAAAGAAAAAGAATAACCTTCAGGATTTATTCATGAAATACCCTGAGCTCAATCTATGTTGTTAATGAATGTTTTCCTCAGTTATAGTCTTGATAAGTGTAATTCTTAATTGCTACACTTTCAGAATATATCTTTCACAGTGAACTTTGTTTCAGGAATTCAAGTTTGCTCCTGAGAAATATATTTCACTTTCACAGCATTAGCTTAATGGAGAATTCTTAATTGCTTTTCATCAGCTAGACATACATCATCATACATTATCACTTAAGCTTTAAGTTTGTTTGTTGGGATACCCAATAGGCCCTGCAGTCTAAACATTCCCATTGAAGCATATCAAACATTTCACAGCTCTAGACTCCATTGCCCAATGAAATACAACTGTCTAAACATTACATCCTAGGTATTGAAAGACATCCTTCAACCAAAACATAAACAAAAACCTGAGGATAATAGCTAGCCTAAAATACTATCATAACAGAGACAAATCATAAAGAGAGAGCCCTCTCTGATCACAGTTTGGCTAGAAACTGTAATCCAAAGATTGGTTAGTGGTTACCCCGGCCGTATTCCCTTGGGAGTCATAGGGAACAATCTGGGTGTTAATAGCATCAAAGGAAGCTTGCGCGACCTGATCCCAGATGAAGGGCACTTCCTTTTTCAATAGACGTGTATAACCTTTAGCAAGTTTGGCATAATTTGGAATGAACCTCCTCAGAAAGTTTGCTTTCCCTTGGAGTTTTTGAATCTAAAGCAAATTTGAAGGTGGAGGCAAATTTATGCTTGCTTGAACCTTACATTGGTCGAGAGGAATCCCGTCTTTTGAGACTACAAAGCCAAGAAAACTACTAGAACTGACACAGAACACACATTTGTGTGGATTGAGTCATATCTTGTAGTGTTGACAACGTAGAAATATCGCTCTCAAATGTTGTGGATGATCGGTCCGCTTTTGAGAATGAGCCATAAGACCATTGAGATATGGTTGAACGATGTTTTTGATGTCATGGAAGGCATAATTCATTGCCCTCTAGAATGTTGCCTTGTGTTCTTTAAACCAAAGGGTAATTTGCGATATGCAAATGTGCCCCATGGACAAATAAATGCAATGTTTGACTGGTCCTGTGGGCGGATATTTATTTGATTATACCCAGAGAATCCATCTATAAATGAAAAGATTTCACATCCGACACATTCACCAATTATCTGGTCAATAAAGGGTGTAGGGTAGTTGTCTTTCGGACAAGCTCGATTTACATCCCTATAATCGACACACACTCTAATTGCTCATTGCTTTTTCATCACGGGAACAATGTTCAATACCCAATCGGTTAGAGGAACCGGGTAAATAAAACCAGCATGGAGAAGTTTCTCAACTTTTGCCTTTATGGCAGCGGCTTTCTTGGGGTGCACCTGTCATAGCTGTTGTCGTACCGGTTTGACATCTGGATACATCTTTATCTCGTGTTCAACTATACTCGAGTCAATGCCTGGCATTTCATCGTATGACCATGCAAAGACATCTCTAAATTCGCGAAAAAGAGCGTTATATATTTCCAGTTCTGAAGGAGAACAACTTTTGCCAACATAAATATTCTTTACAACATCCATTTTGGTCGAGATATTTATGGTAATAGTCTCTTCAATATTGGAAATGTTTCACTCGGAATCCACCGTGTTTACAGTATTTGATAGGAAATAAAAAACTAAAGGATGATGGAGGTCAGCAGGAGTATCTTCTTGACAATCCGAAGGATGCGAACAATGGTGGTAATCTTCCCATGGCGCCCCTTCAATTATCATTGACTGAATAATTCCTTCGTCAGTGTAATGCACTTGCGACCAAGGATCTGAAGGGGTGCCATATTCCTTAGACCTATCTATCCAAATGCTTGATGAGCGTTGATTCAGGTCTGCCTCCCATGCTGAAAACATTGATTGGTACAATATTTCTATTGGGCTTGGAGGCAATACTTGCGGATGATCCATGTTAATATCGTTTTCTGAGATCTTTTGGATCGAAGATACCATATTGCAGGTTCCTACCATCGTCACTTCTGCCAGATTGATTGGAGGGTGGAGGGAAATAGTCCCCATTAATATAGGGTTTTTTAATAGGCCTACTCTGATATTTTAAAGTGAATGGGGACTTCCATGGATCATCGGAATTGTTCCCGTAACTTGGGAACTATTGGGGAGAAATGTTCGTTGGTCGACAATTGTAATTCCTCCTTGAAAAGGAAATGCAATCTTCCTAAAGTAGGTCGACACAACCACAGCCCTAACATATATCCATGGTCTTCCTAGTAGGATGTTGTAATCGAGGTTTCTGTCGATTACTTCGACATCTATTTCTACTATTTTCCCCCCTAGTTCAACTTGCAAGTTACTTAGAATACCATATGGGGTATATGTTCGTCCATCAAATGCTTTTAATGTCATCGAAGATCGTGACAAGGTTGGAGATCCTAAAGTTTTCCAGCAACTCATCGACATAATACATGTAGATGCCCCCTCATCAATAATTGTTCTATGAATAGTTTTGTTGAGGGCTTTCACCTGAATGAGGAAAGCTAGTTGAGCTGGTAACTAAGGATGATATCCATTGTGATTAAAGGACACAAGATTAGAATCCTTTGGGTCTATCGCACCTATAGCTAATAATAAAGCCTACTTTTGGGATGGGAAATTTTGCAGTACCTCAAGTGTTGACATAGCGGATGGTGATTGGGCCAGATCTTCCACTATATTATAATTTTGTGCTACTCTGGCACGAGGATTAAATGTCGACTTGTGTACTACTCCCTTTGGCGGTTTTATTGTTAGCTCTGGAATTATGGGTGGTGCAACTTCTGTCGAAGTTGTTGTCGAACTACTAGGTTGATCCTTATCCTTGTTGTTCAACAGCTGTGGATTCCCGTAATCTTTATTCCTTGTCGATATCAAAGCATCATTTTGCTGTTTCGAAACCAACAACATCAACACTTGGGATGGGGACGAATTTTCACTAGCAACCAGATTTGTTCCTGGATTTGGAAACGGATCAGTCAATACCGCCGAGGTTTTTGAATTCTTGAAGAATCTTTTAAGATCATCTTTATGTGGAGAATCTCTTGTCCAATGATCTTCATCACATATTAAGCATGGACTTTTTGACTTCCTATCTCCAGGAGGGTTTGCAGAAGAATTTTCAGGTGATGATTCCTCCTGTTTCTTCTTCTTCCCTTTGTTTTTCTTCTTGCCTCTTGGTTGCTTGGTTTCTTTGCCTTTATCAGTTGAGACGACAATTACTTCTGAGGTGAGAAGTTCTTCTTTTACATTTTGACTGGAAATCTTACGGACCTTTTTAGATGTAGCCTTTGTCGATTTCACGTCTATCGTACCAATCACGCCATCGCTGGCATGAGAGTCATTGTTCGATTTAGGAGAAGGAGGGACGGAAAAATCCGGTCTGGGAGCGTCAGGGATTTTATCGTAGAGCATGCCAAACTGGGTATAAATCAAGTCTAAATATTGCACAATAGCAATTACTTGCTCTTCTGTGATGACTCCTCCTTTTGCCACATCTTCTATAATGGAAGGTAATAATGACTTAATAAACCATTCAGCTAAAATTTGATCAGGAACATACGTTTTTACCATTCTACGACGACGTCGCCACTAATGAATATGATCGGATATGTGAGTGGTCGTTGTTTGCTTGAAATTCGTAAGAAGTTTTGTTCCCATTTCGTACCTTATAGGTAACTGAAAATGGGTTAAAAAGGTTGTGGCTAGGGCACTGAAGTTGTCATACGAAGCTCTGGGTAACTCGATATACCACTTTGTTGCTGGACCAGTTAACGTCCTTTGAAAAAGGCGCAGCGTAGTCGAATCATCGTTTAGGGTGTTTGATGAACACCACAGATGAAATGTCATCACATGATTCGACAGGTCTTCACCCAGATTTCCATTAAATTTAGGAATGTCCGATGGAAGTTTATGCGGAATCTCTAGCCACCAAGGGGTGTAAGCAATTGGATCATTCGTTAGCCAATTTAGATCTGGTAACTCTAAAGTTGCCATGAAGGGTAACTGTTGATTCAGGTTTGGCGAAGCATACCCAGGATAGGATGGAATGGCCTAAGCAGTTGGCCTTTGCATACCAGCATAATGCATTTGATGCTGGTAACTTTGGTAAGGTTGATGGGTATACCATTGTAAAATGGTTAATTTTGACTAGTTTGAATATACGACTGCCCACTATTTGCAAACATTTGTTGCTCAGATCCTTGGTATACTTGTTGCAATTGCGGTTGTTGGTATTGCACCAGCCATGGTTGCGAAGCCATGTGCTGTTGTCCAATACTGACCGTTTGACCAAGATGAGGGGTAATTGTACCCATTTGGGCCTATGTCATTCCACTAGTTGGCGATTGTGGTTGAGTCACAGGGACAAGAGGATGTTGCGTTACAACCTGAGAAACATGAGGTTGGCATACAACAGGCAACGCTTGTACTTGCAACACCATCACAATAGCCCGCGTAGTTGGTATATTTGACATAGGTAAACATTGTTACATCGAATATATAACTCTTGGTTGTTGAGGCAGTATTGGCACCCAACCGCTAGATGTAATTCAAACATAACCTGAATTTTGTTGTGAACTTACGTATGGTTGTCCTCCTAGAGGAGACAATGAATGGGTATATTTCCCCCCATATGGCGGTAATCCAGTACTCAAAGGAATTGTTTGTCCTTGAGAACCAAACTGCCCAAATTGACAACCTAAAGGATCAATTTGTTGAGACTCAACATAAGAGTTCCTAGATACTATTCCGAATGAACAGATAGGAACGAACCATACTGTCAAAATAGCCCCTGAGTGGGCCCCTTCTAGCGATTGAGAGCTAGTTGGGATAGATGGTATGCCGGCGAACATTGTTGGAGTGACAGCAGGAAGTTCTGCCATCATTGTGTCAGATGACATAGTCCTAGATGTCGACGGTTTTTCAGACATTTATAGTCTATCCAAAAGATTGCCTAGTGATTCTACAGGAGCTTCCAATGACGTAGACTAATTTCTGATGAAGAAGGATATAGAGTGATCCCGACTCCAAATCGCGATGGAGTAATAGATGGAGGATCCTCCACAATATCTTCTATAGAAATCAGACCAGGTGGAAGAGGTAGACCGTCAGGTCCGTAAAATATTTCTGGTGCCGAAGAAGGTATAGAATCTGCAGTGATAGATGTTTGGGGAATAAAACCTTCCGAATCAGCAGTAGATGGAGTTGGTTCAGTAATACAAGTGTTTACCTTCACACTAGGATCAGTTCTACTATCCCTCAGTGGCTGCTGAACTTCTTCTATAAAGGTAGGGATACCAGAAATGTTTGGAGTAACCGGAGTCTCCGAAGGTGTCGAAACACTATTTCTAACTTTACCAGGGGATTTGGAACCGGTTAAATGAGTTCGCTTTGTCCGTAACAGTTTCGACTCTGGAGACAAAGACGGTTGACTCGTAAGGCTCCGTGAACGACAGGGTTTCTATTTATGTTCTTCCACAATTGCGGATTACTCGATCAACTAAAAATCAAGGGGAAATATGTTTCCGAATTAAATGAATTTTAGACGCTTTGACACAACTTGCTTTTTAAATTTTTAAGAGTCGAGAAGAAACAAAAGATGACTCTAGTCGCCTTCGATTTTTAATGAGCCTAAAGTGACAAGTGCTTAGATGGACCTTTTCCTTTAAGGAGTCTTAAAAGGAACAAAAGAGACTGCTCTAGAAATCTAGACAGAGGGATTACCAAACCAATCGCAAAACAGCAGAATACTTTTTACGGTACGACAGTCAATCTTACCGAATGTTGTGCCCAGTGCATTGCGATCGATAGGGCGGCAGACACGACTTCTTATGTATAAAGGATGAAGCCTAATGTGGTCTCCCAATATATACTCGATGGTACGTGGGAGCACAAGTCATACTGGCACTTATTGTCTCAAAGTGGAGGAATCACCCAACCATCAATGAAAACAACAGTTACCAGGCTTTACGACGTCGGAATACATCTCTAGCCTAGACTTCTAAATGTTGTGCGTTAGGTTCCAAAGCATTTTTTAGATTCATTAAATTTATTTTATATTTGATCTTGCTTAATAAATTTGCCTTTCAGGTTCACCGCATGATGTAGATGTACAATTCCTAAAATGCAATCTAAGATGATAAACAATTGTTTAATCTTCTTTTTGCAATGAAAATCCTAGCTACTAAGGAAAGAGAGATGACGTTCTTTCAACATAGAGCAGAGAGCACACACTATATGCACTGTTATAAATCAAACCAAAAAACAGTCTAAATGCAAATGCACATGCATATATTTGTTTTCAGCCTTTTTAATGTGTGAATGATAAAAAGAAAGCTAAGCGCAAATCTGAATTATTTTTCAAAGAAATGTTACTAACAAGTTTCGTTTCAAGACAAAATAAAGATAATGACGACATTTTGCGATTTGGAATTGAAAACTTGCTTTCGACGCTTGAAAAATTACTAATTCAAATAAAATACAAGAGTAATAGTGTAATCAACTATCAAGAACAATCAAATTCTCTTATATGACTGAAAACGACACTTGCGACACTTTCAAATCAAGAAACGATAGTTCAATTACGCTACTTCTTTGTAAAAGAGAACTGAAAATGGCTCAAAATACATAAAAACATTTACAGTTCTTTGCAAAATTGAGGTAGAATAATGGCAAGGAAGGGGGTTTCAACAGAGGTGTACAATCAATACCCTGCTAACCGGACCATTCCAATAGATGGGAGTGTTACAATTCCGACCACACAATGCCTCAAAAGCTCTCAGCTTCAATGACTCCTGATAACTGTTGTTGTATGTGAAATCAACCAAAGGAAGATACTCTTCCCACTTCTGTTGTTGATGAATCACATGCATCCTAAACATGTCCTTCAATATGCTATTTATCGTCTCTGTTGGTTTGTATTTTTGCGGATGATAAGTTGTGCTAGAGGCCAAATTTATGCCCAAACTTGGAAATAACTCCTAAAACTTGGAACTTCACATCCCTATTTGACACAATATTCTTTGGAACACCATGCAGTCTAATTAAATCTTTTTTGAATACCTGTGCCACATTGCTAGCTCAAAATGTAGACTTTACCTAAATGAAGTGTGCATCCTTTGTTAATCTCTCAACAATGACCATAATGGAATCATGCTGTTTCAATGCATTTAGAAACCCTATGATGAAATCCATCTAAATGACCTCCTAGTTCCACTCTAGAATTGTAATCAGTTGTATCAGTCCACTTGGATATTTACACTCTAGTTTCACTCGCTAGAAGTCAAAACACCTTGCCACAAACTCTGCTACATCCCTCTTCAAATTTGGGCAAATAGTAAAATTTATTCACTGTTGTCAGTGTCTTTTGATACCCTGGGTGACCCAAATATCGTTTCGCATGAAACCCCCTCAATATCATCTTCTTGAGCTCGCTGTTATCTGACACATATATGCTATCTTGGATCCTGACCAGTCCATCCACTATAAGATAGTAATCCATACCTTTTGCAACTACACCTGTAGTTGTTCATGTACCTGTACCACTACCTATAACTATAGTTGCACCTGTACCTGTACCTCTACCACTACTTATACCTGCACTAGTACCTTGCTGCAACCTATGCACAATATCCATATACCTAACGTCTTACTGACCTACCTGTAAGATTCCATCCTATAAGTCTGCTCCATAGAATCTTATATTTGCCAAGTGATGTACCTGTACCCGTCCACGAAGAGAATCTTCCATGCTCTTCTCTTTACCTTTGATGTACCTAATCATGGCCAACTATCTAGCCTACATAGCATTCATATTCAAGTGGTCAAACAAATACCTCAACCCAATATGATCACTCATCAATACAAACTTCCTTCCAAGAAGATATTGTCTCCATATATTCAATGCATGTATAATCGCTACCAACTCAACATTATGTGTCAGGTAGTTATGATCGTGCTCATTTAGTTTCCGTGATTCATAGAATACCACCTATCCATCGTGCATAAGGAATCCACCAAGTCCTCTCTTGCAAACATCTATGCATACCACAAAATATTTATCCGAATCTGCAATCTGTAGCATTGGTGTGTGTGTCAACAATTGCTTAAGTTTCTCAAAGCTAGCCTTACATTCCTTTGTCCATTCAAACTTCTTACCTTTCCTCTACAATGATATGATAGGATAAGTAATCTGCGAGAAGTTCCTGATGAACCTCTTATAATATCTTGCCAGACCCATGAAGTATCTCACCTCATCCACACACTTAGGAGCTACCCACTCCATGATGGATCTTATCTTCTCTAGATCGCCTGCAATTCCCTCCTTGGAGACAGCATGTCCCAAGTAATGTTCCTCATTTTGAAAGAAACTACACTTGTCAAGCTTAGCATACAACTAATTCTCTCTCAATAACCTCAACACTGTTGCTAAGTGCTCGGCATGTTCTTCCTCACTTTTGGTATATACTAGTATATCATCAATGAACACAGTAAAAAACTTATCCTAATATGGACGCAATGCATTATTCATCAAGCACATAAATGTAGCCAAAGAATTATTTAAGTCAAATGGAACTACAACAAACTCATAATACACATACCTGGCCCGGAACACAACCCTTTAAAGGTCCTCCTCTTTGATGCACACCTGATGGTATCCAAATCTCAAGTCAATCTTTGAGAAAACTGATGCTCCCTTCATCTGATCAAACAAGTCATCAATCCTTAACAATGTAAACTTTGAAACGGGAACTATAAACTCAAAACGGGAACTCTGGCCAAAAAATCCCAAAAAAACATCAAAAACAGTGCTAAAAACGAAAAGTGTGTATACTGGAACGATGTTTTTTTTTTTTAGGTGTCAATTTTGAACGTGTTTTAAAAATGGCAGTGACTACGAAATTTACTACGAAATTTTCGTGCAAAATATAGCTTCAAAACGAAAGTGTTGATACTGGAATAATGATTTTTTTTTTTTGGGTCAATTTTCGAACTTTTAAAAAAATGCTAATAAACCCAATTTTTTATGTCTCAAACAAAAGTAAATTTTAAGGAAAAAACACATTAATGTTTCTGGTAGAATATCATTTTTCTTTCCTAAGTATAAATTTAACATGTTTTCAACCATAACATGCTAGATACAAAAGAAATTGAAATTTTTTCAACTATAAAACTAAAAAAACATGACATTATGAACAAATTATATCACTGAATGAATTCAAAAGTCTTTATTTGTATACTGAATAAAACGGACATTATATCTCTAATTTGATATTGCATTGTAGATATTTAAACAATACAAATTATCATACTTAAGACATAATCCAACAACATAAAAATGCTTCATAACTTCTCATTTAACAAAATATGGAAAACATTAATTTTATTTGAAGATACGATGCATACATCAGTTATATAAACTGTCTTAAACAATTATTCAAACTCAATCACCCAATAACCGTGGGTAGGTTGTCGTCGTGCCCCCTTCCCCCAACCCACTACCGATTTTTCCCATTCACCCATGCCCTCTTCCCCCTTCTGCCCTACCCATGCACCAGCCCTTGCTACCCCCAACTCACCCACCCATGCACCATTTCCCCAACTCTTCCTTCCCTACCCCACAACTCTCCTCCCCATAAGCCCACCCCCTAACTCCCATTCCCCTCCAATCTCAACTCCTCCCCCCCTTCCTTAACGCCGGACCCATGGGCCTCGCGCCCTACCCCCCTCCACCCTACCCTTACCCCTACCCCCTACCTTCCCCCACCCCCCATCCTTACCTTACCCCCCACCCGCCGTCACCCCTTACCCTTACCCTACCCCCCCCGCAACCCCTACCCCCTCGCCACCCCCCAACCACTACCCTTCCCCCCCCAACCACTACCCTTTCCCCCCAACCCCCCCCCCCAACCAACCCCCTACCCTCCCCCCCCACCCCCCCTGCAACCCCCTTACCCATGTTTGACATCATATTCTAGTGTAAAAATGTTGTTTCTACATTGATACATAACTTAAGCTCAAGTCTTTTACAAGTAGTTAAAGTGCCAAAAGGCACATGCAAGGGAGGTTGTGGGCTATTAGCTATAGAGCAATGAATACTACCATAGAGGGACACAACAATCACAAAAGGAGTCATTTGTGAGGAGATAATTGAGACTTAAATAAATATGGGTAAGTAGGTGGCAATCTAAAACAACTTAACATATCTTCCTTATTGTGTAGAAATCAATTTTAGTAATGTGATTGCGTGCATAAAATGAGTAAATATTTCCTTCAAACTTAAATCATTTAAACATCAAGCTTTGCATAGATGATTTGTTTATTGAGTTATCAATATGAATAGTGCATGGTTTATTACCTTTTGCAAAGATTGGCCTTTGAAGAAATTTTGTATGAAATGTTTTGACAACATTTATCCTTCTATTAAAAATGTAAATATTAGAAGATATACTTCCATTATTTTGGAGTTCCACTTGGGTTTCCATTGTGTATTTTCTAAGCCATTTTTCCTTCAGTGTAAGCATGTGTACAAATTTATTTATTTATTTATTAGAAAAAGTCAGAACAACAATTAGAAGCCCCGCTTCACTCTAACAGTGATAATCGTAATAATTAGAAAATATGATGGTATTCAACCTTGATTGAGGAATCCCCATGTATGTTCCATGTATTAGATATAGAATATGGATATGCAAGCATTGAGAAACATTTCTTGGAATTTGAATTGCTCAACTTTTCATTCCTTTTGAGCATGACCTTTTTTTTTTTTTTTTTTTCAAATGCACTCAGGAATGCTAAAGTAACAGTGTTTTCTCAAATTTCAAATATAAATGTTATCCTTTGCTAGACATTCATATGCATACATCAAATTCACATACTAACAAATAAATGCATTTTTTCCAACACATAAATGTAAAGACCTTATTTTTAAACATGTGTTTTATTTAATATTATCCTCACATTTATGAGTAGGGAACCATGTAACATTAATTCAGATGTGATTATTCAACAAGAGTAAACACATCATTTGCTTTATAAATCGTTATTAAAAGAAAAATGGCATAATGTCACTACTTTTGGGATTGTGTTAATCGATGAGACACAACTCTATAGTATTGTTTCAAGGTTTCAAATAGAGTATATAAATAATTGCTTCTCCAATCCACTAATAAGTATGCCTTTCTTATTTATGTAATGCTATGATTTTCATATATGAATGTTCAACTATGTTGCCATTATTATTTGGGTTAAATCAATTACATATAGCCAAACATTATTTCCATTGATACCAGTAACCATTTTAAAATGCTAAAATCTCAAGTTTTTGTAGTTATAATTTAAGCCCATTGTGAAATCTCATATATTTTTCCACAAACAATACTGATCATTCTCCAAAGCTAGTTCTCTCAACTCCATCGGCAAACTTTTGGTGACAGGCTTGCTACCTTACCTTTTCCTCTCATTCCCTATGTTGTAAAACAAATTCTATGACTGTCAGTGTTCCACATTTAACTTGCTTTCCTAAAAATGCCCATTAAAATTAGTTGGATATGCCTAAAATAAAGTATTCACAGACATTCTTATATTTTATCTATTGAATAAAGTATTCACAGACATTCTTATGTATATATTTCCAAGTTGTGACTCTGAATTCCTGGTCTGTGCTTTTGGGTTACATTTCATTGTTCAAAATCTGAAATTAAAACATCAAGATAATACTTACATTTAGAGTCTATCTTTATAAGTTTATATGCACATTAATGAAATAGTTCGTATTCTATGTTTCAAATATGTTTGGGTCACAACCTTAAAAAGAATAAGGTGGCTACAAACCTGTCCACAATTATGTTTATGTAAAACAAATCTTCGGCACTTAGTGCTTCAGAACATTCGTTGCACTAGTGTAGAAGAGTGATCTCTGCATATTCACTAATTTGTTTGGTGACTACATCTCATTGCATTTATATTCACTTAGTACAGTAGTTGCATCCATATATACAGGATACGAAATACTAAGATGTTCAAGAAATTGTTCGAAAGCACAGATTTTGTTCACGAAGGCATGAAAATTGTAAAACGTTAAATTTCAGGTGCGAAAATTTTAATGGCAAATGTAAATTAGATGCTATTCTGAAAGAAAAGAAAAGCACCGAAGGAGATGAAAAATTATAAATCTATAAAATTGAAAACCTTGGATCAGAAACCAGGATGAACACCTCACTTCTGTTATATTATTAGTTTTTTGGCATCGTACTATTTGTTATTTAGAGCAGTTTACGTAACACAAATATGATAGGACAAAGCTCAAGTGCAAGATTGATTTTGCTTAATGTTATGTTATTGTCATGTTTTTAATGGTCTATAAAATAGAAAGTTCAAGTGGAAGTTTGATTTTACTTTGATTTCTTTTTCATTTCTGTCACATATATGGACTTTGGTTTTTTTTTCTTAATGGTATTTATTATTATGTTTATGCTTTTTTTTCCTTAAGGTTATTTATTGTTACATTTTTAATGGTGTATAATACTTTATATTGTTACGTTTATGCTTTTTTTCTCTTAATGTTATTTATTGTTATGAAATATACTAGATCGGAAAACGATGATATATCAACTTGTGCTAGTATATTTCATAATCAAATAATAAATTAAAAAAAAAATCTCATGGCCGTGTACACAAAATTTTCATATCTTTCGATTTTTCTTAATTAAAAAATTAAAAATATGGGAGGTCTGTTCGGCCAAACACTCTGCTTTAATAAAGTCGATTCTCAGAGTTGCGTACATCTTCGTTGTGGACTCCCGTATGGCGTTCATAACTGAGAGATTTACACGAAACATGAAGCCATCTTTTATTCCAATGAATGCTGAAGCTTCGTATACATGTAGACGCAAACAATATTGCAATTTAAAATGAAAAACAGTGTGACAAAAGTATATCGCTTTAGTCGATTGGCTAATTTATAATTCCGCGAGTTGAGATGGTACATCATTTCCAATCAATCCGGAGTTGCAGTTATCTTACAATATGTAACCAAATATTGTGATGAAGGATTCGATGCACATTCAGGTGGAGTTGTAGAAAACCTTCCAGACTTGTCGTGACAGTAGTCGTAAATCATGTAGTTTTTGCGAACCCAATTAAGTTTACTCAGCTGCTGTTGGTTTAGAATTTCAAATTCGGATTGATGCCACCAATTGTTGGAATAGGGCGAAGAAGAGTGAGATGACACGCTGCATGCATCGACCTCAAAGATGCTCAACGGAGCAGCGCCACCCGACCGGTCGATTCCCGGAATCGACCGCCCTGCCCCGCCGGTCGGGTCGATTCCAGGAATCGACCCGACCGGCGGGGCGGGGCAGTCGATTCCGGGAATCGACCGGTTGTGTGGCGCTGCTCCACAGTGCCATCATGGATTCTAAGGTGGACATCATTTGGAAATCTGTTGAATGATCGGGCGACATACGTGAGTAACAAGGACCCCAGTTTTGGATTGGAGAGCTTTCGAATTTGATTTTAATAATTCGTGGAGGAGAAAAAGGATCAATAATAAATGCATTCCATGGCTGGTACGCCTCTGTTATATTGTGGCGGCACCTGGTTTTGAGAATGAACCGTCCCATTACATCTGCGCCAAATTGCGTACTGTAAGGAATACAGGTCAAAGGAAGTAGCGTGAAGTGATTTGAATACGACAAAAGGGACACTGTATAGGTAGGCAAGTGGCATCACATGATACAGCGAATTACATTTTTATGGTTTCAATGAGAGTAATTAGGCTTTTGTGGTTTTTATATTTTTCTTGGTAAATTTTCATTTGGTAGGTGACTTTTTTGGAATTGTTAGTTATAACTTTGTAATTTGTAAAAGTTAAAGTTAAAGTGTTTAATTTCTTTTAACGATGTTCTAATTTATTTATACATTTATTTTAAACAGTTAAACTTCATAATTTTATAAAAAATTATATGAAATTCCAAAAAACTAAATTGTATTCATTTTAAAGTGTTACACTCTATTTATACATTCATTTGAAACAATTAAATTTCACAATTTTACTAAAATTAATATCGCCAAATCCCTAAACTCCAAAATTTTACCAAAAATAATATCACCAAATTCCTAAACTCCAAAATCCGAATAAAAACCATATCTCCAAATTTGACAAAATTCCTAAAAATAATATCGCCAAATTCCAACTCCAGAATTTTACCAAAAATAACATCACCAAATTCATAAACTCCAAAATCTGACCAAAAATTTGACCAAATTCCTAGAAGAAATAGAAAAATAATAATTTGACTGTTCAGTTGAAGGTCTTCAACATTCTTTTTTTCAGAGAACAAAATATAATGGAGGCCGCGCGAACACGAGCCTCCGCTGCCACAAATTATGACGTGCACTCTCCTCGATGGGAGATGCTAGGGATGCTAGGTAAACCCCTTCCAAGTGCAATGGAAGTAGAAATGGTTAAAAGCCTTTTCCTGGAATAATCTATGAAAGACCTAGCATTTTCACTTTTCTAGAAAAGGGTAAAAGCATTTTCCTGTAAGAATCTTTGAAAAACCTAGCATTTTCATAGAATAATCTATTAAAGGCCTAGCAGTTTCGTCGAAGAAATCAATGATTCAGGACTAGCAGTTTCGTCGAAGAAATCAATGATTCAGGCCTAGCAGTTTCGTCGAAGAAATCAATGATTCAGTTGGAAGACACCTGCTATCATGGATTCTAAGGTGGACATCATTTGGAAATCTATTAAAGGCCTAGCAGTTTCGTCGAAGAAATCAATGATTCAGTTGGAAGACCGAGGCGGTCGATTCCGGGAATCGACCGGTCAAAATGTAAAGAAATATACTAGCACAAGTTGATATAGCATCATTTTCCAATCTTTAGAGGCCTCTTAATATTATAAGATTTAATATTATATATCTAATATTATAAAGTATTATAAAACCTAATATATATTTTATTCAGTACTTTACATACTCCGAGCTATAAAGATATTATTAGTCAACCATTGCCAACGGAGCAGCGCCACAATCGACCGCCCCGCCCCGCCCGACTAGCGGCGGTTCGATTCCTGGAATCGACCTGCCAAAAGTCATATATAAAACTGTATGACTTTTGGCGGGTCAATTTCGGGAATCGACCCGCCGACCTTCTGGCGGGCGGGGCGGGGTGGTCGATTCTGGGAATCGACCGGTCGGGTGGCGCTGCTCCGTTGAGCATCTTTGAGGTCGATGCATGCAACGTGTCATCTCACTCTTCTTCACCCTGTTCCAACAATTGGTGGCATCAATCCGAATTTCAAAGTCTAAACCAACAGCAGCTGAGTAAACTTAATTGGGTTCGCAAAAACTACATGATTTACGACTACTGTCACGACATGTCTGGAAGGTTTTCTGCAACTCCACCTGAATGTGCATCGAATCCTTCATCACAATATTTGGTTACATATTGTAAGATAACTGCAACTCCGAATTGATTGGAAATGATGTACCATCTCAACTCGCAGAATTATAAATTAGCCAATCGACTAAAGTGATCTACTTTTGTCACACTGTTTTTCATTTTAAATTGAAATATTGTCTGCGTCTACATGTATACGAAGCTTCAGCATTCATTGGAATAAAATATGGCTTCATGTTTCATGTAAATCTCTCAGTTATGAACGCCATACGGGAGTCCACAACGAAGTATGGCGAGTCCACAACGAAGATGTACGCAACTCTGAGAATCGACTTTATTAAAGCAAAGTGTTTGGCCGAACAGACCTCCCATATTTTTAATTTTTTAATTAAGAAAAATCGAAAGATATGAAAATTTTGTGTACACGGCCATGAGATTTTTTTTTTTAATTTATTATTTGATTATGAAATATACTAGCACAAGTTGATATATCATCGTTTTCCGATCTAGTATATTTCATAACAATAAATAACATTAAGAGAAAAAAAGCATAAACGTAACAATATAAAGTATTATATACCATTAAAAATGTAACAATAAATAACCTTAAGAAAAAAAAAGCATAAACATAACAATAAATACCATTAAGAAAAAAAAACCAAAGTCCATATATGTGACAGAAGTGAAAAAGAAATCAAAGTAAAATCAAACTTCCACTTGAACTTTCTATTTTATAGACCATTAAAAACATGACAATAACATAACATTAAGCAAAATCAATCTTGCACTTGATCTTTGTCCTATCATATTTGTGTTACGTAAACTTCTCTAAATAACAAATAGTACGATGCCAAAAAACTAATAATATAACAGAAGTGAGGTGTTCAACCTGGTTTCTGATCCAAGGTTTTCAATTTTATAGATTTATAATTTTTCATCTCCTTCGGTGCTTTTCTTTTCTTTCAGAATAGCATCTAATTTACATCTGCCATTAAAATTTTGGCACCTGAAATTTAACGTTTTACAATTTTCATGCCTTCGTGAACAAAATCTGTGCTTTCGAACAATTTCTTGAACATCTTAGTATTTCGTATCTTGTATATATGGATGCAACTACTGTACTAAGTGAATATAAATGCAATGAGATGTAGTCACCAAACAAATTAGTGAATATGCAGAGATCACTCTTCTACACCAGTGCAACGAATGTTCTGAAGCACTAAGTGCCGAAGATTTGTTTTACATAAACATAATTGTGGACAGGCTTGTAGCCACCTTATTCTTTTTAAAGTTGTGACCCAAACATATTTGAAACATAGAATACGAACTATTTCATTAATGTGCATATAAACTTATAAAGATAGACTCTAAATGTAAGTATTATCTTGAGGTTAGTGGCGATGTTTTAATTTCAGATTTTGAACAGTGAAATGTAACCCAAAAGCACAGACCAGGAATTCAGAGTCACAACTTGGAAATATATACATAAGAATGTCTGTGAATACTTTATTCAATAGATAAAATATAAGAATGTCTGTGAATACTTTATTCAATAGATAAAATATAAGAATGTCTGTGAATACTTTATTTTAGGCATATACAACTAATTTTAATGGGCATTTTTAGGAAAGCAAGTTAAATGTGGAACACTGACAGTCATAGAATTTGTTTTACAACATAGGGAATGAGAGGAAAAGGTAAGGCAGCAAGCCTATCACCAAAAGTTTGCCGATGGAGTTGAGAGAACTAACTTTGGAGAATGATCGGTATTGTTTGTGGAAAAATATATGAGATTTCACAATGGGCTTAAATTATAACTACAAAAACTTGCGATTTTAGCATTTTAAAATGGTTACTGGTATCAATGGAAATAATGTTTGGCTATATGTAATTGATTTAACCCAAATAATAATGGCAACATAGTTGAACATTCATATATGAAAATCATAGCATTACATAAATAAGAAATGCATACTTATTAGTGGATTGGAGAAGCAATTATTTATATACTCTATCTGAAACATTGAAACAATACTATAGAGTTGTGTCTCATCGATTAACACAATCCCAAAAGTAGTGACATTATGCCAATTTTTTTTAATAACGATTTATAAAGCAAATGATGTGTTTACGCTTGTTGAATAATCACATCGGAATTAATGTTACATGGCTCCCTACTCATCAATGTGAGGATAATATTAAATAAAACACGTTTAAAAATAAGGTCTTTACATTTATGTGTTGGAAAAAATGCATTTATTTGTTAGTATGTGAATTTGATGTATGCATATGAATGTCTAGCAAAGGATAACATTTTATATTTGAAATTTGAGAAAACACTGTTACTTTAGCATTCCTGAGTGCATTTGAAAAAATTAAAAAAAAAAAGGTCATGCTCAAAAGGAATGAAAAGTTGAGCAATTCAAATTCCAAGAAATGTTTCTCAATGCTTGCATATCCATATTCTATATCTAATACATGGACCATACATGGGGATTCCTCAATCAAGGTTGAATACCATCATATTTTCTAATTATTACGATTATCACTGTTAGAGTGAAGCATGGCTTCTAATTGTTGTTCTGACTTTTTCTAATAAATAAATAAATAAATTTGTACACATGCTTACACTGAAGGAAAAATGGCTTAGAAAAGACACAATGGAAACCTAGGTGGAACTCCAAAATAATGGAAGTATATCTTCTAATATTTACATTTTTAATAGAAGGATAAATGTTGTCAAAACATTTCATACAAAATTTCTTCAAAGGACAATCTTTGCAAAAGTTAATAAACCATGCACTATTCATGTTGATAACTCAATAAACAAACCATCTATGCAAAGCTTGATGTTTAAATGATTTAAGTTTGAAGGAAATATTTACTCATTTTATGCACGCAATCACATTACTAAAATTGATTTCTACACAATAAGGAAGATATGTTAAGTTGTTTTAGATTGCCACCTACTTATCCATATTTATTTAAGTCTCAATTATCTCCTCACAAATGACTCCTTTTTTGATTGTTGTGTCCCTCTATGGTAGTATTCATTGCTCTATAGCTAATAGCCCACAACCTCCCTTGCATGTGCCTTTTGGCACTTTAACTACTTGTAAAAGACTTGAGATTAAGCTATGTATCAATGTAGAAACAACATTTTTACACTAGAATATGATGTCAAACATGTGTGTTCTTATCACAACGGAAGACCTAAAGATTAAGTTGAAATTCAATCATAAACAAAATATCATTACTTAAATATCAACAACAAATCACTCTCTATCCATGCATTGAAAAAACCAAACACCTTTTCTATTGTTATTCAAACAAGTTTACTCCCTCAGGGAGGGGTTGGGGGGTGTAGGGGGTTTGGGGGGATGGGGGGGGCGGGGGTTTGGGGGGATGGAGGGGGGCGGGGGCGGGGGGCGAGGGGGGATGGGGCGCGGGAGTGTGGGGGGACAGTAGGGGGTAGGGTGAGGGAAGGGGAGGGGGGCCGGGGAGGGGGGGAAGCTTAGGAAGCTTCGTTCAAACAGAAAATTCAGCTGAAAACAAACATCTAGCGTGGCATGCAAAAGATGGACCACGAAGAAATACAGAGTTGGTGAGCGAAACAAAGAGAAAACACAGATTTGATGGATGCAAGGAGTACAATAACTTGGTAATCATATCGAGGGATTTGTCTTCATCATCATTTTCGGAGATTGGATCAGGCGTGTTACTTTAATTATTAATGTGTAGTGAATCCAGACAAGAGATCTCTCGTGAGAGGAATAAGTTAATGGGGCCGGGGTTTCAATGTAGTTGTGAGGGGGTTGTGGGGGGCGCATGGGTAGGCGCTCGCCCATACTTGCCTGATTGTGCACTTAGTCTCATTATCCCTCACCTGACCTCCCGCTCGCCCATCGACCCGCCTGCCCGTTAGAGGTGGCTGGGCAATTCTGATTATACAAATAAAAAATTTATGGTATATTTTTGTTGTTAATTTAAGTTAATATGTTTTTTATTTACTAATTTATGTGTTTTTTTTAGGAAAATGGCATCAAGGAAAATTTCTGTGAATCTTTCTGGACCAAAGAGTCTTAAAGTTGTATCTTCAAAAAACATTGGTGAACGAACTCCACCTGAGCTCATGCCTACAAATATTTCAAGTGCTTTAAGTGATAAGAAGCTAATCTCAGATTGGAAAAGTTCAAAAGAGGTGAAATTTCCATCAAGAGTCTGGTATGTGAAAGAAAGAGAGAGCACAACTGTGATTTTCGCATTGATTTTTAAGTTCATTATTATTTTTTGAAAAAAAAAGTTATTATTATTTTTTTGACATGAAATTCATAAAAAAAACTATTATTTGACCATTTTTAGTTAATATTTTTGTATAAAAATTGTTATTTTGACATGTTAATTCTAGCAAAAAATTATCAAAACGTTTAGTTTTTTTGTTATATTTATGTTAAAAATGGTTATTTTTATGTCCATTGTTAAAAAATGTTGTTTTTTAGAAACAATTATTTCATGTGGATTGAAAAATTAATTAAGGATGTATAAATATGTAGATTATCTAAAATTCAAACTATCGACTTTCTAATTTAAAAACGCAAAACAATAAAAACCCCCCTAAAAAAAAAAAATTAAGATAGAGAACAAGAAAATATGAATAAAATGACGACTTCAAAAACTATCAAATTTAGAAAATAATTTTTTACATTTCACACACTAGAAAAATAAAAGTCAAAAAATAGGTCTTTTAAAAAAAGGGTGTGATGCAGAATACTCACTTTTTAAAATCAGCATGAAAATCACTACCATTCTAAAACTTGATTTCATCCTTGAACATGAAAAAAAATTAAAGTTCCAAAAACCATGTTCTAAAAAAAACATGTGTATTCTGCATCACCACTTTTGAAAATCGGGTCATTTTTTTGCTATCTCTACGAAACGGGTAACAGTATCAGTTCCCGTTTCAAAGTTTACATTGTTCCTTGACAACGGGTACATGTTCTTGTTGAAATTCCTATAGTCAATGCATAATCTGAGAGTACCATATTTATTCTTCATAAACAAGATTGGTGCATCACAAGGTGATATGCTTGGCCTAATGTATCCCTTGTCCAATATTTCCTTCAACTGAAACTTAAGCTCAACCAACTTAGGTGTGCTCATCTTACAAGGTGTTTTTGGTGTTGGAGCTGCCACTAGGACTAAGTCAATAGAAAAGTATACCTCCCTATGAGGTGGAAACTCTATAATGTCCCCAAGAAATACATCCTGAAACTACTGAAAAAACGGGTACCTACTCAACAAATTTGCATCTTCAACCTCCTTACCCTTATCACTAAAAATGTGTACTACAAATAACATTCATTCTTTCATGTGGTTACGCTTTTCTTGCATAGTTGTCACCATCCTAACTAATGTGGATTTTTTCTTACCCTCCAAGACCCTTGGTTCTCCATTGTCATCAACACACTCCATAGCTTTGTGATAATAATCTACCTTATTTCTATGAAGATACAACTAATCCATGCCCATCAACATATTGTAGGATCCCAACGGTAGTACATTAAAATGTTCTTCGGTAGGCATACCATCCAAATCAAATGTGCAAGCTCTTACCCAATGATGAACTCACTTATTTCTACCTATACACAACTACACTAACCAAGACTCTGAATTCAATTCCTTAATCAAACCACACTTATCCACTAAGTGATTTGAAAGTCACTCGTGAGTGATCTCAGTTAAATAATTAATGAATGAAGGTATTATAGACTCATGTGCTGGTGTGTGTCTATGTTATCTTAGGCAACAGATCGATCAGATTGCAAAATACACAGACACTAGAAAATGGAAAACAGTAAGAGAACACAGTAAGAAAATACAAGAACACAACACATTGATAAGGAGTTCACCCTATTCTCCAGGGCTACATCTCCAATTCAGCATTCAGTGGTGGCCTTCTTTTTCTTATGTCTTTAAAGCAGAGATTTACAATGAGGAGCTCAACTTGAGTCTCCTGAAACAAAGGATGCTTAGTAGGGTGGTCCTTGGATTCCCCAAGCCACTAGAGTGCACAGACTCTTTCCTTACCAAGTCTCGACCTCTCTGGTCCTTAATGGGAGGAGCCCAATGTGGTACTCAATTCTCAACAGATCCTCACAGGGATTGCTTGAACCTCTCAAGCCTTTTGTCTGCTCGATGCTACCTTACACTGTAGTTTAGGTCGCCTCTCTGTTTTTCCGCCTCTTACTTCACTGTCTCTTTCCTAGTTCTTCCTTGTTCTGTTCTCTATTTGTTCATGGCTTAAAGCCAATTTTCCCTTGACTGTTCACTTCCTCTTCCACCCATTCAGATCGCCTTCTGATGTTTGCTTGGAGTTCCCTTCCTCTGCATCGTCGCCACTGCAAAATGTCTCACAGGGAAGTGGCCACTTGTCCTCTCGCGAACTGTGTCATCTTGTCATAAAATGGATTGATATTTTGGTTACGCTATGTAATGATTCATTCACCAACTCAGCGGTCAAATCGGACTTCATAATTTTACATGTCATGGCTTAATTCCCCTATCACATCCAGTTTTTTGTCAGATGCAATCTTCGCCGTTAGATCTGGAGCCCACAGATCCTACGGTGTTCACTTTTTTCACACGATTGACTTGCTCGACCGTTAGCCCGCGATGAGAGGTGGTTTTCTCTCTCATCCATTAGACACTCATCGTGCAATGTATGGAATCGCTTGCCCTCCTACCAAATCCACTTACCGACCAAAACACCTCCGATATACCGCCGGTTTTGGGAGTGCGGGACCCGCCTTTCACCTTAGCGCTTTCCCTACTGTTTCCCGGCTTCCCATGTGACGGAGCGCTCGAGGTCTTTTCCATCTCAAGAGGTTTTGCCCAGCGAAAGCGATCAGAAATAGCCTCCGTTTTCTGATCTGAGCTTCCTATTTTCCAGTTTGCATCCTGCGCGGTCTCCATGGGCCTCGATCATCATTCCTTGCTGGCTACAAACTCCCACTGTCCAGAGGTCTTCCTGATAGCTCTTTGTTCACAAATTTTTGAAGTCTGTCCTGATTTCATACAGTCATAGAACTTTGATAATTTTCATGGATCTAATTTAGATCACGACCTTCCCACTGAAAAATCTTTTGGACCACAAAAAGTTGGTTTTCAAGCATCGACCAAGTGAGGGTACAATTGTCTCACCTATCCAATCTCTATCTACTTTGCACTACTCGGCTTTGAATCCATGAGCCCAACTCTGAGGTGCTCAACATCTCCCCTACACGTCGTCCTCACCTTCTTGTCCAGAATTGTGTCTTCTTGAAATTCATTAAGATATTCAGGTAATAGGTCATCAATAGAAGGCAATTGATTCTGCTCTTCGGGATCCTCAATTAGTGAAGGTTCAAACAATCTCAAGCAATCTGCATTTATGACTGAGTAGATGTGCATGTAAGCTGGTAGATCAAGGTGGAAGGAATTCTCCCCAATCTTCTCAAGTATCTTGAACGGTCCATACCTGATAGGCTGTAGCTTTTTACCTTCACCTTGCATCCTGTCCTTGCTGATGTACAACCAGACTTGGTCACCAACATGGAGATTATGCTCCATCTGATGCTTGTGATGCCTTGCCTTGTATTTGGCTTGGCTCTTTCGAGATGTTCCTGTACTGCCTGGTGGATCTCTTGGATCTGTTCAATGAACCTAGTTGCCCTGTCCACATCACTGTGTCCCTCAACTGTGGTGTCTTTACCAAAGACAAAATCCAAAGGAGACCTTGGTGTGAAACCAAAACAGGTCTCAAAAGGAGATCTTTGTGTAGAGGAATGTTTTGCTCTGTTGTAAGCATGTTGTACATAACATAAATGTTCATCCGACAACTTAGGATGCTTGCTGCAATATCCCCTAAGCAACTGGATCACTGTCCTATTGACTACTTCGGTCTGGCCATCGGTTTGTGGATGGAAGGTTGTGCCTTTCTTCAATTTTGTGTCCATCAGTTCCCACAGACTTGACCAAAACTTACCCACAAATCAGGTGTCTAGATTAGATACAATGGAATTGGGTAATGCAAAATGAACCCATACATGTTGAAAGCACAGTTTTGCAGTTTGTTCAGTTGTAATCTCTTTATTACAAGGTATCAAAATACACATTTTGTTGAACCTATCCACAACAACATACAGATAACCATGACCTTTCCTATATTTAGGAAGTCCTCCAACAAAATCCATGGAAACACTTTCCCAAGGGTGAGAAGGAACTGGTAATGGAGTGCACAAGCCTAGTTTTCTATTGTTGGGCTTGCTTTTAGCACACATAGTACACCCTCTTACATATCTAGAAATTGTCTCGTTCATTTTTGGCCAATAAAAAAGTCTTTGCAGTTGTGCAACTGTTTTACTTACCCCAAAGTGACCTGATATTAGAGAAGTGTGTGCTTCTCGAATTATCATTACTCTCTCAGTTTGCGAAATGTATAGCTTCCCACAATGATATAGGAGTTGGTCCTTTACATGATAATCCAATTCTTCTACTCATTTTCCTTGACATAAAGTTGCATATACATCTTGGAAATCTATATCTTGAGCATATTGTTCAATGTAAATCTCATGTAACACAGAATTATGCTTAAGTATAGTAGATGAATTTATAATCGGTCTAGATAACATATCTGCAACTTTATTGTGCATGCCCTTTTTATATCTGATGACTAATGAAACTGTTGTAGAAAACCCATCCATCTATAGTGTATTGATTGCTGCAACTTAGTTTGGGAGTGTAGATATTAAAGTGGTCGATGATCAATATGTATTACTTTATCTTTTTCCATTGGGTATTGTTTCCACTTTTCCACACTCTGTACTAATGCATACATTTCTTTATCATATATAGGATAGTTAACTACTGCAGAATTAAATGTCTCAGAATGATAACATATGAGTTTACCGTGTTGTGTCAACACTGATCCCATGGCATAGTCAATGGCATCCGTTTGGATCTCAAATGGTCTTTGAAGATCAGGAAGTGCTAGTACAAGGGATGTACTAATATTTTCTTTCAAGGTATTGAAGGCTTTCTGCTGTTTTCCTCCCCACTGAAACTCCTTGCTCAATCCTATTAAAGCATGTAAGGGAGCTGCAATTAAGGAAAAGTTAGAAATGAAGTTTCTCCAATATTGTGCTGCATCTAGGAAGCTTCTAACTTCCGTAGCACATTTGGGTTTAGGCCAGTTCACAATGACTGGCACCTTAGAGGGATCTATATTCAATTCACCACCCACTACTATGTGTCCCAAATAATTCAAAGATGTTTTGCCAAATTCACATTTTGAGAGTTTAACATAATTTTTTTCTCTTTTCAAAACATCCAATGTCTGCTTAACATGCTTTAAATGTTCTTCCCATGTGTTTCTAAATATCAGAATGTCATCCAGATACACAAGAACAAAATAATCAAGAGAAGGTCTAAGTACATCATTCACTAATCTCATGAAAGTAGAAAGAGCATTAGTTAAGCCAAAAGGCATAACCAGCCACTCATACAATCCCTGCTTTGTTTTGAAAGTAGTCTTCCATGCATCTTGTTCTGCAACCCTGACCTGGTGGTATCCACTATGCAAGTCTAGCTTGGAAAAATAAACAACTTCTCTTGATTGATCTAACATATCATCTATGCGAGGAAGGGGATTACAACTTTTTATTGTTATCTTATTCAGTTCTCGGTAATCAATTCACATTCTCCGTGATCCATCTTTCTTTCTCACCGAAATGATTGGTGACCCTCAGCGTGATGTGCTAGGTCTGATGATACCTTTCTTGAGCAACTCCTACACGTGCTTCTTGATTTCAACATTCTCTAAAGCAGACAACCTGTACATTCCAATGTTAGGCAATGGAGCATCTTGTTGCAAAATAATATCATGCACTATTTCCTTTTTGGGTGGCAGACCTTTAGGTTCTTGAAACAAGATATCATTCTCTGAAACAACCTTTTCTAAATCAGCTTGTTGTTTAGCATCACCTCAAATACATTTTTTTTATCAGGTTTCTTTTCCCTTACAACCATCAGTAAGAATTGTTTACATGAATTTATCATTCACTTCATCTGCCCTGAGTTTATGATAGTATAATTATTCTTGAGCTTATGAGCTCTTACAAAGTATTCGATTCCATCTTTAACCAATAGATACTTGTTCTCAGCTCTATAGAAAATAGCTTTTCTGTCATACAAGTAAGGACTTCCTAAAACAATTCCACATATATCCAAAGGAATTATGTCTAACTCAACCTCATCTACAAACGCTGACCCAAAAGAAAACTCGAGTTTGCATTGTCTAGTCACTTGTACTTGTGCTTTATCATTCAACCATCATAATGGGTATGGTTTCTTGTAAGGTGTAGTTTCTAATCCAAACTTCTTTACGATTGCTTCAAAAATCGAATTTACTTGTGAGCCACTATCAAACAAACTATCAATATTTTGATGTTTGGAAATAACTCGAATAAGGAAAAGATCATGTCTTTTTCTCTCATTTTCTTCATTAATAATAGATTGCGCAAAATTACTAGTAGATGCTTCAAAATTCTTACCTTTTATATCCTTGGTTGCAATAGTTGTTTCATCTCTCAAGTCTGACCCCAAATCTTTCTGAATAGTTGCAACATTCTTCTTCTTCTTGCCCTCAAACTTCTTAGGTCTCAGCTCTGGATGTAGAATCCAATAGTGCTCATCATCATGCCCATCCTTTTTACAGTGAGTGCATGAAGCCTTGCTTTTCTGTGGCGTGTTAGCCTTCCTTTCTTTCCATTTTTTCTTTCTTTTCTCCTTATTCTTGCTTGCAGTCAGTTGGGATGATCCCCCAACTTCTGGATTTCCATTCTTTCCTCTAGCTTCTAGATGAGTAGCTTGTATAGATACCTCATCTATACTAGTGGGATTAAACATGAGGATAGTGTGCCTCATGTAGCTGTGTAGACCACCAATGTACTTCAACAAAGTCTCAGGTGAGTCTAATGAGATTCCTAGAATTAATGCTCTCTTTCAAAATTCTTGAGTGTATCCTTGTACACTTTGCCCTTTCAACTGTTGAAGGGTTTTCCAGCTCATCATGGCTTGTTTCATATAGGCGAATGGATAGAACTACTTTTTGATTACAGAAACAAATTCACTCTAGACAGAGATAGTCTTACCATGTCTCTTCATGTCAGCTTGGGTCCTACCTTCCCACCAAACCAAGGCAGTGCCTCCAAGGCGTAGGCTTGCCAACTGAATCTTTCTCTTGTCGGAATCGATACTCTGCACTCTGAAATAAACATCAATTTGTCTAATCCAATTGTCTAGCTTTTCTACATTCAACTCTCCATTATATATAGGTAAATCAAATTTAACATCTAGTTTAATCAAAGATGCCTTCCTTTTATGTTTAGGGCTATTAGGAGGTTTGAGAAAGCTTTCTTCTTTCCCTTTGCCTTTTGAGTGGTCATGGAAGTGAGACTCATCATCTCCTTTGTCTTGTTTGGAACCTGATGAATCTTCGTCCTTGTGTTTTCTAAAATCCCTATACATTTCCTCTACCATGGACTTTATTGCTAGGAAACTATCTATGAATTGAGGGTTTGTCCCTACAGAACCTTCTTCTAACATTGTCTTTCCAGGGTTGACTCTTCCAATTTCAGGATTAGTTTCCACCAACTCTCCTTCTCCTAATTTGAGCTTTGATCTAGTTAGCATTCAACAACTAAATCCAACACAAGCTTGTCTAACCTTGACAACCTTTAGCTCTGATACCACATGATCTGAAAGTCACTTGTAAGTGACCTAAGTTAAATAATTAATGAATGAAGGTATTACAGACTCATATGCTGGTGTGTGTCTATGTTATCTTGGGAAATCGATCGATCAGATTGCAAAACACACAGACACTGGAAAATGGAAAAGAGTAAGAGAGCACAATAAGTAAATACAAGAACACAACACATTAATAAGGAGCTGACCCTATTCTCCAGGGCTACGTCTCCGATCTAGCTTTCAATGGTGGCCTTCTTTTTATTGTGTCTTTAAAGCAGAGATTTACAATGAGGAGCTCAACTTGAATCTCCTGAAACAGAGGATGATTAGTAGGGTGGTGCTTGGCTTCCCCAAGCCACTAGAGTGCACAAAATATTTCCTTACCAAGTCTCAACCTCTCTAGTCCTTAATGGGAGGAGCCCAATGTGGTCCTCAATTCCCAATAGATCCTCACAAGGATTGCTTGAACCTCTAAAGCCTTCTATCTACTCGATGTTGCCTTACGCTGCAGGTCAGCTCGGCTCTCTGTTTTTCCACCTCTTGCTTCATTGCCTCTTTCCTGGTTCTTCCTTGTTCTGTTCTCTATCTGTTCATGGCTTAAAGCCAATTTTCCCTTGATTGTTAGCTCCCTCTTCCACCCCTTCAGATAACCTATTGTTGTTCGCTTGGAGTTCCCTGCCTCCACGTTGTCGCCATTGTGTAATGTCTCACAGGGAAGTGGCCACTTTTCCTCTCGCGAACTGCGCCAGCTCATCCTCAAATGGTTTGGTATTTTGGTTACGTTGTGTAATGATTCATCCGCCAACTCAGCGGTCAAATCGGACTTCAGACTTTTACATGTCGTGACTTAATTCCCCTGTCACATCCAGTTTTCCATTGGGCACAATCTCCGCCATCAGAATTGGAGCCCACAGATCCTACGGTGTTCACTTTTTTCGTGCGGTTGACTTGCTCGACCGTTAGCCCATGATGACAGGTGGTTTTCTCTCTCATCCACTGGACACGCATCGTGTAATGTATGGAATCACTCGTCCTCCTACCAAATCCACTTACCGCGCCTAACACCTCCGATATACCACCATTTTTGGGAGCACAAGACCCGCCTTTGACCTTAGTGCTTTCCCTACGGTTTCCCAGCTTCCCATGCGACCGAGCACTCAGGGCCTTTTCCTTCTTGAGGGGTTTTGCCCGGCGATGCACGATCATGCATCAGAAACAACCTCCATTTTCTGATGTGAGCTTCCTATTTACCAGTTTGCATCCCGCGCGGTCGCCATGGGCCTCGGTCAGCGTGCTTTGACCGAGGTCCTCATCGTTCCTTGCTAGCAACAAACTACCACTGTCCAGAGGTCTTCTAGATTGCTCTTTGTTCACAAATTTTTTAAGTTTGTCCTGATTTGATATAGTCATAGAACTTTCATAATTTTCATGGATCCAATTCGGATCACCAAGTTAGGACTAACAAAACTATAATTAGATCCAGGGTTAATCAAAATGAAATAACTTAATCAAAAATATTACCATCCAACTCAATGTTAGATGCATGATGTTATTCCTACATCTTATCCACTGCTACATAGATACGTGGAATACTCTTACTAACATCCCCAATAGTCTGCGCCTCCTTTGCACTGTATATCTAAGGCCTACCACCCTAATTATGTGTATAATATCTCTTAAGGTGCTCCTTACCACATGTCTAACATTCCAACTAACTAGTGCCCTCACCTCTATGCTACTTTTGTTATTGTGACCCATGTCCCTGTCTAGTTGCATTAAATCTGTTTTGCGGTGCCACATTCTCTCTCTCATCTGCATGCGAAGGCCTTTTCCTCTTAGGCTGTCATTTACCTTTACCTTTGTCCTTTCCTTTCCATCCATGCTAAGGTTCATTCTTACGATATGATTGTTCATAGAAATGCTTCAATTTCCCAATAACTTCCTCAAGTCATCGAGGTTCATCATACTCGATCCAATCTCTTAATGCTAATGGAAAACCACTGACAAATCTCTTAACTTTAGCCTTGTCATCAGTATGATACAATGCATACCTCCATAGCTCAAGAAACTTGGCCATGTACTCTTCATATTTCGTTCATCCCATCTTCCTGAAAAGCCTCTTGAACTCCTGCTAAATCAAATCATATGTCCTAATGTCTCTGACGCACTTCACATCTTCCCACCAAAGTTTTGTTTGCCTTTCAAGATGAAGATAACTACTTTGGCCTTCATGTTAGTTGTGAGCTCATGAAACTCAAAGAATTTATTCATTCCAGGTATTTAAGCCTCTCCATCTTTCAGTTTCTTGACATCTCCAGCAAAAGTATGTGGCTTCACTTTCTTAAACTCATGGAGAAAGTATCCCGTATCATTTGTCCTATAAGGATGATAGTGAAGACTGTCATGATGTCTATGACAACCAGAACTAAAATAGTACCTGTACTCATTTTCCCTCCTATCCAGAGTGTCCAACAATGTCCATCTCTCATCGTGGCAGATCTATCTAACCTATGTCTACTGGGACACCTACTGCCATACACCCCATTAGTTCCATCCCCACGTCCATGGTTGAACCGAAGTGGCCCTTGTTGCTGCAAGTCCTATAAACTTTGAAGAAGTATAACATTAACCTCTACTTTCTTCTCTTCTTCCTATATGATCTAGTCATTATCTTCATTACAACTCCTTATCTCTTGCTTCAACCTCTCAGTGTAGCTACCAAATCAAAAGAGTTCCCAACGCCATACTTCTCCTCGGATTCATAGGGAGGGATTTTTTAGTCAACTATATTTCTAGCCATTTGAACTCTTTCCTACAATGCATAATATGTTAGATAAACCAAGTCACAATAAATCAATGTACCTCATTATAGCATGAGGAGGTTACCTTGTATGCAAGATCACCAAATTAGCATGATACATGTATAAGAGAATCATAACAAAATATAGAAATAGGAAAATAAATGTATCAAGACATAATCATCACTCTAGTTAGGGTCCATTCATAAATGCAAGGCCATATCAACAATTCATGCTATGACCTCATGCATGACAACAACCATTAATCCATTATACACATTTCCACATGCAACCAACAACATGCATAAGCAATTCCTAATCAACTACATATACACATAGACGCATGTACTCGAACACAAGCGATAATTTTTTTTAATCAACCTACAATACTGATACATGTAGTCAACATAACCAACAACATAACCTAACATACAACGATGTAAGTAGGCGACATAAAATCAACATTTGTTTTTTCGTCGCTAGAAAATGATTTTGTAGTGCGCGTTAAAATTTTATATTTCAGTTTCATGGAATATGAAATGACACAAGTCTATCCAAGATCTTCTTTCCATGACTCCTGGGTTTCTCCTCCACACAATATATGATTTGCCTAGCTTACTTCACCTGATCTTACAACACTATTAGAAATTTGGCGATTGAAAACCAATCTAAGATGGTTTTTTTTCCAAGAACTCCAAATAGGGTATTATGTCTCTGTAACAACACTCAAATCACTATAAATATTAGGGAACCACTATTCCAAAACACAACGACACTTTCCATCTACACGCTTTAACTCTGACACAATACGTATCACGAAAGGAAACTAAATTATCACAATGATTGAATCTACAACGTTCAAAGTTTTAATGTAAATCGGTTCATCAAGTTACATAATTTCAAAATGACCATTACTGAAATGAACAAATGCATAGGAATAGAAACCAAGAGTTCACAAGTAGAAATCAAATTGGTTAATCACAAGAATGTGATTCAATCTCAACCATTCAGTAAACACACAACTTAGATTCCAAAATTTATGTTCATTTATGCCATACACATAGAAATACCTTCTAGTTCACACATATTGAATTTACAGGTGGGTCTGCAACTTCTGAACTATAGTTACACAATTAAACAATGGGTTCCTTTCTTCTTATTCCTGCTTATTCTACTCTGTTATGGAGGTTTTCCTCACCTCAGGAACTTCCCAAACAATCTTTTCTTATTTTTTACCAAAGAAAGAGACACAAAATGTGAATTGTTTCGCCTTCCCCACAAAATAGGGGAATTGAAAGCTATTCTTTTCTTTTACAATAGAAAATAACTTCTCCAACTTATTTCTAATGATTAAAAACTCACTCCTAAATGTAAATATTTACAATTCCTTAACAAAATATTTAAAAATTTCTCCCAGCATCACCATGTGACAAACCCATCACATGGGTAAGGTCCAGTCCAACTTTATAAAATTTTCTGCTCGACTTATACACTTAAATCAGACACCCAAGTCGAAAAAAAATCATGATCTCATAACCATGTGTTGATGAAGTGAATCTTCCTTGATCCAAAGCTTTATGTCAAGGTTGGTCCTTCTACTTGTCATGTCACGGCTCTATTGTTTTCTTCAAACTTGGAATAGTTATCTTAAAAATTCACCACAAATTGAAAACAAAACCAAATTTCCTTAATCTCATTTTAAATTATGACTCAGCTCCATACTTCTGCTGTGAAGCATGAACTTTACTTCCTTCCTTCCTTTCGGATTTCCATCATGTTTTTGGTGATGACTCGTCTTCTTTAAAAGCTTTCAGTTCCTCCTCTGATAATTGTCAAACTAAAGATTTTTTTGTGTCTCTGATACCACTTGATGGCACATGAGTTCGCCCTAGTGCCAATATCCCCTATCTACCCCCACATAGCACCTAATTTACATCCAATCCAACAATATTTCAAGGAACATTTAAAAGATGCATTCAATATAACAATATGAATTTAATATGATAAATTCTATGAGATATTTTTCTCTCACCCTCCACTCTTTATCTCACCTCATTTCATAAATCCAATTACATATGCTTCAACTTAACAAATAATGTATGCATGACACACTCATTTAAGCACTTGTCCCAATGTTTTAATCCTTCATGTTTATACCCATATAATAATGGATTCGGCCCTTTGTAACATTCAATTCCCAAAAATAAAAATACCAACACAATTGGGTAATACAGAGGTAGGCCAAAAGGGTATTTCAGACAGACACACAACCTTTCAAAATTTAAATTTTTTATCATTCGCTACGAAATGATTTTGTAGCACCTTTTAAAATTATACATTCTAGTTTCGAGGAAGATGAAACAAACTAAATATTTCTAAGATCGACTCTCCACGACCTCTGGCTTTCTCTGCCACATAATATATGATTTACGTACCTTCGTTCACCTCTTTTTTCAACACTATTACAAATTTGCTAATCGAAAACCAGACTAAGAGGGTTTTTTTCTAGAACTCCAGACAACGTACTTTGTCTCTGTATCACCACTCAAATAGTTGTAAATACCAAGGAACCACTATACTAGAACAAGGCAACAGATTCCTTCTACATACATTAAGAATGACACAACAGGAATCACAAAAGACAAATAGATTATCACAATGACTGAAGCCATAATGTTCAAATTTTTAAGGTAAATAATTCTAGCAAGTTACGTACTTTCAAAATGACCAGTATTCAAATGAGAAAATGCATAGGAATAGAAACCATGAGTTCAAAAATAGAAATTTATTTTTTAATAATAAGAACTTGATTCAGTCTCAAACATTTACAAAGCACACAGCTTATAGTCCAAAATTCTTTTCATTTATGCGATTCACACAGAAATACCTTCCAGTTCACACAAACTGAAGGTACACGTGGGATTGCAACTTCTGAAAACTAGTTACACAGAGAAACAATGGGTTCCTCTCTTCTCCTACACTCTTCTCCTTCCCACTTCTTCTCCTCTCTTCTGGAGCTTCTCCTCATCTAAGGAACTTCCCAAACACTCTTTTCTTATTGTTTCCCAAAATAAACTTCCTATGTCAACGAAGAGTCACAAAATGTGAGTCATATACCCTTATCCAAAAAATAAGGGAATTGAAAGCTATTTTTTTCTTTTACAATAGAAAATAACTTCTCCAACTTATTTATGAAAAATCAAATTTCACTCCTAAATGTAAATATTTACAATTTCTTAACAAAATATTTAAAAAATTCTCCCATCATCACCATGTGACCATCCCATCACATGGATAACTTTGGTCCAACTTCATCAAATTTTGTGCTTGGACTATGCACCAAAGTCATACTCCCATGGCCAAAAAGATTCATGGTCTATTAACCATGTGCTGATGAAGTGAATCTTCCTCAATCCCAAACTTTGTGTTGTAGCTAGTCCTTCTCCTTCTCATGTCGCTTCTCTAATATTTTATTCAAAATTCATAACTTCAACCATGCAATTGTTTGTTTCCAAATTTACCGCAAATTGAAAACAAAACCAAATTTATCTCAATCATATTTCCAATTATGATTCTTCTCCATGCTTTTGTTGCAAACTATTAACTTTACTGGCTTCCTTTCTTTCATATTTCCATCCATTTTTTCGTGTAGACTCAACTTCTTTAAAATATTTTTATTCCTCCTCTCAAAGTTGTCAAAATAAATATATTTATGTGGCTCTGCCACCACATGATGGCAGGCGAGTTCAACCCGACACCAATATCCCCAATCTACGCCACACGTAGCTCTAAATTTACATCCAATCCAACAATAATTCAGGAAACATTTAACATATGTATTCAATATAAGAATATGAATTTATTATGATCAATTCCATGAGATATTTTTCTCTCACCCTCCACTCTTTATCTCACCTCGTTTTGTAAATCCAATTACATACGCTTCAACTTAATGAATAATGTATGCAAAATAATAATTATTTGACACACTCATTTAAGTTATTGTCCCACTATTTTGATCCTTCATGTTTATACCTATATAACAATCAATTCAACCCTTTTTCATGCTCAATGCCCAACAATAAGAATGCCCAGACAACTGGGAAATATGGAAGTAGGCCAAAAGAGGATTTAGACTGACATTTAGCCTTCGAAGATTTAAATTTTTTTTCACAATCGCTATGAGATGATTTTGCAGTGCCAGTTTTATTTATTGTTTTGTCATTACAAAATTATTTCATAGTTCCCATTAAAATTTTGTATTGCAATTTCAAGCAAGATGAAATGACCCGACTCTTGCTAAGAGTGACTCTCCATGGTCTCTCTATTGCTCCTCCACACAATATATTATTTACTTACCTTCCTTCACCTGAGTTTGTAACACTATTACGAATTTAACAATCGAAAACGAGTCTAAGATGGATTTTTTTTTCAAAATTCCAAATAGGGTACAATACCTCTATAAAACCACTCAAGTCAATGTAAATACTAGGGAACCACTATTCTAGAACACAACAACACATTCCTTCTACATACTTTAATAGTAATACAAGATTCCAAAAATACAAATACATTATCAAAATGATTGAAGAATCAATGCTCATATTTTTAATGAAAATTGGTTCAACAAGTTAGAGACTTTGAAAATTACCAGTATTCAAATGAACGAACGCACAGGAATAGAAACCAGGAGTTCACAAGTAGAAATTGAAATGGTGAATCATAGAAATTTGACTCAATCTTACCCATTTAGCAAACACAGTACTTACAATCCAAAATTTATGTTCATTTCTTCCATTCACAGATAAATATCTTCCAATTCACACATTTTGAAGGTACAAGGGAGTGTGAAACTTTTGAAATGTAGTTACATAGAGAAATAACAGGTTCCTCTCTTCTCCTTCCCACTTCTTCTCATGTCTTCTAGAGATTCGCCTCACCTAAGGAACTTCCCAAAAACTCTTTTCTTACTGTTTCCAAAAAGAAAATGCATATCACAACCAAGCATCACAAAATGTGAATCGTATCCCATTATCCACAAAATAGGGGAACTAAAAACTATTTTTTTCTTTTACGATAGAAAATAACTTCAACTTATTTATGAAAAATCATGTTTTATTCGTAAATGTAAATATTTACAATTTCTTAACAAAATACTAAAAAATTTCTCCCTGCATCACGACGTGACCATCGCTTAACATGGGTAAGATCTGGTCCAAGTTCATAAAATTTTGTGCTTGGCCTATGCACCTGCATCAAAATCCCAAGGTGAAAAAGATTCATGGTCTCCCAACCATATGCTGATGAAGTGAATCTTCCTTGATTCCAAACATTATGTCGTAGTTGGTCCTTTCCCTTGTCTTTTCGTTGCTCTATTATTTTCTTCAAACTTTAGAACTTCAACCATGAAATTGAGGGTTTCAAAATTCACCACAAATTGAAAATAAAACCAAATTTAACCCAATCATATTTCTAATTTTGGTTTTATTGCATGCCTCTCCTATGAACTCCAAACTTTACTTGCATCCTTTCTTTCATATTATCGTCATGTTTTTGGTGCATAATTCTCTTCTTTAAAATATTTTTATTCATCCTTTAAGAGTTCTCAAAATAAAGAGATTTGTGTGGCTCTCATACCACTTCATGGCACACGAGTTCATCCCAACACCAATATCCCCAATCTACTCCACATATAGCTCTGAATTTACATCCAATCCAACAATATTTCAAGAAACATTTAACATTTGCATTCAATATAATAATATGAATTTATTATGATAGAATCCATGAGAGATTTTTCTCTCGCCCTCCATTCTTTATCTCACATCATTTAATAGACCCAATTACACACGCTTCAAATTAAGAAAAAATGTATCACTATAATAACTTTTAACACACTCATTTAAGAACTCGTCCCAATGTTTTAATCCATCATGTTTATACACATATACAATGGATTTGACCCTTTGTAACATTCAATTCCCAACAATAAAAATACCCACACAACTGGGAAATATAAAATAAGGCCAAAAGGTGATTTCAGACCAATGCACATCCTTTCAAAATTTAAATTTTTTTATCAGTCGGTATGAAATGATTTTGTAGCACCTATTTTCAAATTTGTTGTCCCATCGTTATGAAATCATGTTAAAATTTTATATTGTGGTTTCAATGAAGATGAAATGACCTTACTCTTTCTAAGATCAACGCTCAATGGCCTCTCGCTTTCTCCTCGACAAAATATATCATTTGCCTAGCTTCCTTCACCTAAGTTTGCAACACTATTACAAATTTTTCAATTGAACACCAGTCTAAGAGGGTCTTTTTTTTTCAGAACTCCAAACAGGGTACTTTGTCTCTATAACAACACTCAAATCACTATAAACACTAGGGACACACTATTCTTGAACATATTAAAACATTCCTTCTACATACTTTAATACTGACACAACAAAAATCCCAAAAGACAAATACATTGTGACAATGTTATGCAAGCATCTCAAAAAAATATAGATGAACAACTTAAAAAGTATCCTCTTCGATGAGGAAACCTCCTTAAAATTACATAAACAGACAATTATTAGATGACACAAATTAAAAAAAAAACCATTTTTATATGTAGGATTCTAAGGGTTCACATTATAATTAGAGCCTACATAACAATAATAATGTAATCGAACAACAATAACAATAGTGGGATTTTATGGGGCACCACAATAGTAATATGGGGGCTACATGGGCACAATAATAAAAATAAGGGGGCTACACTAACAATAACAATAATGGGGTTAAACTAATATTATAGGGACCTAACATGCACCTCTCCTTCAGAAAAGTGTTGTCTTCAACACTTGAGTAGTTCTCGATGCTTTTGTATAAAATTCTCTTCCTCCCATGTGGAGTCTTCAATGGGTAAGTTCTTCCACTTAATGAGATACTCTAAAATTGGTTGATTTCATATTTTTCGGGTTCCTATTTCCATGATTACTTTAGGCTCAAATATGATTTTTTCTTCTTCGTCATGTTCTGGCAACATTGTTTGAACTCGAACCTTATCATCGATAATGAGGAAACTCCAATTTGTATGCCATAGTACCAATATTTTGCAACATGGTTCATGGATCGTAGCACTTGGGTGATAATTTATTATCTTTCTTAGCTTTCTTGAGATACATTTTTTTGTATTTTTGTAGCCATAAAAATACCCAGTAACCTACATCAAAGCTTCTTTCACTACAATGTTGATCTGCCTGTTGTTTCATTCGATTCTATGTCATAGTGAGGTTATACTTTAATAGTTGGAGAACTTGTTGTTGATGCTCGATGTGAAATTCCACTATTTTAACCTTATAATTTTCTCTTAAAGATGATGTGATGGATGGTGGATGATGTCCATAAAGGGCCATATACGGGGTCATTTTTGTTGTAGTATGGAAGGAAGTGTTATACCACCATTCAACTAAAGGTAACGACCTGACGCATTGTAATTTTTTTATAAAATACAAAGATATAAAGATACCTTCCAAACCTTGTCCAATATCTCAGTTTTCCCATCAAATTGAGGATGATAAGATGAGATATGAGATAATTGAGTACCTACACAAGAAAATAATTATGTCCTTTCTAGTGAAAATAAGATCTCTCTCACTTACTATAATGTTTGGGACTCCATGAAGATTTTGAATTGTTTCCATAAATGTTGTAGCAATTGTATTAGCTTTAAAAGGGTGAGATAATGCACAAAAGTGTGCATACTTTGTAAGTCTATCAACTACCACCATGATTAAACTGTTTCCTTCATACTTGGGTAAACTTGTGATAAAATCCATTGATACCTCCTCCCCACACTCAGTTGGACTAGATAAAGGTTGTAATAGACTGAGGGTCTTAATTATCTCAAATTTATATTTCTTGGCAAACCAAACATTCTGCCACAAGCTTCTGAATATCAGATTTAAGGCCATCCAAAAAAATTTCCTTCTTGACCCTCTGGTAAGTTTTTAATAATCTTGAGTGCCCTCCTAAGGGATAGGTCTGTAATTGCAGACGAATATTTTGTTTGAGTTGGGAATTCTTACAAAGCTATAAGTGATCTTTGTACCATAATGAATAATTTCCAACTAAATTTATCAAATGTACTGGGATCCTGTTTCAAATTTTGAATAAGTGACCACACCTCTTCATCATTATTCCATTCATCCCATCTTTCTTTAATTATCCACTCAAGTTGGATAATAGAAATGACAGAAAGAAATTCTTCCACATCCTCATCCTTTCTTGAGAGTGCATCTGCAACAACATTTTTCTTCCCTTTTTTGTAGATGATTTCAAAGTCATAACCCAACATCTTTGTCGCCCATTTTTGCTGCTCTTCTAAAGATACTCTTTATTCCAAAAAGTATTTAATACTATCATGATTTCTTTTTACCTTGAAGTTTCTGCCCATTATGTCAAGTCGCCATTAGTTTAGTGCCTGTAGTATTGCCAACATTTCCTTATCATACATAGGTTTGTGTGAATACTTTCCTTTGATTGAATGACTTTGAAAAGAAATGTATCTTCCTTGTTACACTAAAACAACACCAATTCCCTTTCTTGAGGCATCACATTACACAATAAACGCTTTTCTGGAGTCTGGAATAGCTAAGACCGATGCTTCACACATTTCCTTTTTAAGATGTTCAAAGGCCTTCTTTGCTTCTGGAAACCAAGAAAATGAATCTTTCCTCAATGATGATGTTAGAGGTGCCACTCTTCTTCCATATTTCTTAACAAACTTGTGATAATACCCTGTTAACCTAAGAAATCCTCGAAGATGATTTATGGTTCTAGGGATTTTCCATTCCTTAATGGCTTTAATTTTGTTAGAGTCTACCTTAACACCCTCACGAGATAAAATATGACGCAAATATTCCACCTCCTGTACTCAAAATAAACATTTGGAACTATTTTCATATAATTGTTTCTCCTCCAATAGTTTGAGCACCCTATCAACATGTTGAACATGATCCTTCCAAGGCTTGATGTAGATTAATATATAAACAAAAAATACTAACACACATTTTCTAAGCAAGGGTTTGAAAATAGAATTCATCAAGCCTTGAAATGTGGAAGGTGCATTAGTAAGGCCAAAATGCATGACAAAAAATTCATAAATACCCTCATGAGTGTTGAATGTTGTTTTTGGAATGCATTTATTCTTCATTCTAATTTGATGATATCATGAATGGATATCCAACTTGGTGAAGTAAATTGCTCCATGTAATTGATGCAATAATTCATCAATGACATGAATGATAAATTTATCTTTAATAGTGAGCATGTTGATCTCCCTATAATTTGGGTACATACACCATGATCCATCCTTCTTATGCACCAATACTACTGGGATATTTGTGCTTGATTTTTGGAGGATCACTTCTTGGAATTAAATGAATAACATGATCATGATTACAAATAGGTGGGAGGTGATAGGGAGTCCCAAACACCCTGGAATGATTTTCCAAGACATTTTGGATATCTAGAGAAATAAATGATTTCGATGTTTGAACCTCTAGTGAGACTTTGGGATCCTCAATTAGTGAAGGTTCCAACAATCTCAAGCAATTTGCATTTATGACTGAGTAGATGTGCATGTAAGCTGGTAGATCAAGGTGGAAGGAATCCTCACCAATCTTCTCAAGTGTCTTGAAAGGTCCATACCTGATAGGCTTTCGCTTTTTACCTTCACCTTGCATCCTGTCCTTGTTGATGTACAACCAGACTTGGTCACCAACATGGAGACTATGCTCCATTCGATGCTTGTGATGCCTTGCCTTGTATTTGGCTTGGCTCTTTCCAGATGTTCCTGTACTGCCTGGTGGATCTCTTGGATCTGTTCAATGAACCTAGTTGCCCTGTCCACATCACTGTGTCCCTCAACTGTGGTGTCTTTACCAAAGACAGAATCCAAAGGAGACCTTGGTGTGAAACCAAAAATAGGTCTCAAAAGGAGATCTCTGTGTAGAGGAATGTTTTGCTCTGTTGAAAGCATGCTGTACATAACATAAATGTTCATCCGACAACTTAGGATGCTTGCTGCAATATCCCCTAAGCAACTGGATCACTATCCTGTTGACTACTTCGGTCTGGCCATCGGTTTGTGGATGGAAGGTTGTGCTTTTCTTCAATTTTGTGTCCATCAGTCCCACAGACTTGACCAAAACTTCCCCACAAATCAGGTGTCTCGATTAGATACAATGGAATTGGGTAATGCAAAATGAACCCATACATGTTGAAAACACAGTTTTGCAGTTTGTTCAGTTGTAATCTCTTTATTACAAGGTATCAAAATACACATTTTGTTGAACCTATCCACAACAACATACAGATAATCATGACCTTTCGTAGATTTAGGCAGTCCTCCAACAAAATCCATGGAAACACTTTCCCAAGGGTGAGAAGGAACTGGTAATGGAGTGTACAAGCCTATTTTTCTATTGCTGGTCTTGCTTTTAGAACACATACTACACCCTCTTACATATCTAGAAATTGTCTCGTTCATTTTTGGCCAATAAAAAAGTCTTTGCAGTTGTGCAACTGTTTTACTTACCCCAAAGTGACCTGATATTAGAGAAGTGTGTGCTTCTCGAATTATCGTTACTCTCTCAGTTTGTGAAATGTATAGCTTCCCACAATGATATAGGAGTTGGTCCTTTACATGAAAATCCAATTCTTCTACTCGTTTGCCTTGACTTAAAGTTGCATATACATCTTTGAAATCTATATCTTGAGCATATTGTTCAATGTAACTCTCATGTAACACAGAATTATTCTTAAGTATAGTAGATGAATTTATAATGGGTCTAGATAACATATCTGCAACTTTATTGTGCATGCCCTTTTTATATCTGATGACTAATGAAACTGTTGTAGAAAACCCATCCATCTATAGTGTATTGATTGCTGCAACTTAGTTTGGGAGTGCAGATATTGAAGTGGTCGATGATCAATATGTATTACTTTATCTTTGCCCATTGGGTATTGTTTCCACTTTTCCACACTCTGTACTAATGCATACAATTCTTTATCATATATAGGATAGTTAAATACTGCAGAGTTAAATGTCTCAAAATGATAACATATGAGTTTACTGTGTTGTGTCAACACTGATCCCATGGCATAGTCAATGACATCCGTTTGGATCTCAAATGGTCTTTGAAGATCAGGAAGTGCTAGTACAGGTGCTGTACTAATCTTTTCGTTCAAGGTATTGAAGGCTTTCTGCTGTTTGCCTCCCCACTGAAACACCTTGTTCAATCCTATTAAAGCATGTAAGGGAGCTGCGATTAAGGAAAAGTTAGAAATGAAGTTTCTCCAATATTGTGCTGCATCTAGGAAGCTTCTAACTTCCGTAGCACATTTTGGTTTAGGCCAGTTCACAATGACTGGCACCTTAGAGGGATCTATATTCAATTCACCACCCACTACTATGTGTCCCAAATAATTCAAAGATGTTTTGCCAAATTCACATTTTGAGAGTTTAACATAATTTTTTTTCTCTTTTCAAAACATCCAATGTCTGCTTAACATGCTTTAAATGTTCTTCCCATGTGTTTCTAAATATCAGAATGTCATCCAGATACACAAGAACAAAATCATCAAGAGAAGGTCTAAGTACATCATTCATTAATCTCATGAAAGTAGAAAGAGCATTAGTTAAGCCAAAAGGCATAACCAGCCACTCATACAATCCCTGCTTTGTTATGAAAGCAGTCTTCCATGCATCTTGTTCTGCAAACCTGACCTGGTGGTATCCACTATGCAAGTCTAGATTGGAAAAATAAACAACTTCTCTTGATTGATCTAACATATCATCTATGCAAGGAAGGGGATAACGATTTTTTATTGTTATCTTATTCAGTTCTCGGTAATCAATGCACATTCTCCACGATCCATCTTTCTTTCTCACCGAAATGATTGGTGACCCTCATCGTTATGTGCTAGGTCTAATGAAGCCTTTCTTGAGCAACTCCTACACGTGCTTCTTGATTTCAACATTCTCTAAAGCAGACAACCTGTACATTCCAATGTTAGGCAATGGAGCATCTTGTTGCAAAATAATATCATGCACTATTTCCTTTTTGGGTGGCAGACCTTTAGGTTCTTGAAACAAGATATCATTCTCTGAAACAACCTTTTCTAAATCAGCTTGCTGTTTAGCATCACCTCAAATAAATTTGTTTTATCAGGTTTCTTTTCCCTTACAACCATCAGTAAGAATTGTTTACATGAATTTATCATTCGTTTCATCTGCCCTGAGTTTATGATAGTATAATTATTCTTGAGCTTATGAGCTCTTACAAAGTATTCGATTCCATCTTTAACCAATAGATACTTGTTCTCAGCTCCATAGAAAATAGCTTTTATGTCATACAAGTAAGGACTTCCTAAAACAATTCCACATATATCCAAAGGAATTTTGTCTAACTCAACCTCATCTACAAACGCTGACCCAAAAGAAAACTTGAGTTTGCATTGTCTAGTCACTTGTACTTGTGCTTTATCATTCAACCATCCTAATGGGTATGGTTTCTTGTAAGGTGTAGTTTCTAATCCAAACTTCTTTACGATTGCTTCAAAAATCGAATTTAATTGTGAGCCACTATCAAACAAAGTATCAATATTTTGATGTTTGGAAATAACTCGAATATGGAAAAGATCATGTCTTTTTCTCTCATTTTCTTCATTAATAATAGATTGCACAAAATTACTAGTAGATGCTTCAGAATTCTTACCTTTTATATCCGTGGTTTCAATAGTTGTTTCATCTCTCAAGTCTGACCCCAAATCTTTCTGAATAGCTGCAGCAGTCTTCTTCTTCTTGCCCTGAAACTTCTTAGGTCTCAGCTCCGGATGTAGAATCCAATAGTGCTCATCATCATGCCCATCCTTTTTACAGCGAGTGCATGAAGCCTTGCTTTTCTGTGGAGTGTTAGCCTTCCTTGCTTTCCATTTTTTCTTTCTTTTCTCCTTATTCTTGCTTGCAGTCAGTTGGGATGATCCCCCAACTTCTGGATTTCCATTCTTTCCTCTAGCTTCTAGATGAGTAGCTTGTATAGATACCTCATCTATACTAGTGGGATTAAACATGAGGATAGTGTGCCTCATGTAGCTGTGTAGACCACCAATGTACTTCAACAGAGTCTCAGGTGAGTCTAATGAGATTCCTAGAATTAATTATCTCTTTCAAAATTCTTGAGTGTATCCTTGTACACTTTGCCCTTTCAACTGTCGAAGGGTTTTCTAGCTCATCATGGCTTGTTTCATATAGGCGAATGGATAGAACTACTTTTTGATTGCAGAAACAAATTCACTCTAGACAGAGATAGTCTTACCATGTCTCTTCATGTCAGCTTGGGTCCTACCTTCCCACCAAACCAAGGCAGTGCCTCCAAGGCGTCGGCTTGCCAGCTGAATCTTGCTCTTGTCGGAATCGATACTCTGCACTCTGAAATAAACATCAATTTGTCTAATCCAATTGTCTAGCTTTTCTACATTCAACTCTCCATTATATATAGGTAAATCAAATTTAACATCTAGTTCAATCAAAGATGCCTTCCTTTTATGTTTGGGGCTATTAGGAGGTGTGAGAAAGCTTTCTTCTTTCCCTTTGCCTTTTGAGTGGTCATGGAAGTGAGACTCATCTTCTCCTTTGTCTTGTTTGGAGCTTGATGAATCTTCGTCCTTGTGTTTTCTAAAATCCCTATACATTTCCTCTACCATGGACTTTATTGCTAGGAAACTATCTATGAATGGAGGGTTTGTCCCTACAGAACCTTCTTCTAACATTGTCTTTCGAGGGTTGACTCTTCCAATTTCAGGATTAGTTTCGACCAACTCTCCTTCTCCTAATTTGATCTTTGATCTAGTTAGCATTCAACAACTAAATCCAACACAAGCTTGTCTAACCTTGACAACCTTTAGCTCTGATACCACATGATCTGAAAGTCACTCGTAAGTGATCTAAGTTAAATAATTAATGAATGAAGGTATTACAGACTCATGTGCTGGTGTGTGTCTATGTTATCTTGGGCAACGGATCAATCAGATTGTAAAATACACAGACATTGGAAAATGGAAAAGAGTAAGAGAACACAGTAAGTAAATACAAGAACACAACACATTAATAAGGAGCTGACCCTATTCTCTAGGGCTACGTCTCCGATCCAACTTTCAGTGGTGGCCTTCTTTTTATTGTGTCTTTAAAGCAGAGATTTACAATGAGGAGCTCAACTTGAATCTCCTGAAACAGAGGATGATTAGTAGGGTGGTTCTTGGATTCCCCAAGCCACTAGAGTGCACAAAATATTTCCTTACCAAGTCTCAACCTCTCTAGTCCTTAACGGGAGGAGCCCAATGTGCTACTCAATTCCCAACAGATCCTCACAGGGATTGATTGAACCTCTAAAGCCTTCTATCTACTCGATGTTGCCTTACGCTGCAGGTCAGCTCGGCTCTTTGTTTTTCCACCTATTGCTTCATTGCCTCTTTCCTGGTTCTTCCTTGTTCTGTTCTCTGTCTGTTCATGGCTTAAAGCCAATTTTCCCTTGACTATTTTCTCCCTCTTCCATCCCTTCAGATAACCTATTGTTGATCACTTGGAGTTCCTTGCCTCTGCGTTGTCGCCATTGTCTAATGTCTCACAGGGAAGTGGCCACTTTTCCTCTCGTGAACTGCGCCAGATCATCCTCAAATGGTTTGGTATTTTGGTTACGTTGTGTAATGATTCATCCGCCAACTCAGCAGTCAAATCAGACTTCATACTTTTACATGTCGCGACTTAATTCCCCTGTCACATCCAGTTTTCCATTGGGCACAATCTCCGCCATCAGATTTGGAGCCCACAGATCCTACGGTGTTCACTTTTTTCGCGCGGTTGACTTGCTCGACCGTTAGACCATGATGACAGGTGGTTTTCTCTCTCATCCACTGGACACGCATCGTGTAATGTATGGAATCACTTGTCCTCCTACCAAATCCACTTACCGCCCCTAACACCTTCGATATACCACCATTTTTGGGAGCACAGGACCCGCCTTTCACCTTAGTGCTTTCCCTATGGTTTCCCAGCTTCCCATGCGACCGAGCACTCAGGGCCTTTTCCTTCTTGAGGGGTTTTGCCCGACGATGCACGATCATGCATCAGAAACAACCTCCATTTTCTGATCTGAGCTTCCTATTTACCAGTTTGCATCCTGCGCGGTCGCCATGGGCCTCGGTCAGTGTGCTTTGACTGAGGTCCTCATCGTTCCTTGCTGGCAACAAACTGCCATTTTCCAGAGGTCTTCTAGATTGCTCTTTGTTCACAAATTTTTTAAGTCTGTCCTGATTTGATATAGTCATAGAACTTTCATAATTTTCATGGATCCAATTTGGATCACCAAGTTAGGACTAACAAAACTATAATTAGATCCAGGGTTAATCAAAATGAAATAACTTAATCAAAAATATTACCATCCAACTCAATGTTAGATGCATGATGTTAGTCCTACCTCTTATCCACTGCTACATAGATACGTGGAATACTCTTACTAACATCCGCAATAGTCTGCGCCTCCTTTGCACTGTATATCTAAGGCCTACCACCCTAATTATGTGTATAATCTCTCTTAAGGTGCTCCTTACTACATGTCTAACATTCCAACTAACTAGTGCCCTCACCTCTATGCTACTTTTGTTGTTGTGACCCATGTCCCTATCTAGTTGCATTAAATCTGTTTTGCGGTACCACATTCTCTTTCTCATCTGCATGCGAAGGCCTTTTCCTCTTAGGCTGTCATTTACCTTTACCTTTGTCCTTTCCTTTCCATCCATGCTAAGGTTCATTCTTACGATTTGATTGTTCATAGAAATGCTTCAATTTCCCAATAACTTCCTCAAGTCATCGAGGTTCATCATGCTCAATCCAATCTCTTAATGCTAATGGAAAACCATTGACAAATCTCTTAACTTTAGCCTTCTCATCAGTATGATACAATTCATACCTCCATAGCTCAAGAAACTTGGCCATGTACTCTTCATATTTCGCTCATCCCATCTTCCTGAAAATCCTCTTGAACTCCTGCTAAATCAAATCATATGTCCTAATGTCTCTGACGCACTTCACATCTTCCCACAAAAGTTTTCTTTGCCTTTCAAGCTGAAGATAACTACTTTTGCCTTCATGTTAGTTGTGAGCTCATGAAACTCAAAGAATTTATTCATTCCAGGTATTTAAGCCTCTCCATCTTTCAGTTTATTGGCATCTCTAGCAAAAGTATGTGGCTTCACTTTCTTAAACTCATGGGGAAAGTATCCCCTATCATTTGTCCTATAAGGATGATAGTGAAGACTGTCATGATGTCTATGAGAACCAGAACTAAAATAGTACCTGTACTCATTGTCCCTCCTATCCAGAGTGTCCAACAACGTCCATCTCTCATCGTGGTAGATCTATCTAACCTATGTCTACTGGGACACCTACTGCCATACACCCCATTAGTTCCATCCCCATGTCCATGGTTGAACCGAAGTGGCCCTTGTTGCTGCAAGTCCTATAAACTTTGAAGAACTATAACATTAACCTCTACTTTCTTCTCTTCTTCCTATATGATCTAGTCATTATCTTCATTACAACTCCTTATCTCTTGCTTCAAACCTCTCAGTGTAGCTACCAAATCAGAACAGTTCCCAACGCCATACTTCTCTTCGGATTCATAGGGAGGGATTTTTTAGTCAACTATATTTCTAGCCATTTGAACTCTTTCCTACAATGCATAATATGTTAGATAAACCAAGTCAAAATAAATCAACGTACCTCATTATAGCATGAGGAGGTTACCTTGTATGCAAGATCACCAAATTAGCATGATACATGTATAAGAGAATCATAACAAAATATAGAAATAGGAAAATAAATGTATCAAGACATAATCATCACTCTAGTTAGGGTCCATTCATAAATGCAAGGCCATATCGGCAATTCATGCTATGACCTCATGCATGACAACAACCATTAATCCATTATACACATTTCCACATGCAACCAACAACATGCATAAGCAATTCCTAATCAACTACATATACACATAGACGCATGTACTCGAACACAAGCGATAAATTTTTTTAATCAACCTACAAGACTGTTACATGTAGTGAACATAACCAACAACGTAACCTAACATACAACGATGTAAGTAGGCGACATAAAATCAACATTTGTTGTTTCGTCGCTAGAAAATGATTTCGTAGTGCCCGTTAAAATTTTATATTGTGGTTTCATGGAATATGAAATGACACAAGTCTATCCAAGATCTTCTTTCCATGACTCCTAGGTTTCTCCTCCACACAATATATGATTTGCCTAGCTTACTTCACCTGATCTTACAACACTATTAGAAATTTGGCGATTGAAAACCAATCTAAGATGTTTTTTTTTCCAAGAACTCCAAATAGGGTATTATGTCTCTGTAACAACACTCAAATCACTATAAATATTAGGGAACCACTATTCCAAAACACAACGACACTTTCCATCTACACGCTTTAACTCTGACACAATACGTATCACAAAAGGAAACTAAATTATCACAACAATTGAAGCTACAACGTTCAAAGTTTTAATGTAAATCGGTTCATCAAGTTACATAATTTCAAAATGACCATTACTGAAATGAACAAATGCATAGGAATAGAAACCAAGAGTTCACAAGTAGAAATCAAATTGGTTAATCACAAGAATGTGATTCAATCTCAACCATTCAGCAAACACCCAACTTAGATTCCAAAATTTATGTTCATTTATGCCATACACATAGAAATACCTTCTAGTTCACACAGATTGAATGTACAGGTGGGTCTGCAACTTCTGAACTATAGTTACACAATGAAACAATTCCTAAATGTAAATATTTACAATTCCTTAACAAAATATTTAAAAATTTCTCCTAGCATCACCATGTGACAAACCCATCACATGGGTAAGGTCCAGTCCAACTTTATAAAATTTTGTGCTCGACTTATACGCTTACATCAGACACCCAAGGCAAAAAAAAATCATGATCTCATAACCATGTGTTGATGAAGTGAATCTTCCTTGATCCAAAGCTTTATGTCAAGGTTGGTCCTTCTCCTTGTCATGTCACGGCTCTATTGCTTTCTTCAAACTTGGAATAGTTATCTTAAAAATTCACCACAAATTGAAAACAAAAGCAAATTTCCTTAATCTCATTTTAAATTATGACTCAGCTCCATACTTCTGCTGTGAAGCATGAAGTTTACTTCCTTCCTTCCTTTCAGATTTCCATCATGTTTTTGGTGATGACTCGTCTTCTTTAAAAGATTTCAGTTCCTCCTCGGATAATTGTCAAACTAAATATTTTTTTGTATCTCTGTTACCACTTGATGGCACATGAGTTCGCCCTAGTGCCAATATCCCCTATCTACCCCCACATAGCACCTAATTTACATCCAATCCAACAATATTTCAAGGAACATTTAAAAGATGCATTCAATATAAGAATATGAATTTAATATGATAAATTCTATGAGATATTTTTCTCTCACCCTCCACTCTTTATCTCACCTCATTTCATAAATCCAATTACATATGCTTCAACTTAACAAATAATGTATGCATGACACACTCATTTAAGCACTTGTCCCAATGTTTTAATCATTCATGTTTATACCCATATAATAATGGATTCGGCCCTTTGTAACATTCAATTCCCAAAAATAAAAATACCAACACAATTGGGTAATACAGAGGTAGGCCAAAAGGGTATTTCAGATAGACACACAACCTTTCAAAATTTAAATTTTTTATCATTCGCTACGAAATGATTTTGTAGCACCTTTTAAAATTATACATTCTAGTTTCGAGGAAGATGAAACAAAATGAATATTTCTAAGATCGACTCTCCACGACCTCTGACTTTCTCTGCCACATAATATATGATTTACGTACCTTCGTTCACCTCTTTTTTCAACACTATTACAAATTTGCTAATCGAAAACCAGACTAAGAGGGTTTTTTTCTAGAACTCCAGACAACGTACTTTGTCTCTGTATCACCACTCAAATAGTTGTAAATACCAAAGAACCACTATACTAGAACAAGGCAACAGATTCCTTCTACATACATTAAGAATGACACAACAGGAATCACAAAAGACAAATAGATTATCACAATGACTGAAGCCATAATGTTCAAATTTTTAATGTAAATAATTTTAGCAAGTTACGTACTTTCAAAATGACCAGTATTCAAATGAAAAAATGCATAGGAATAGAAACCATGAGTTCAAAAATAGAAATTTATTTTTTAATAATAAGAACTTGATTCAATCTCAAACATTTACAAAGCACACAACTTATAGTCCAAAATTCTTTTCATTTATGCGATTCACACAGAAATACCTTCCAGTTCACACAAACTGAAGGTAAAGGTGGGATTGCAACTTCTGAAAACTAGTTACACAGAGAAACAATGGGTTCATCTCTTCTCCTACACTCTTCTCCTCTCTTCTGGAGCTTCTCCTCATCTAAGGAACTTCCCAAACACTCTTTTCTTATTGTTATCCAAAATAAACTTCCTATGTCAACGAAGAGTCACAAAATGTGAGTCATATAAACTTATCCAAAAAATAAGGGTAGTGAAAGCTATTTTTTTCTTTTACAATAGAAAATAACTTCTCCAACTTATTTATGAAAAATCAAATTTCACTCCTAAATGTAAATATTTACAATTCCTTAACAAAATATTTAAAAAATTCTCCCATCATCACCATGTGACCATCCCATCACATGGATAACTTTGGTCCAACTTCATCAAATTTTGTGCTTGGACTATGCACCAAAGTCATACTCCCATGGCCAAAAAGATTCATGGTCTATTAACCATGTGTTGATGAAGTGAATCTTCCTCAATCCCAAACTTTTTGTTGTAGCTAGTCCTTCTCCTTCTCATGTCGCTTCTCTAATATTTTATTCAAAATTCATAACTTCAACCATGCAATTGTCTGTTTCCAAATTTACCGCAAATTGAAAACAAAACCAAATTTATCTCAATCATATTTCCAATTATGATTCTTCTCCATGCTTTTGTTGCAAACTATTAACTTTACTGGCTTCCTTTCTTTCATATTTCCATCCATTTTTCGTGCAGACTCAACTTCTTTAAAATATTTCTATTCCTCCTCTCAAAGTTGTCAAAATAAATATATTTATGTGGCTCTGCCACCACATGATGGCAGGCGAGTTCAACCCGACACCAATATCCCCAATCTACTCCACACATAGCTCTAAATTTACATCCAATCCAACAATATTTCAGGAAACATTTAACATATGTATTCAATATAAGAATATGAATTTATTATGATCAATTCCATGAGATATTTTTCTCTCACCCTCCACTCTTTATCTCACCTCGTTTTGTAAATCCAATTACATACGCTTCAACTTAATGAATAATGTATGCAAAATAATAATTCTTTGACACACTCATTTAAGTTATTGTCCCACTATTTTAATCCTTCATGTTTATACCTATATAACAATCGATTCAGCCCTTTTTCATGCTCAATGCCCAACAATAAGAATGCCCAGACAACTGGGAAATATGGAAGTAGGCCAAAAGAGGATTTAGACTGACATTTAGCCTTCCAAGATTTAAATTTTTTTAACAGTCGCTATGAGATGATTTTGCAGTGCCAGTTTTATTTATTGTTTTGCCATTACAAAATTATTTCATAGTTCCCATTAAAATTTTGTATTGCAGTTTCAAGCAAGATGAAATGACCTGACTCTTGCTAAGAGTGACACTCCATGGTCTCTCTATTGCTCCTCCAAAGAATATATGATTTACTTACCTTCCTTCACCTGAGTTTGTAACACTATTACGAATTTAACAATCGAAAACGAGTCTAAGAGGGATTTTTTTTTCAAAATTCCAAATAGGGTACTCTACCTCTATAAAACCACTCAAGTCAATGTAAATACTAGGGAACCACTATTCTAGAACACAACAACACATTCCTTCTACATACTTTAATACTAATACAAGATTCCAAAAATACAAATACATTATCAAAATGATTGAAGAATCAATGCTCATATTTTTAATGAAAATTGGTTCAACAAGTTAGAGACTTTGAAAATTACCAGTATTCAAATGAACGAATGCACAGGAATAGAAACCAGGAGTTCACAAGTAGAAATCGAAATGGTGAATCATAGAAATTTGACTCAATCTTACCCATTTAGCAAACACAGAACTTACAATCCAAAATTTATGTTCATTTCTTCCATTCACAGATAAATATCTTCCAATTCACACATTTTGAAGGTACAAGTGAGTGTGAAACTTTTGAAATGTAGTTACATAGAGAAATAACAGGTTCCTCTCTTCTCCTTCCCACTTCTTCTCATGTCTTCTAGAGATTCGCCTCACCTAAGGAACTTCCCAAAAACTCTTTTCTTACTGTTTCCAAAAAGAAAATGCATATCACAACCAAGCATCACAAAATGTGAATCGTATCCCATTATCCACAAAATAGGGGAACTAAAAACTATTTTTTTCTTTTACGATAGAAAATAACTTCAACTTATTTATGAAAAATCATGTTTCATTCGTAAATGTAAATATTTACAATTTCTTAACAAAATATTAAAAAATTTCTCCCTGCATCACCACGTGACCATCGCTTAACATGGGTAAGATCTGGTCCAAGTTCATAAAATTTTGTGCTTGGCCTATGCACCTGCATCAAAATCCCAAGGTGAAAAAGATTCATGGTCTCCCGACCATATGCTGATGAAGTGAATCTTCCTTGATTCCAAACTTTATGTCGTAGTTGGTCCTTTGCCTTGTCATTTCGTTGCTCTATTATTTTCTTCAAACTTTAGAAATTCAACCATGCAATTGAGGGTTTCAAAATTCACCACAAATTGAAAATAAAACCAAATTTAACCCAATCATATTTCTAATTTTGGTTTTGTTGCATGCCTCTCCTATGAACTCCGAACTTTACTTGCATCCTTTCTTTCATATTATCGTCATGTTTTTGGTGCATAATTCTCTTCTTTAAAATATTTTTATTCATCCTTTAAGAGTTCTCAAAATAAAGAGATTTGTGTGGCTCTCATACCACTTCATGGCACACGAGTTCATCCCAACACCAATATCCCCAATCTACTCCACATATAGCTCTGAATTTACATCCAATCCAACAATATTTCAAGAAACATTTAACATTTGCATTCAATATAAGAATATGAATTTATTATGATAGAATCCATGAGAGATTTTTCTCTCGCCCTCCATTCTTTATCTCACATCATTTAATAGACCCAATTACACACGCTTCAAATTAAGAAAAAATGTATCACTATAATAACTTTTAACACACTCATTTAAGAACTCGTCCCAATGTTTTAATCCATCATGTTTATACACATATACAATGGATTTGACCCTTTGTAACATTCAATTCCCAACAATAAAAATACCCACACAACTGGGAAATATAAAATAAGGCCAAAAGGTGATTTCAGACCAATGCACATCCTTTCAAAATTTAAATTTTTTTATCAGTCGGTATGAAATGATTTCGTAGCACCTATTTTCCAATTTGTTGTCCCATCGTTATGAAATCATGTTAAATTTTTTTATTGTGGTTTCAATGAAGATGAAATGACCTTACTCTTTCTAAGATCAACGCTCAATGGCCTCTCGCTTTCTCCTCGACAAAATATATCATTTGCCTAGCTTCCTTCACCTAAGTTTGCAACACTATTACAAATTTTTCAATTGAACACCAGTCTAAGAGGGTCTTTTTTTTTTCAGAACTCCAAACAGGGTACTTTGTCTCTATAACAACACTCAAATCACTATAAATACTAGGGACCCACTATTCTTGAACATAGTAAAACATTCCTTCTACATACTTTAATACTGACACAACAAAAATCCCAAAAGACAAATACATTGTGACAATGTTATGCAAGCAGCTCAAAAAAATATAGATGAACAACTTAAAAAGTATCCTCTTCGACGAGGAAACCTCCTTAAAATTACATAAACAAACAATTATTAGATGACACAAATTAAAAAAAACCATTTTTATATGTAGGATTCTAAGGGGTCACATTATAATTAGAGCCTACATAACAATAATAATGTAATCGAACAACAATAACAATAGTGGGATTTTATGGGGCACCACAATAGTAATATGGGGGCTACATGGGCACAATAATAAAAATAAGGGGGCTACACTAACAATAACAATAATGGGGTTAAACTAATATTATAGGGACCTAACATGCACCTCTCCTTCAGAAAAGTGTTGTCTTCAACACTTGAGTAGTTCTCGATGCTTTTGTATAAAATTCTCTTCCTCCCACGTGGAGTCTTCATTGGGTAAGTTCTTCCACTTAATGAGATACTCTAAAATTGGTTGATTTCATATTTGTCGGGTTCCTATTTCCATGACTACTTTAGGCTCAAATATGATTTTTTCTTCTTCGTCATGTTTTGGCAACATTGTTTGAACTCGAACCTTATCATCGATAACGAGGAAACTCCAATTTGTATGCCATAGTACCAATATTTTGCAACATGTTTCATGGATCGTAGCACTTGGGTGATAATTTATTATCTTTCTTAGCTTTCTTGAGATATATTTTTTTGTATTTTTGTAGCCATAAAAATACCCAGTAACCTACATCAAAGCTTCTTTCACTACAATGTTGATCTGCCTGTTGTTTCATTCGATTCTATGTCATAGTGAGGTTATCCTTTAATAGTTAGAGAACTTGTTGTTGATGCTCGATGTGAAATTCCACTACTTTAACCTTATAATTTTCTCTTAAAGATGATGTGATGGATGGTAGATGATATCCATAAAGGGCCATATATGGGGTCATTTTTGTTGTAGTATGGAAGGAAGTGTTATACCACCATTCAACTAAAGGTAACGACTTGACGCATTGTAATTTTTTATAAAATACAAAGAAATGAAGATACCTTCCAAACCTTGTCCAATATCTCAGTTTTACCATCAAATTGAGGATGATAAGATGAGCTATGAGATAATTGAGTACCTACACAAGAAAATAATTATGTCCTTTCTAGTGAAAATAGGATCTCTCTCACTTACTATAATGTTTGGGACTCCATGAAGATTTTGAATTGTTTCCATAAATGTTGTAGCAATTGTATTAGCTTTAAAAGGGTGAGATAATGCACAAAAGTGTGCATACTTTGTAAGTCTATCAACTACCACCATGATTAAACTCTTTCCTTCATACTTGGGTAAACTTGTGATAAAATCCATTGATACCTCCTCCCCACACTGAGTTGGACTAGATAAAGGTTGTAATAGACTGAGGGTCTTAATTATCTCAAATTTATATTTCTTGGCAAACCAAACATTCTGCCACAAGCTTCTGAATATCAGATTTAAGGCCATCAAAAAAAATTTCCTTCTTGACCCTCTGGTAAGTTTTTAATAATCTTGAGTGCCCTCCTAAGGGATAGGTCTGTAATTGCAGACGAATATTTTGTTTGAGTTGGGAATTCTTACAAAGCTATAAGTGATCTTTGTACCATAATGAATAATTTCCAACTAAATTTATCAAATGTACTGGGATCCTGTTTCAACTTTTGAATAAGTGACCACACCTCTTCATCATTATTCCATTCATCCCATCTTGCTTTAATTATCCACTCAAGTTGGATAATAGAAATGACAGAAATAAATTCTTCCACATCCTCATCCTTTCTTGAGAGTGCATCTGCAACAACATTTTTCTTCCCTTTTTTGTAGATGATTTCAAAGTCATAACCCAACATATTTGTCACCCATTTTTGCTGCTCTTCTGAAGATACTCTTTATTCAAAAAAGTATTTAATACTATCATGATTTTTTTTTACCTTGAAGTTTCTGCCCATTATGTCAGGTCGCCATTACTTTAGTGCCTGTAGTATTGCCAACATTTCCTTCTCATACATAGGTTTGTGTGAATACTTTCCTTTGATTGCATGACTTTGAAAAGAAATGTATCTTCCTTGTTACATTAAAACAACACCAATTCCCTTTCTTGAGGCATCACATTACACAATAAACGCTTTTGTGGAGTCTGGAATAGCTAAGACCGATGCTTCACACATTTCCTTTTTAAGATGTTCAAAGGCCTTCTTTGCTTCTGGAAACCAAGAAAATGAATCTTTCCTCAATAATGATGTTAGAGGTGCCACTCTTCTTCCATATTTCTTAACAAACTTGTGATAATACCCTGTTAACCTAAGAAATCCTCGAAGATGATTTATGGTTCTAGGGATTTTCCATTCCTTAATGGCTTTAATTTTGTTAGAGTCTACCTTAACACCCTCGCGAGATAAAATATGACGCAAATATTCCACCTCCTGTACTCAAAATAAACATTTGGATCTATTTTCATATAACTGTTTCTCCTCCAATTGTTTGAGCACCCTATCAACATGTTGAACATGATCCTTCCAAGGCTTGATGTAGATTAATATATAAACAAAAAATACTAACACACATTTTCTAAGCAAGGGTTTGAAAATAGAATTCATCAAGCCTTGAAATGTGGAAGGTGCATTAGTAAGGCCAAAATGCATGACAAAAAATTCATAATTACCCTCATGAGTGTTGAATGTTGTTTTTGGAATGCATTTATTCTTCATTCTAATTTGATGATATCATGAATGGATATCCAACTTGGTGAAGTAAATTGCTCCATGTAATTGATGCAATAATTCATCAATGACATGAATGATAAATTTATCTTTAATAGTGAGCATGTTGATCTCCCTATAATTTGGGTACATACACCATGATTCATCCTTCTTGTGCACCAATACTACTGGGATATTTGTGCTTGATTTTTGGAGGATCACTTCTTGGAATTAAATGAATAACATGATCATGATTACAAATAGGTGGGAGGTGATTGGGAGTCTCAAACACCCTGGAATGATTTTCCAAGACATTTTGGATATCTGGAGAAATAAATGATTTCGATGTTTGAACCTCTAGTGAGACTTCGAGATCCTCAATTAGTGAAGGTTCAAACAATCTCAAGAAATCTGCATTTATGACTGAGTAGATGTGCATGTAAGCTGGTAGATCAAGGTGGAAGGAATTCTCCCCAATCTTCTCAAGTATCTTGAAAGGTCCATACCTGATAGGCTTTAGCTTTTTACCTTCACCTTGCATCCTGTCCTTGCTGATGTACAACCAGACTTGGTCACCAACATGGAGACTATGCTCCATCCGATGCTTGTGATGCCTTGCCTTGTATTTGGCTTGGCTCTTTCCACATGTTCCTGTACTGCCTGGTGGATCTCTTGGATCTGTTCAATGAACCTAGTTGCCCTGTCCACATCACTGTGTCCCTCAACTGTGGTGTCTTTACCAAAGACAAAATCCAAAGGAGACCTTGGTGTGAAACCAAAACAGGTCTCAAAAGGAGATCTCTGTGTAGAGGAATGTTTTGCTCTATTGTAAGCATGTTTTACATAACATAAATGTTCATCCGACAACTTAGGATGCTTGCTGCAATATCCCCTAAGCAACTGGATCACTGTCCTGTTGACTACTTCGGTCTGGCCATCGGTTTGTGGATGGGAGGTTGTGCTTTTCTTCAATTTTGTGTCCATCAGTTCCCACAGACTTGACCAAAACTTCCCCACAAATCAGGTGTCTCGATTAGATACAATGGAATTGGGTAATGCAAAATGAACCCATACATGTTGAAAGTGCAGTTTTGCAGTTTGTTCAGTTGTAATCTCTTTATTACAAGGTATCAAAATACACATTTTGTTGAACCTATCCACAACAACATACAGATAATCATGACCTTTCCTAGATTTAGGCAGTCCTCCAACAAAATCCATGGAAACACTTTCCCAAGGGTGAGAAGGAACTGGTAATGGAGTGTACAAGCCTAGTTTTCTATTGCTGGGCTTGCTTTTAGCACACATAGTACACCCTCTTACATATCTAGAAATTGTCTCGTTCATTTTTGGCCAATAAAAAAATCTTTGCAGTTGTGCAACTGTTTTACTTACCCCAAAGTGACCTGATATTAGAGAAGTGTGTGCTTCTCGAATTATCATTACTCTCTCAGTTTGCGAAATGTATAGCTTCCCACAATGATATAGGAGTTGGTCCTTTACATGATAATCCAATTCTTCTACTCGTTTGCCTTGACTTAAAGTTGCATATACATCTTTGAAATCTATATCTTGAGCATATTGTTCAATGTAACTCTCATGTAACAAAGAATTATGCTTAAGTATAGTAGATGAATTTATAATGGGTCTAGATAACATATCTGCAACTTTATTGTGCATGCCCTTTTTATATCGATGACTAATGAAACTGTTGTAGAAAACCCATCAATCTATAGTGTATTGATTTCTGCAACTTAGTTTGGGAGTGTAGATATTGAAGTGGTCGATGATCAATATGTATTACTTTATCTTTGCCCATTGGGTATTGTTTCCACGTTTCCACACTCTGTACTAATGCATACAATTCTTTATCATATATAGGATAGTTAACTACTGCAGAATTAAATGTCTCAGAATGATAACATATGAGTTTACTGTGTTGTGTCAACACTGATCCCATGGCATAGTCAATGGCATCCGTTTGGATCTCAAATGGTCTTTGAAGATCAGGAAGTGCTAGTACAGGTGCAGTACTAATCTTTTCTTTCAAGGTATTGAAGGCTTTCTGCTATTTGCCTCCCCACTGAAACACCTTGTTCAATCCTATTAAAGCATGTAAGGGAGCTACGATTAAGGAAAAGTTAGAAATGAAGTTTCTCCAATATTGTGATGCATCTAGGAAGCTTCTAACTTCCGTAGCACATTTGGGTTTAGGCCAGTTCACAATGACTGGCACCTTAGAGGGATCTATATTCAATTCACCACCCACTACTATGTGTCCCAAATAATTCAAAGATGTTTTGCCAAATTAACATTTTGAGAGTTTAACATAATTTTTTTTCTCTTTTCAAAACATCCAATGTCTGCTTAGCATGCTTTAAATGTTCTTCCCATGTGTTTCTAAATATCAGAATGTCATCCAGATACACAAGAAAAAAATCATGAAGAGAAGGTCTAAGTACATCATTCATTAATCTCACGAAAGTAGAAAGAGCATTAGTTAAGCCAAAAGGCATAACCAGCCACTCATACAATCCCTGCTTTGTTTTGAAAGCAATCTTCCATGCATCTTGTTCTGCAACCCTGACCTGGTGGTATCCACTATGCAAGTCTAGATTGGAAAAATAAACAACTTCTCTTGATTGATCTAACATATCATCTATGCGAGGAAGGTGATAACGATTTTTTTTTGTTATCTTATTCAGTTCTAGGTAATCAATGCACATTCTCCACGATCCATCTTTCTTTCTCACCGAAATGATTGGTGACCCTCATCGTGATGTGCTAGGTCTGATGAAGCCTTTCTTGAGCAACTCCTACACGTGCTTCTTGATTTCAACATTCTCTAAAGCAGACAACCTGTACATTCCAATGTTAGGCAATGGAGCATCTTGTTGCAAAATAATATCATGCACTATTTCCTTTTTGGGTGGCAGACCTTTAGGTTCTTGAAACAGGATATCATTCTCTGAAACAACCTTTTCTAAATCAGCTTGTTGTTTAGCATCACCTCAAATACATTTGTTTTATCAGGTTTCTTTTCCCTTACAACCATCAGTAAGAATTGTTTACATGAATTTATCATTCGTTTCATCTGCCCTGAGTTTATGATAGTATAATTATTCTTGAGCTTATGAGCTCTTTCAAAGTATTCGATACCATGTTTATCCAATAGATACTTGTTCTCAGCTCTATAGAAAATAGCTTTTCTGTCATACAAGTAAGGACTTCCTAAAACAATTCCACATATATCCAAAGGAATTATGTCTAACTCAACCTCATCTACAAACGCTGACCCAAAAGAAAACGTGAGTTTTCATTGTCTAGTCACTTGTACTTGTGCTTTATCATTCAACCATCCTAATGGGTATGGTTTCTTGTAAGGTGTAGTTTCTAATCCAAACTTCTTTACGATTGCTTCAAAAATCGAATTTACTTGTGAGCCACTATCAAACAAGGTATCAATATTTCGATGTTTGGAAATAACTCGAATATGGAAAAGATCATGTCTTTTTCTCTCATTTTCTTCATTAATAATAGATTGCACAGAATTACTAGTAGATGCTTTAGAATTCTTACCTTTTATATCCGTGGTTGCAATAGTTGTTTCATCTCTCAAGTGTGACCCCAAATCTTTCTGAATAGCTGCAATAGTCTTCTTCTTCTTGCCCTCAAACTTCTTAGGTCTCAGCTCTGGATGTAGAATCCAATAGTGCTCATCATCATGCCCATCCTTTTTACAACGAGTGCATGAAGCCTTGCTTTTCTGTGGAGTTTTAGCCTTCCTTGCTTTCCATTTTTGCTTTCTTGCAGTCAGTTGGGATGATCCCCCAACTTCTGGATTTCCACTCTTTCCTCTAGCTTCTAGATGAGTAGCTTGTATAGATACCTCATCTATACTAGTGGGATTAAACATGAGGATAGTGTGCCTCATGTAGCTGTGTAGACCACCAATGTACTTCAACAGAGTCTCAGGTGAGTCTAATTAGATTCCTAGAATTAATGCTCCCTTTCAAAATTCTTGAGTGTATCCTTGTACACTTTTCCCTTTCAACTGTCGAAGGGTTTTCCAGCTCATCATGGCTTGTTTCATATAGGCGAATGGATAGAACTACTTTTTGATTGCAGAAACAAATTCACTCTAGACAGAGATAGTCTTACCATGTCTCTTCATGTCAGCTTGGGTCCTACCTTCCCACCAAACCAAGGCAGTGCCTCCAAGGCGTAGGCTTTCTAGCTGAATCTTGCTCTTGTCGGAATCGATACTCTGCACTCTGAAATAAACATCAATTTGTCTAATCCAATTGTCTAGCTTTTCTACATTCAACTCTCCATTATATATAGGTAAATCAAATTTAACATCTAGTTTAATCAAAGATGCCTTCCTTTTATGTTTAGGGCTATTAGGAGGTGTGAGAAAGCTTTCTTCTTTCCCTTTGCCTTTTGAGTGGTCATGGAAGTGAGACTCATCTTCTCCTTTGTCTTGTTTGGAGCCTGATGAATCTTCGTCCTTGTGTTTTCTAAAATCCCTATACATTTCCTCTACCATGGACTTTATTTCTAGGAAAATATCTATGAATTGAGGGTTTGTCCCTACAAAACCTTCTTCTAACATTGTCTTTCGAGGGTTGACTCTTCCAATTTCAGGATTAGTTTCGACCAACTCTCCTTCTCCTAATTTGATCTTTGATCTAGTTAGCATTCAACAACTAAATCCAACACAAGCTTGTCTAACCTTGACAACCTTTAGCTCTGATACCACTTGATCTGAAAGTCACTCGTAAGTGATCTAAGTTAAATAATTAATGAATGAAGGTATTACAGACTCATGTGCTGGTGTGTGTCTATGTTATCTTGGGCAATGGATCGATCAGATTGCAAAATACACAGACACTGGAAAATGGAAAAGAGTAAGAGAACACAGTAAGTAAATATAAGAACACAACACATTAATAAGGAGCTGACCCTATTCTCCAGGGCTACATCTCCGATCCAGCTTTCAGTGGTGGCCTTCTTTTTATTGTGTCTTTAAAGCAGAGATTTACAATGAGGAGCTCAACTTGAATCTCTTGAAACAGAGGATGATTAGTAGGGTGGTTCTTGGATTCCCCAAGCCACTAGAGTGCACAAAATATTTCCTTACCAAGTCTCAACCTCTCTAGTCATTAATGGGAGGAGCCCAATGTGGTACTCAATTACCAACAGATCCTCACAGGGATTGCTTGAACCTCTAAAGCCTTCTATCTACTCGATGTTGCCTTACGCTGCAGGTTAGCTCGGCTCTCTATTTTTCCGCCTCTTGCTTCATTGCCTCTTTCCTGGTTCTTCCTTGTTCTGTTCTCTGTCTGTTCATGGCTTAAAGCCAATTTTCCCTTGACTGTTCGCTCCCTCTTCCACCCCTTCAGATAACCTATTGTTGATCGCTTGGAGTTCCCTGCCTCTGCGTTGTCGCCGTTGTGTAATGTCTCACAGGGAAGTGGCCACTTTTCCTCTCGCGAACTGCGCCAGCTCATCCTCAAATGGTTTGGTATTTTGGTTACGTTGTGTAATGATTCATCCGCCAACTCAGCGGTCAAATCAGACTTCAGACTTTTACATGTCATGACTTAATTCCCCTGTCACATCCAGTTTTCCATTGGGCACAATCTCCCCCGTCAGATTTGGAGCCCACAGATCCTACGGTGTTCACTTTTTTCGCGCGGTTGACTTGCTCGACCATTAGCCCATGATGACAGGTGGTTTTATCTCTCATCCACTGGACACACATCGTGTAATGTACGGAATCACTCATCCTCCTACCAAATCCACTTACCGCCCCTAACACCTCCGATATACCACCATTTTTGGGAGCACAGGACCCGCCTTTCACCTTAGTGCTTTCCCTACGGTTTCCCAGCTTCCCATGCGACCGAGCACTCAGGGCCTTTTCCTTCTCGAGGGGTTTTGCCCGGCGATGCACGATCATGCATCAGAAACAACCTCCATTTTCTGATCTGAGCTTCCTATTTACCAGTTTTCATCCTGCGCGGTCGCCATGGGCCTCGGTAAGCGTGCTTTGACCGAGGTCCTCATCGTTCCTTGCTGGCAACAAACTGCCACTGTCTAGAGGTCTTCTAGATTTCTCTTTGTTCACAAATTTTTTAAGTCTGTCCTGATTTGATATAGTCATAGAACTTTCATAATTTTCATGGATCCAATTTGGATCACCAAGTTAGGACTAACAAAACTATAATTAGATCCAGGGTTAATCAAAATGAAATAACTTAATCAAAAATATTACCGTCCAACTCAATGTTAGATGCATGATGTTATTCCTACCTCTTACCCACTGCTACATAGATACGTGGAATACTCTTACTAACATCCGCAATAGTCTGCGCCTCCTTTGCACTGTATATCTAAGGCCTACCACCCTAATTATGTGTATAATCTCTCTTAAGGTGCTCCTTACCACATGTCTAACATTCCAACTAACTAGTGCCCTCACCTCTATGCTACTTTTGTTGTTGTGACCCATGTCCCTGTCTAGTTGCATTAAATCTGTTTTGCGGTGCCACATTCTCTTTCTCATCTGCATGCGAAGGCCTTTTCCTCTTAGGTTGTCATTTACCTTTACCTTTGTCCTTTCCTTTCCATCCATGCTAAGGTTCATTCTTACGATTTGATTGTTCATAGAAATGCTTCAATTTCCCAATAACTTCCTCAAGTCATCGAGGTTCATCATACTCAATCCAATCTCTTAATGCTAATGGAAAACCACTGACAAATCTCTTAACTTTAGCCTTCTCATCAGTATGATACAATGCATACCTCCATAGCTCAAGAAACTTGGCCATGTACTATTCATATTTCGCTCATCCCATCTTCCTGAAAAGCCTCTTGAACTCCTGCTAAATCAAATCATATGTCCTAATGTCTCTGACGCACTTCACATCTTCCCACCAAAGTTTTCTTTGCCTTTCAAGCTGAAGATAACTACTTTGGCCTTCATGTTAGTTGTGAGCTCATGAAACTCAAAGAATTCATTCCAGGTATTTAAGCCTCTCCATCTTTCAGTTTCTTGACATCTCCCGCAAAAGTATGTGGCTTCACTTTCTTAAACTCATGGGGAAAGTATCCCCTATCATTTGTCCTATAAGGATGATAGTGAAGACTGTCATGATGTCTATGAGAACCAGAACTAAAATAGTACCTGTACTCATTGTCCCTCCTATCCAGAGTGTCCAACAACGTCCATCTCTCATCGTGACAGATCTATCTAACCTATGTCTACTGGGACACCTACTTCCATACACCCCATTAGTTCCATCCCCATGTCCATGGTTGAACCGAAGTGGTCCTTGTTACTACAAGTCCTATAAACTTTGAATAAGTATAACATTAACCTCTGCTTGCTTCTCTTCTTCCTATATGATCTAGTCATTATCTTCATTACAACTCCTTATCTCTTGCTTCAAACCTCTCAGTGTAGCTACCAAATCAGAAGAGTTCCCAACGCCATACTTCTCTTCGGATTCATAGGGAGGGATTTTTTAGTCAACTATATTTCTAGCCATTTGAACTCTTTCCTACAATGCATAATATGTTAGATAAACCAAGTCAAAATAAATCAACGTACCTCATTATAGCATGAGGAGGTTACCTTGTATGCAAGATCACCAAATTAGCATGATACATGTATAAGAGAATCATAACAAAATATAGAAATAGGGAAATAAATGTATCAAGACATAATCATCCCTCTAGTTAGGGTCCATTCATAAATGCAAGGCCATATCAGCAATTCATGCTATGACCTCATGCATGACAACAACCATTAATCCATTATACACATTTCCACATGCAACCAACAACATGCATAAGCAATTCCTAATCAACTACATATACACATAGACGCATGTACTCGAACACAAGCGATAATTTTTTTTAATCAACCTACAAGACTGATACATGTAGTCAACATAACCAACAACGTAACCTAACATACAACGATGTAAGTAGGCGAGATAAAATCAACATTTGTTGTTTCGTCGCTAGAAAATGATTTCGTAGTGCCCGTTAAAATTTTATATTGCGGTTTCATGGAATATGAAATAACACAAGTCTATCCAAGATCTTCTTTCCATGACTCCTGGGTTTCTCCTCCACACAATATATAATTTTCCTACCTTACTTCACCTGATCTTACAACACTATTAGAAATTTGGCGATTGAAAACCAATCTAAGATGGTTTTTTTTCCAAGAACTCCAAATAGGGTATTATGTCTCTGTAACAACACTCAAATCACTATAAATATTAGGGAACCACTATTCCAAAACACAACGACACTTTCCATCTACACGCTTTAACTCTGACACAATACGTATCACAAAAGGAAACTAAATTATCACAACAATTGAAGCTACAACGTTCAAAGTTTTAATGTAAATCGGTTCATCAAGTTACATAATTTCAAAATGACCATTACTGAAATGAACAAATGCATAGGAATAGAAACCAAGAGTTCACAAGTAGAAATCAAATTGGTTAATCACAAGAATGTGATTCAATCTCAACCATTCAGTAAACACACAACTTAGATTCCAAAATTTATGTTCATTTATGCCATACACATAGAAATACCTTCTAGTTCACACAGATTGAATGTACAGGTGGGTCTGCAACTTCTGAACTATAGTTACATAATGAAACAATTCCTAAATGTAAATATTTACAATTCCTTAACAAAATATTTAAAAATTTATCCCAGCATCACCATGTGACAAACCCATCACATGGGTAAGGTCCAGTCCAACTTTATAAAATTTTGTGCTCAACTTATACGCTTACATCAAACACCCAAGGTGAAAAAAAATCATGATCTCATAACCATGTGTTGATGAAGTGAATCTTCCTTGATCCAAAGCTTTATGTCAAGGTTGGTCCTTCTCCTTGTCATGTCATGGCTCTATTGTTTTCTTCAAACTTGGAATAGTTATCTTAAAAACTCACCACAAATTGAAAACAAAACCAAATTTCCTTAATCTCATTTTAAATTATGACTCAGCTCCATACTTCTACTGTGAAGCATGAACTTTACTTCCTTCCTTCCTTTCGGATTTCCATCATGTTTCTGGTGATGACTCGTCTTCTTTAAAAGCTTTCAGTTCCTCCTCTGATAATTGTCAAACTAAAGATTTTTTTGTGTCTCTGATACCACTTGATGGCACATGAGTTCGCCCTAGTGCCAATATCCCCTATCTACCCCCACATAGCACCTAATTTACATCCAATCCAAAAATATTTCAAGGAACATTTAAAAGATGCATTCAATATAAGAATATGAATTTAATATGATAAATTCTATGAGATATTTTTCTCTCACCGTCCACTCTTTATCTCACCTCATTTCATAAATCCAATTACATATGCTTCAACTTAACAAATAATGTATGCATGACACACTCATTTAAGCACTTGTCCCAATGTTTTAATCCTTCATGTTTATACCCATATAATAATGGATTCGGCCCTTTGTAACATTCAATTCCCAAAAATAAAAATACCAACACAATTGGGTAATACAGAGGTAGGCCAAAAGGGTATTTCAGACAGACACACAACCTTTCAAAATTTAAAATTTTTATCATTAGCTACGAAATGATTTTGTAGCACCTTTTAAAATTATACATTCTAGTTTCGAGGAAGATGAAACAAACTGAATATTTCTAAGATCGACTCTCCACGACCTCTGCCTTTCTCTGCCACATAATATATGATTTACGTACCTTCGTTCACCTCTTTTTTCAACACTATTACAAATTTGCTAATCGAAAACCAGACTAAGAGGGTTTTTCTCAAGAACTCCAGACAACGTACTTTGTCTCTGTATCACCACTCAAATAGTTGTAAATACCAAGGAACCACTATACTAGAACAAGGCAACAGATTCCTTCTACATACATTAAGAATTACACAATAGGAATCACAAAAGACAAATAGATTATCACAATGACTGAAGCCATAATGTTCAAATTTTTAATGTAAATAATTTAGCAAGTTACGTACTTTCAAAATGACCAGTATTCAAATGAAAAAATGCATAGGAATAGAAATCGAGAGTTCAAAAATAGAAATTTATTTTTTAATTTTAAGAACTTGATTCAATCTCAAACATTTACAAAGAACACAACTTATAGTCCAAAATTCTTTTCATTTATGCGATTCACACAGAAATACCTTCCAGTTCACACAAACTGAAGGTACAGGTGGGATTGCAACTTCTGAAAACTAGTTACACAGAGAAACAATGGGTTCCTCTCTTCTCCTACACTCTTCTCCTTCCCACTTCTCTCCTCTCTTCTGGAGCTTCTCCTCATCTAAGGAACTTCCCAAACACTCTTTTCTTATTGTTTCCCAAAATAAACTTCCTATGTCAACGAAGAGTCACAAAATGTGAGTCATATACCCTTATCCAAAAAATAAGGGAAGTGAAAGCTATTTTTTTATTTTACAATAGAAAATAACTTCTCCAACTTATTTATGAAAAATCAAATTTCACTCCTAAATGTAAATATTTACAATTCCTTAACAAAATATTTAAAAAATTCTCCCATCATCACCATGTGACCATCCCATCACATGGATAACTTTGGTCCAACTTCATCAAATTTTGTGCTTGGACTATGCACCAAAGTCATACTCCCATGGCCAAAAAGATTCATGGTCTATTAACCATGTGCTGATGAAGTGAATCTTCCTCAATCCCAAACTTTGTGTTGTAGCTAGTCCTTCTCCTTCTCATGTCGCTTCTCTAATATTTTATTCAAAATTCATAACTTCAACCATGCAATTGTCTACTTCCAAATTTACCGCAAATTGAAAACAAAACCAAATTTATCTCAATCATATTTCTAATTATGATTCTTCTCCATGCTTTTGTTGCAAACTATTAACTTTACTGGCTTCCTTTCTTTCATATTTCCATCCATTTTTTCGTGCAAACTCAACTTCTTTAAAATATTTCTATTCCTCCCCTCAAATTTGTCAAAGTAAATATATTTATGTGGCCCTGCCACCACATGATGGCAGGCGAGTTCCACCTGACACCAATATCCCCAATCTACGCCACACATAGCTCTAAATTTACATCCAATCCAACAATATTTCAGGAAACATTTAACATATGTATTCAATATAAGAATATGAATTTATTATGATCAATTCCATGAGATATTTTTCTCTCACCCTCCACTCTTTATCTCACCTCGTTTTGTAAATCCAATTACATACGCTTCAACTTAATGAATAATGTATGCAAAATAATAATTCTTTGACACACTCATTTAAGTTATTGTCCCACTATTTTAATCCTTCATGTTTATACCTATATAACAATCAATTCAGCCCTTTTTCATACTCAATGCCCAACAATAAGAATGCCCAGACAACTGGGAAATATGGAAGTAGGCTAAAAGTGGATTTAGACTGACATTTAGCCTTCCAAGATTTAAATTTTTTTAATAGTCGCTATGAGATGATTTTGCAGTGCCAGTTTTATTTATTGTTTTTCCATTACAAAATTATTTCATAGTTCCCATTAAAATTTTGTATTGCAGTTTCAAGCAAGATGAAATGACCTGACTCTTGCTAAGAGTGACTCTCCATGGTCTCTCTATTGCTCCTCCACACAATATATGATTTACTTACCTTCCTTCACCTGAGTTTGTAACACTATTACGAATTTAACAATTGAAAACGAGTCTAAGAGGGATTTTTTTTTCAAAATTCCAAATAGGGTACTCTACCTCTATAAAACCACTCAAGTCAATGTAAATACTAGGGAACCACTATTCTAGAACACAAAAACACATTCCTTCTACATACTTTAATACTAATACAAGATTCCAAAAATACAAATAGATTATCAAAATGATTGAAGAATCAATGCTCATATTTTTAATGAAAATTGGTTCAACAAGTTAGAGACTTTGAAAATTACCAGTATTCAAATGAACGAATGCATAGGAATAGAAACCAGGAGTTTACAAGTAGAAATTGAAATGGTGAATCATAGAAATTTGACTCAATCTTACCCATTTAGCAAACATAGAACTTACAATCCAAAATTTATGTTCATTTCTTCCATTCACAGATAAATATCTTCCAATTCACACATTTTGAAGGTACAAGCGAGTGTGAAACTTTTGAAATGTAGTTACATAGAGAAATAACAGGTTCCTCTCTTCTCCTTCCCACTTCTTCTCATGTCTTATAGAGATTTGCCTTAGCTAAGGAACTTCCCAAAAACTCTTTTCTTACTGTTTCCAAAAATAAAATGCATATGACAACCAAGCATCACAAAATGTGAATCGTATCCCATTATCCACAAAATAGGGGAACTAAAAACTATTTTTTTCTTTTACGATAGAAAATATCTTCAACTTATTTATGAAAAATCATGTTTCATTCGTAAATGTAAATATTTACAATTTCTTAACAAAATATTAAAAAATTTCTCCCTGCATCACCACGTGACCATCGCTTAACATGGGTAAGATCTGGTCCAAGTTCATAAAATTTTGTGCTTGGCCTATTCACCTGCATCAGAATCCCAAGGTGAAAAAGATTCATGGTCTCCCGACCATATGTTGATGAAGTGAATCTTCCTTGATTCCAAACTTTATGTCGTAGTTGGTCCTTTGCCTTGTCATTTCGTTACTCTATTATTTTCTTCAAACTTTAGAACTTCAACCATGCAATTGAGGGTTTCAAAATTCACCACAAATTGAAAATAAAACCAAATTTAACCCAATCATATTTCTAATTTTGGTTTTGTTGCATGCCTCTCCTATGAACTCCGAACTTTACTTGCATCCTTTCTTTCATATTATCGTCATGTTTTTGGTGCATAATTCTCTTCTTTAAAATATTTGTATTCATCCTTTAAGAGTTCTCAAACTAAAGATATTTGTGTGGCTCTCATACCACTTCATGGCACACGAGTTCATCCCAACACCAATATCCCCAATCTACTCCACATATAGCTCTGAATTTACATCCAATCCAACAATATTTCAAGAAACATTTAACATTTGCATTCAATATAAGAATATGAATTTATTATGATAGAATCCATGAGAGATTTTTCTCTGGCCCTCCATTCTTTATCTCACATCATTTAATACACCCAATTACACACGCTTCAAATTAAGAAAAAATGTATCACTATAATAACTTTTAACACACTCATTCAAGAACTCGTCCCAATGTTTTAATCCATCATGTTTATACACATATACAATGGATTTGACCCTTTGTAACATTCAATTCCCAACAATAAAAATACCCACACAACTGGGAAATATAAAATAAGGCCAAAAGGTGATTCAGACCAATGCACATCCTTTCAAAATTTAAATTTTTTATCAGTCGGTATGAAATGATTTTGTAGCACCTATTTTCCAATTTGTTGTCCCATTGTTATGAAATCATGTTAAATTTTTTTTATTGTGGTTTCAATGAAGATGAAATGACCTTACTCTTTTTAAGATCAACGCTCAATGGCCTCTCGCTTTCTCCTCGACAAAATATATGATTTTCCTAGCTTCCTTCACCTAAGTTTGCAACACTATTACAAATTTTTCAATTGACCACCAGTCTAAGAGGGTCTTTTTTTTTTCAGAACTCCAAACAGGGTACTTTGTCTCTATAACAACACTCAAATCACTATAAATACTAGGGACCCGCTATTCTTAAACATAGTAAAACATTCTTTCTACATACTTTAATACTGACACAACAAAAATCCCAAAAGACAAATACATTGTGATAATGTTATGCAAGGAGCTCAAAAAAATATAGATGAACAACTTAAAAAGTATCCTCTTCGACGAGGAGACCTCCTTAAAATTACATAAACAAACAATTATTAGATGACAAAAATTAAAAAAAACCATTTTTATATGTAGGATTCGAAGGGGTCACATTATAATTAGAGCCTACATAACAATAATAATGTAATCGAACAACAATAACAATAGTGGGATTTTATGGGGCACCACAATAGTAATATGGGGGCTACATGAGCACAATAATAAAAATAAGGGGGCTACACTAACAATAACAATAATGGGGTTAAACTAATATTATAGGGACCTAACATGCACCTCTCCTTCAGAAAAGTGTTGTCTTCAACACTTGAGTAGTTCTCGATGCTTTTGTATAAAATTCTCTTCCTCCCATGTGGAGTCTTCAATGGGTAACTTCTTCCACTTAATGAGATACTCTAAAATTGGTTGATTTCATATTTGTCGGGTTCCTATTTCAATGATTACTTTAGGCTCAAATATGATTTTTTCTTCTTCGTCATGTTCTGGCAACATTGTTTGAACATGAACCTTATCATCGATAACGAGGAAACTCCAATTTGTATGCCATAGTACCAATATTTTGCAACATGTTTCATGGATCGTAGCACTTGGGTGATAATTTATTATCTTTCTTAGCTTTCTTGAGATATATTTTTTTGTATTGTTGTAGCCATAAAAATACCCAGTAACCTACATCAAAGCTTCTTTCACTACAATGTTGATCTGCCTGTTGTTTCATTCGATTCTATGTCATAGTGAGGTTATCCTTTAATAGTTGGAGAACTTGTTGTTGATGCTCGATGTGAAATTCCACTACTTTAACCTCATAATTTTCTCTTAAAGATGATGTGATGGATGGTGGATGATATCCATAAAGGGCCATATATGGGGTCATTTCTTTTGTAGTATGGAAGGAAGTGTTATACCACCATTCAACTAAAGGTAACGACTTGACGCATTGTAATTTTTTATAAAATAAAAAGAAATGAAGATACCTTCCAAACCTTGTCCACTATCTCAGTTTTCCCATCAAATTGAGGATGATAAGATGAGCTATGAGATAATTGAGTACCTACACAAGAAAATAATTATGTCCTTTCTAGTGAAAATAGGATCTCTCTCACTTACTATAATGTTTGGGACTCCATGAAGATTTTGAATTGTTTCCATAAATGTTGTAGCAATTGTATTAGCTTTAAAAGGGTGAGATAATGCACAAAAGTGTGCATACTTTGTAAGTCTATCAACTACCACCATGATTAAACTCTTTCCTTCATACTTGGGTAAACTTGTGATAAAATCCATTGATACCTCTCAAATTTATATTTCTTGGCAAACCAAACATTCTGCCACAAGCTTCTGAATATCAGATTTCAGGCCATCCAAAAAAATTTCCTTCTTGACCCTCTGGTAAGTTTTTAATAATCTTGAGTGCCCTCCTAAGGGATAGGTCTGTAATTGCAGACGAATATTTTGTTTTAGTTGGGAATTCTTACAAAGCTATAAGTGATCTTTCTACCATAATGAATAATTTCCAACTAAATTTATCAAATGTACTGGGATCCTGTTTCAAATTTTGAATAAGTGACCACACCTCTTCATCATTATTCCATTCATCCCATCTTGCTTTAATTATCCACTCAAGTTGGATAATAGAAATGACAGAAAGAAATTCTTCCACATCCTCCTCCTTTCTTGAGAGTGCATCTGCAACAACATTTTTCTTCCCTTTTTTGTAGATGATTTCAAAGTCATAACCCAACATCTTTGTCACCCATTTTTGCTGCTCTTCTGAAGATACTCTTTATTCCAAAAAGTATTTAATACTATCATGATTTCTTTTTACCTTGAAGTTTCTGCCCATTATGTCAGGTCACCATTTCTTTAGTCCCTGTAGTATTGCCAACATTTCCTTCTCATACATAGGTTTGTGTGAATACTTTCCTTTGATTGCATGAATTTGAAAAGAAATGTATCTTCCTTGTTACATTAAAACAACACCAATTCCCTTTCTTGAGGCATCACATTACACAATAAACGCTTTTGTAGAGTCTGGAATAGCTAAGACCGATGCTTCACACATTTCCTTTTTAAGATGTTCAAAGGCCTTCTTTGCTTCTGGAAACCAAGAAAATGAATCTTTCCTCAATAATGATGTTAGAGGTGCCACTCTTCTTCCATATTTCTTAACAAACTTGTGATAATACCCTGTTAACCTAAGAAATCCTCGAAGATGATTTATTGTTCTAGGGATTTTCCATTCCTTAATGGCTTTAATTTTGTTAGAGTCTACCTTAACACCCTCACGAGATAAAATATGATGCAAATATTCCACCTCCTGTACTCAAAATAAACATTTGGAACTATTTTCATATAACTGTTTCTCCTCCAATAGTTTGAGCACCCTATCAACATGTTGAACATGATCCTTCCAAGACTTGATGTAGATTAATATATAAACAAAAAATACTAACGCACATTTTCTAAGCAAGGGTTTGAAAATAGAATTCATCAAGCCTTGAAATGTGGAAGGTGCATTAGTAAGGCCAAAATGCATGACAAAAAATTCATAATTACCCTCATGAGTGTTGAATGTTGTTTTTGGAATGCATTTATTCTTCATTCTAATTTGATGATATCATGAATGGATATCCAACTTGGTGAAGTAAATTGCTCCATGTAATTGATGCAATAATTCATCAATGACATGAATGATAAATTTATCTTTAATAGTGAGCATGTTGATCTCCCTATAATTTGGGTACATACACCATGATCCATCCTTCTTGTGCACCAATACTACTGGGATATTTGTGCTTGATTTTTGGAGGATCACTTCTTGGAATTAAATGAATAACATGATCATGATTACAAATAGGTGGGAGGTGATTGCGAGTCTCAAACACCCTGGAATGATTTTCCAAGACATTTTGGATATCTGGAGAAATAAATGATTTCGATGTTTGAACCTCTAGTGAGCATAATTTTGCAACTAAGCCCCGTTGTTCTTTCTTCATAATATTTATCATGCCATTAGAGCTAATTATCTTTCCTAGTATCCCTGTGATAACCCTTAATTCAAATTCCTTTCCTTCCCAAATTTGTTTTAAGAAAAGTTCTTCAAAATTGAAAGCTATCGTTCACAAATATTGTAATCATTGGACTCCCAGTACAACATCGACACCACCCATTATAATGGAAAGCATTGCACTATTAAATACATATTCACCCATGGTTAGCTTGATATTATTTCACTTTCCAAATAAATTTATAATTCCTCCATTTGCAACCATCACTTGAAACTTTAGTTCTAGATATATGAAGCAATTCAATTCCTTAGCTATCTTACAATGAATAAGATTATGGGTACTACCCGGAATAGTCAACACTATTTCCATTTTATTCTTGATATATCCTTATATCTTCAGAGTTTGATGAGAATTCCTACCAATGATTTACAAGATATGGTCAGATTCATTTATTCTTTCTCTAGAGTTGGTTCCTAGTGTATATCCTCCTCTTTTGAAGTTTCTTGTTTATTTTATTCCTCCTCTTCGCAATCTATGTAGAATAATTTATTCTCATCACACTTATGACCTTTAGTGTGTTTTCTATCACAACTGAAAAAAAAAATTCTCTTTTTCTCTTTTTTCCTCCAATTTTTGTTTTGTCAACATTGTAGGTTGTCGAAGACTAGGAGCAGCAACACTTCCATCTTTATAGTTGTGAGTGGTAGACTTCCTTATTGCCATTATTTTTCTTTCAATTTTTCTTGCCACCCTAAATTCCTTCTCCAATGAATCAGGTTCGCGGAGGAGAACCTCATGTTGGACGTCACATTTTAAAGTGCCTATGAAGACATCAATCATATGCTCCTCTGCAATATCAACTACCCTAATATTCAATTTTTGGAAGTCTTTAATGTGCTCCATCATCGCACCCTTTTGTTTGATATTTATCAATTGGCTAAAGAAGGTGTTGCTCTATGTATCTTCATAATGTGTTATCATTTCCTTCATAAAAAATGACTAGGTGACAATTGGTTTACAAGAACAAAACCATATATTCCATACAAACTAATTGGGTTCTAAATATAGAGATGCAATATGTACCTTTTGTTAGGGTTTCACATCCTGTAGATCAAAATATTGCTTCATCTATAGTATCCATGTTACCAGATAATTCCATCAATCTTCCTCATATATCTATATGGAATATGGTGGTTCTTAAACCCCACAGTGGACTCTCTAAAATCATAACTCATATTCTTTTTTTCCTCATCCTTATTTTCATGGATTACCTTGTCACCACCTACAAACCTTTCCTGCAACAACTTTGTCAATCTTTCCATCTTGACATTCATCATTTCTTCGATGTATTATTTTAAAACACTCATGTCGCCTTTTATTTATAGTTTTCAACTATCCATATCAACTTTTAATCCATCCATGTCATCTTTGGTTTCTCTTTGTGAAAGTGAAATTTGTTACACTTGTTCCCATAATTTTGATATATCATGTACGAATTCTTCCTCTTCATGCATCATAGTAGAGATTTCTGAGGGTTTAATGGGTGTAGAATTCTTTTGTTTTGGAGGAATTTTAGAACCAAACACTGATATCTATGCTTCAATATTCCCTTTGAATCACTTCAAACAGATTTTTCAAACAAAATATGTTCCGATACCAAATGTTATTCAACCAACTCACAAAAAGATAGAACAACGACTTAAAAAGTGTCATCTTCAAGGGGGGAAAGCTCCTTTACATTACATAAATAAACAATTATTGGATGATAAAAATCACAAGACCTCCTTTGTATAGATACAAGTCTAAGGGGTCACAATATAATCAGAGCCTACATAACAATAATAATGTAATGTAACAAAAAATAGTAATACTGGGTTTCTATGGGCCACCACAATAACAATATGGGAGCTACAAGGGCACAACAATAACAATAAGGGTGCTACACTAGTATCATAGGGAGCTAACACGTAACAATTGAAGCCACACTACTCAACTTTTTAATGTAAATTGTTTCAACAAGCTACAAACTTTCAAAATGACCAGTATTCAAATGAACAAATGCACATGAATAGAAATCAGGAGTTCACAAGTAGAAATTGAATTGGTTAATCAAAAGAATTTTAATCAACCTAAAAATTTTAGAAATAACACAACTTACAATCCAAATTTTATGTTCATTTATGCCATTCACACAAAAATGCCTTCTAGTTCACACAGATTGAAAGTACGAGTAGTTATACAACTTCTGAACTATAGTTACACAGAAAAACATTAAGTTCCTCTCTTCTCCTACCTACTTCTCCTCACGTAAATAACTTCCCAAAAACTCTTTTCTTATTGTTTCTCGAAAGAAATTGCCTATAACAACCAAGAGTCACAAAATGTCAATCATTTCCCCTTCTCCGCAAAATAAAGGAACTAAAAACGTTTTTGTTTTCTCTTCCAATAGAAAATAACTTCACCAGCTTATTTCTAAAAAAGAAAAAATCACTCTTAAAGGTAAATATTTACAATTTCATAACGAAATATTTAAAAATTTCTCCCAACATCACCATGTGACCATCCGATTAGATGGGTAAGCTCTCGTCGAACTTCGTCAAATTTTGTGCTCGACCTATGCACCTACATCAAGAATTCATGGAATATACCATTACAAAACCATTATTCAACATGATATTATCAAATACCAACTATTATAGTTACAATAGGAGAAGTCACAACTATATATGGAATCAAAAGAAATAAATTATGCAACAACTAGCCATCAAAGATGAACACTAAAAGTGCTCGAGATTGGATGGATGAATAACTATCAATGACAATAAGAAAGTCAGAATATAAGGAAATTATATTATATGGTTTCATCTCATGGAACACCCTTAATTGATGAATAACTATCAATGACAATAAGAAAGTCATAATATAAGGAAATTATATTATATGGTTTCATCTCATGTAACACCCTTAGTTGCAAAGCTTTTTGAAGGAGCGTACCATGTTATGCCCCAAAGAGGGGCATATATGAGTTTAAATATATGTGATATGACGTCAAGGGATGTATATATGAGGCTAAATAAATTTATATATAATGAGTAAACATATATGTAATATGGTCAAACTAATATGATGGGGCCACATGTGCAATGTGTGAATAGCTATAGCCCACGGAGCTTTGGATTGATGGTGAATGGGTGCGTTGTTAAGGCACTCCTTGCGATAAGTCACCGGTTCAAATCCCCCGTGGGTACTTAGGTTAGTCTTAACTAGAAAACTAAAAACAAAAATGTGTGAATAGCTATATAAATATATAATGTAGTCATTATCAAGGACATGTGATTTCTATGTATGAGTGTATTGGGGTATTTGAAAGAGGTCCTACTATGCTTTAAGGAGTTATTGTCTAGCATCTATCTTAGCATCTATATTTTATCTATATTAGAGTCGTGCTCCAAATTGATATTGGTATACATTGTTTGTACTTATGTATTTTTAATGATATTTTGAGTATTTGAATCATAACAACCCAATATTTGAGTATTTGAATTATAACAACACAAAAATGCAGTTATTGCCTTATTTCCAATTTTAGTCTCTTCTTGAGACTAATTTTGGTCTCTTCTTGACACATTAAGCAAGGAGGAGAATAACAACAATATCAAGCTTGAAATTTTAATGAGTATGCTATTTTAGTTAAAAAGTTAGTTATACACTCTGGAATCAATGATTCAGGAGCTTAGCCACTAGAAAGGAGTTGATCAATAGAACAACAAGATGAATTGTCAATTAGGCTGCAAAAAATCTAGTTGGGGCTAGCAATCAACAACCAAGATAGAAAATAGTAGGAGAGGTTCCATTGATCTAGCGCAACGCAAATTAACAATGAAGAAAACGAAGTACTTGGTACTCTTCTCAAACTCTCTGATGCTTTCTTAGAAATGTCATTTCTACTTATGGTTCGGCAATTTATTTATTGTCCTTTTTAGTATTGTTGGCACAATCTATCAATGGTTTGTGTATCCTAATTTATATGGTTTTTTTATTGTTTCTTTAAGAGGACAAACAACGAATAAAAATAAAAGTGTATCTTCATGGCGAATAACCAATTTGTGTAGTCCAAACCTTGACTTCAACCTTTTTTATTAATTCTTCAATAGACGTTTTTATATCGACCGTGTATGGATGTACCGACATTGACGGACATTGACTTTGTTTATTAAGAGGAATTTTAAATTTATGGAATTTATGGATAGCCGCGATTGAGTCACAACAAAATATGATTCGTCTGAGTTCGATATCGACGACTAGGATGGTGGGAAGCGTGAAGCGTTACCGTAAGGCATAAATTGAAGAACACAAATACAACACAAGAATACTTTGATAAAGAATAGAAATATATTGAACGCTCAAATCAATGCCCCATTAACTGGAACCACTTAGTAGACATATCTATCAACATTAGGATTATACACAATGATCAAGAAATTTCCCATATACAAACAACACCTTCCACAACAACCTTTTGTCACGTCCACATTTTAAAAAATGCCTTGGAACGTGATTGGAATCTCCCATATTGTCTTTTTAATTATGCAGATAAATCTTCCCTATTGTTATTTTCATCATGAATATTTTTAGTTCATTGTTGTAAAGTGTTAGTGTGTTAAAATATACAAACAACACCTTCCACAACAACGTTTTGTCACATCCACATTTTAAAAAATGCCTTGGAACATGATTGGAATCTCCCATATTGCCTTTTCCATTATGCAGATAAATCTTCCATATTGCTATTTTCATCATGAATATTGTTAGTTCATTGTTGTAAAGTGTTAGTGTGATAAATTCAATACCATAAGTTCGACAAGAAAAAAACATTCCTCAATTATCATAATATGTATTTTTATCTCACCGTGTATTCTTCAATCATGTATTACAAAACTCCCATCAAAGAGCACAAGTAACAGATTAACTGATTTTTTTCGAGATAATAAACTGGAAAAGTCCTGAAACGTTTTGAGTTCCATACGTAAACGAAGAAAATGAACAACCCTAAGAAACCCTAAACCAAGAAAATGGAAAACCCTAAGAAACCATAAACCAAGAAACATTTCACGCTGGTCAGCGTTACTGATATATTCATGACTGATCATCTCTAATGGGTGTGCCTTCTGCGAATAACATGAGACTGTCAATCAATGCATTCCTTCCACTCAGAATAACATGAAAGAAGTCATTAACCAGTTTAGAGAGAGCATCTAACCCCTGGGCAAGCAATTGTGCACTTTGTTGTAATTCCTGTATAGCAATTCTGATATGTTCCACTTTCTCTGGTCCATCGACAATGTCAGCAGAAGATAATTTCTCAACTATAGGGTGAAAATTTTCAATCGTTGCATCCAACAATTCTAGCTCTTTCAAAACTCGATCTCGGCCGTTGGCAAAACATCTCTTGATTTCGTCATTAATCCCTCGCTGAAAACTCATGAATGTTGTGGACCACAAAAACTGATCAAGAATATGCAATTCAATCATTGGGCCAGAGTGCCCAGCGAGACTAGAAGCCACCACACTGCAGAGAAATATAGTTGTTGCCTTCACTCCATACATCGATCTCAAGAAAACACTACCCCTTTGACGATGACTTTAGCTTCCCAAACTGAAGGCTTTTGCTCATATGCTGTAATATCACAATGCAATTTTCAATCCTACTATTCCTTTGGGTGTTTGCACCATTTTTCCCCTTCAAATCCATTTTTTCCTTCAACTCTTGGAGAGAACCTTTGACATGGAAGAGCTTTTCATTAGACCAAATGCCATCTGAAAAGTCTAGCAAATGCAAAGCATAATGAACGAAAAGCTGGAAATATTCAAGCTTTGAAATTTTGACATTTAATGCAAGGAAAATGTCTAAAAGCTTTACAGTGTCATCCAAGTATTCATCCATCCATTTCTCATCCCATTCTGCTATAGGAAATTGGAGACCTGTAATAAGGGACTTGAGTTCCGCGTGTGTAGCAAGTAAAACCGCCATGGCTTGCTGCATCCACAACAGATTTATCGTGTTCTTCAATAACATACTGGCACCCTAAGCATTTTATGGTAAAACAAAACACATAATTGCAGTCAAACTAAGATGGTTACAGAGTTCTCAATGATTAAGGATTTTTTGATCAAATTGTTTTCTGTCGCTTTCTCTCTATCTGCCCTATGAAAACAATCAAGCCCATTAACTCGAGTCCAATTTAGGGCTGACAAAACCCTACTCGAGTATGTAGGGTGCCATGGGGATGCTTTTCTTGTGTACTACAGACAGGGAAACAGGGTGAGGTCATTTAGTGTCATTTGTTGTCAATGGATTCCTTGGATATGCCTCCTATGATGGAAGACTATCTACGAGACGTCCCAAATGTCAGGGGTTTGTCCTTGCCAAATGGCTATAATGGGATTCTATTAAAAAAATGTTTTTTGATCAACCACTGGTTAACATGAGCAAGATTTTCTTGATTGTGAGGTTATTAGTGGTATATTTATCCTGCCAGAGTTTTGAAGATTTGCAGGTCTTACTATTTCTTGTAAGCATAAGCAAACATATCAGTATGGATATGTTATTGGAGAAGCTTAAACTCTGGTGGAAGGAAGCCATCATTAAAATGCTTATTATTTTCACTTATATTCTACTTGAAGCCACCTTTTCCCATTAAAAGACCTAACTCTCCCAAATCCCTTAAAGCATAGAAGCAAAAGTCATAACATTTAATGGAGTGGCTTATAATTTCCCCCTCAGTCATCCCCTGAACTTTGGTGAATAGAGGCATGAGGAAGCATCGAGTCCCATTTCTTTGGTTTTGAGTAGAAATTGTTATACAGGTCGTAGACTAACAAGGTGACTTTTTAGTCTTTTTTTGTGTAGATATTCTAGCTGATTTTTCTTAAAGTCCTGTCAAAAATCTGAAAAAATGTAGTTTTAAGTTGTTGAGTCTACACAACATGTGTTTTCTAAAAACCTTCTATGGTGCTAAATCCATTTTTGCATTTAAAATTACAATTTAAATGACATAATATTGTGATGTCACCAAGAATTGTATCACTAGATTCTAGTGAAAAGGACCAAAAAAGTATTGACGTTAGACTACACCCTTATTCATCTATTCTTTTTACCTGGCCTTTGATGATGATAAGCAATGTTGAATTGGAAATGTGTATCACAACATTGCCAATAGTGGCTCAATATTTGCTAGATGTTTTATAGGTGATAGAGTAAGGCATTGTTTGGTCTATGTTTTAGAGGTGATAGAGCAAGGTACTGTTTGGTATATGTTTTAGAGCTGATAGAGCAAATCACCTTTTTGTAGATGTTTTAGAGGTGACAGAGCAAGGCATTACATATAAGATACTTTAAGAAGAGTTTTTCAATATGAAATACAGCTCCATTTTGTTATGAAATGCATCGTTAGATGGACATTTAAGATCAAAAACTATGTACTGTCATCAAAGTAAACCAGTACAAAACCATCTTTATGTTTATAGGATTTTCCATGCATGGAAGCAACCTTAGTCGTTAATGCACTTACTTTTTTTGCTGCTTCTTTCATTGTCTTTGGTGGCATATTGCTAGAAAATCCTTACATAAATTCCAATATATGTTCTCTAAAGCAATATAAAATTCTCTCAAACACAAGACATGAGCTTGGATACCACTTGGAGCAAAACCACATAACAAAAAACAAATTGTACATTGAACGCACAAACAATAAGTTGCTTTCTTCCAATTTTTTAGATTTTGCATTAAAGTAAACAATATCCAAGCCAATAAGTAGATAACTCTACTCTTTTTCCTATCTACGAGTGCACTGAGGCAAAGATTTTTGTTTTCTGAGGAAACTAAAAAAATAATTGTCCATAAATATCAAATTGGTAAAGACTATTTAGTAATGATTTTTAACTTATCACAAAAAGCACACTCATTTTTATGCCACCACTAAGAATCGAAGGTATGATTTTGTATGAAAGTTAGAAATGGATGGAAGGAGTTTGACTATATTTTGTGGTTCTAGATGTCTACTAATACGACCTAATTTAACCTTGAATGATGCAAGTTCTGGTTTCTTGAGATTTTTATAAAGACACTCTTGAATTAAGATTTTGAGCTTTTTCTGATCTTGAGTAGAGTTTAGAGGATGTTTCCTTCATTACCAATACAAGTTTGGATCCATCCAATAACATAGCTAAATTAACCTGAATGGATTTTTCTCCAATATTGTTTTTTCCAGGCATTACGTTCCTTAGTTAGCTCAAGTCATCTACAGACACAACAAGGACCTTGAAAATCCAGCCATTAATCTGAAAGGATATATGGTAAGACCTTATAATGTCATTATGAATGTATGGGCATTAAAATATAACGAGAAACACTTGAAATGGATGATAGATGGCAATAAATCATTTGTTCTAAATAGGATCATATAGAATGAAAAGGGCCGATTATATTTCTATATTGTGTTTTAACATCTAGAAAATCATGGTTCTTGCAGGTGGGCAATGCACTTACAGATGATTTCCATGATCTTGTAGGGATTTTTGAATTTATGTGGTCTCATGGTTTGATATTAGACAACACCTACCGGTTGCTCAATATTCACAGTGACATTTCATCTCTTGTGCATCCATCATCTCTATGTAATATGGTATTAGATCGTGCCGATGTGAAAATGGGGAATATTTATCCATACAGTGTCTACACCCGTCCTTGTTTGAACAATACTGGAACATATAGAAAACAATAGAGAAAAAGATATGTAAGTATATTATATACATTAAGCATTATATATGCCAGCAAATTAGTTTGAAGGTATGCTTAAAGTCCAATTTCATATCTTTTGCATTTGGTAGTATCTTTCCCATTGACATGGTAAACTGTAAAATAAAGACCATAGAAAAAGATGTGTAAGAATATTAGATACATTAAGCATTCAATATGCCAGCTTATCAATTTGAAGGTATGCTTAAAGTCCAATGCTATATCTTTTGCATTTGGTAGTCTCTTTCCCATTGACATGGTAAACTGTAAAATAAAGACTAGACTAGATGATTGAGGTAATTTTTTCTCAAATTAAACACATTCTTGGGTGTCATTGAGGTCAACAATTTGTTGCATGGTGAATTTAAATGACTGGTATCCATCACCTCTAGATGGGGATAATCAAATCAGCTATAAGAGCACTACTGCATTATCTTTCTCACAGAGGCATTTTGCTGCAGCCATGGAGGCATCTGTGTGTGGAGTATGATCCTTTCATTGAAAATCATTCTAAAATTTATTTCAATCTAACTGAAGTACAAAAGGCTCTTCATGCCAATGTTACAGGGATTCCTTATAACTGGACTACTTGCAGGTCTGTGGTTTTATTATTAAAATGGTAACTTTTTTTTTATCTGGTGTTGCTTCTTTTGCATTTATAAAGGACCTTCATTCATCAATCTGGTCTGTTTGCTTTATTATGTATAGTGATGAAGTTTCCGCTCACTAGGGAGACTCCCCTAGATCTATGTTGCCAATTTACCTAGAGCTCATAAACGTTGGACTACGCATTTGGATGTTCAGGTCACAACTCACCATGCATATCATTTATTTTAATCAGAACATGCCACTTAGAACAATGAGAATGTTTCTAGTTGGACTTTTTCTTTTATCTTCCATCATAAAGTCTACTACAGAAAATTTGATATTGTTTTGTTGGTATGCAGTCGAGATACAGATTCAGTGATTCCAGTCGTAGAAAAAACAGGGACTCAAGGGCCTTACCCCACGATTTATGATTGGAAATCTATTGGATATTGCAAGAAAGATACAGAAGGAGTTGTGCACAGACGTGGCCTTTGTATATCACGATTTCAGAAAGAGTGCTTTCCCTTATATGGTTGAGTGGTCCAGGAAATATAATACTGTCACAAGTAATTTTTATGGCATATGCCGCTTATGGATTATTGGTATATTTATTTGTTGCAATTATAGATTTGAAATTCAATTACTTTTTGTATGTGAGAAGTTTGTGATCTGATTTGGTTATGAACTGAGAATTATTTTGACCTGATGCAGAATTGATCCGGCAATTTCTATCTTCCAAGCACGTGAATTACTATGGAAAGTCTCCTCTGGACTAGAAAATGTTGTTTGTTGTGGTTGGGAGAAGTGCGTTCGTTGTTAATGGTGAACAATGGTCTTACCAACACCGAATGTTTGCGCCTGCCTTTAATATGGAAAAGCTCTCAAAGCTCAAGGTGAATATGGATAGTAAAGATGGTAGAAATAAATTTCGGGTTAATCTCATTGAAGAAATTTAATGGTTATGGGCATTGCTTTTCTGTTTTATATGCTCTTCATATACTTTCAATATATAATCCTATTTTTTATTATTTTTTATTTTATTATTTTTTATTGATTTTTTTTTTTTTTTTTATCATAGCCACATGAAAATAGTACTACATATTCATGCAAAAGTAAATGCAACATACCTCGCTGAGTAACAGTCGCCTTCTTCCAGTCATAGCTCCACACATACTTCGAGATTCACAAATACTTCGAGATTCAGTCTTGCCAGCCTCTGCACTCGTCATTCTTGTTTGCCTATAGTCATATTCTGCAACAGTAAAAAGTGAGTGCCTCCTCGTAAATTCCCAGCGTAATTGGCCACCATTGTAGACGATGACACCACATTTTGTTTAGACATTTACTTAGGCCACATTTTGTTTAGACATTTACTTAGGTAGGTAGGGTGTCCGTATCTCCCATCTCTCTAGAGAGTACTCTCGTTGCATCTTCTATAATACTAGTTCCTATGCCATTGCTTTAGGGTGCCAGTATCTCCTAAACCAAGAAACATTTCATGCTGGTCAGCTTTACTGATATATTCATGACTGATCATCTTTAGGGTGCCAGTATCTCCTAAACCAAGAAACATTTCATGCTGGTCAACTTTACTGATATATTCATGATTGATCATCTCTGATGGGTGTGCCTTCTGCGGATAACCTGAGACTATCAAGCAATGCATTCCTTCCACTCAGAATAACATGAAAGAAGTCATTAACCTGTTTAGAGAGAGGATCTAACCCCTAGGCAAGCAATTGTGCACTTTGTTGTAATTCCTGTATAGCAATTCTTATATGTTCCACTTTCTCTGTTCCATCGACAATGTCAGCAAAAGATAATTTCTCAACTATATGGTGAACATTTTCAATTACTGCCTCCAACAATTCTAGCTCTTTCAAAACTCGATCTCGGCCATTGGAAAAACATCTCTTGATTTCGTCATTAATCCCTCAGTGCAAACTCATGAATGCTGTGGACCACAAAAACTGATCAGGAATATGCAATTCAATCAATGGGCCAGAGTCCCCAGCGAGAGAAAAAGCCACCACACTGTAGAGAAATATAGTTGTTGCCTTCACTCCATACATCGCACTCAAGAAAACACCACCCTTTGACGATGACTTTACCTTCCCAGACTGAAGGCTTTTGCTCATATGCTGTAATATCACAATGCAATTTTCAATCCTACTATTCCTTTGGGTGTTTGCACCATTTTTCCCCTTCGAATCCATTTTTTCCTTCAACTCTTGGAGAGAACCTTTGACACGGAAGAGCTTGTCGTTAGACCAAATGCCATCTGAAAAGTCCAGCAAATGCAAAGCATAATGAACAAGAAGCTGGAAATATTCAAGCTTTGAAATTTCGACATTTAATGCAAGGAAAATGTCTAAAAGCTTTACAGTGTCATCGAGGTATTCGTCCATTCATTTCTCATCCCATTCTACTGTAGGAAATTGGAGATCTGTAATAAGGTACTTCAGGTTCGTGTGTGTAGCAGATAAAACCACCATGGCTTGCTGCATCCACGATAGATTTATCGTGTTCTTCGGAATCTTTGGCTCGAGTTACTTTAATCTTCTTGTTAAGGAAATCTCAAAGGCGTTCAATATCTCATTAAACTTTGCAGACTGATCAGACGATCGATTAGAAGTAACCATTCTGAAAGGATTTCCAAAGTTTAGGAACAGAGAATGGCCATCATGTGGGCGACTCATTGCTGAAGCAGTTCACAAACCAAATGAGGAAAACAGGGGAAATGCTTGGTAACAGAAACAAAATAGCAAGACAAACAAGAACTTGCAAAGAAAGTGTGTGCCATTAATTTTTTAGGTGTAAGACACGGAAGCTCGTCCCACGATATTATCACCCGCAAAGATAGGCAGCACAACCTATAAAGCTCGAAACCTTATTCCATAGTTTTACACTCTATTTTCTTATTGGTCCACCGAGGGTTTTGTCCAAAGGCTCCCTGGCATAGAGGTTGCGTTGGATGTGTTGAGGTGTTATGTCAATACCCTACCAAACACACACTGACGTATGGGATCTATTAAGGTATTTCTGAGCAAGAAAATCTAATTAATTCTCTCCGACTCAATGAAAGCTTATATACCTACGTCCAAAGACAAGTAAAATGGGTGAAGTAGAATTACAACCCATTCAGAAAACGAGATCAGAAAGAATTCTAGGGATGACAAGATCAACTAATGTTTTTAAAAGATGCAGAAGCCTATAAGCATATTATCCCCAAGTCTCTATACAAAACGTCATCGAGGAATGAAAATGACAATATTCACCAATTTATTTTCAAGAAAAATCCTAACTGCCTCAACATAAGGAAATGCCAAAAAATTCGCATCATCCAAAACCAGCAAAGAAAAAAACAGCTGGAGCAGTCAACCTCCGTGAAGGAGGATTTTTTTAAAGCTGTTGCGAAAGGCAACTACAAGCATACTATCCCCGACTCTCTATACGACTTAAATAAACTGACTTAAATTGATTTTTTTCGAGATCATAAACTGGAAAAGCCCTGAAACTTTTCGAGTTCCATACCTAAACCAAGAAAATGAAAAACCCTAAGAAACCCTAAACCAAGAAAATGAAATAGAGTGCCTACCTATCATGAGCTTGGCATGGACATAGATCATGGTTCTCCTGTGAATCTGCGCATTCCAGTAGTCGGTCCCTTCTTCTGGTCTTTCTGGAGGTTCATATTCGCCCGGGAGCTTCACCTCCCTGTTCCCCATGCAGAAGAAATTCAAATAATCAGTCGGGCGGTACTCAAACCAAATGACGAAAACAGGGGAAACGCTTGGTAACAGAAACAAAATAGCAAGACAACCAAGAGCTTGCAAAGAAAGTGTGTGCCGTTAATTTTTTAGGTGCAAGACACGGAAGCTCGTCCCACGATATTATCACCCGCAAAGACAGGCAGCACAACCTATAAAGCTCGAAACCTTATTCCACAGTTTTACACTCTGTTTTCTTATTGGTCCGCCGAGGGTTTTGTCCAAAGGCTCCCTGGCACAGAGGTTGCGTTGGATGTGTTGAGGTGTTATGTCGGCCCTCCTCCCTGAGTGCTTCGCCGATCATCTTATACATCATGCGCGCGGTGTTCCTGAACCAGTGCAGGATTGCCTGCACAGTATCCCCCTCCGGTATTCCCTCTGGCCACATTGGGGTCAGCACATACACGGCGAACTGCTCCTGGGCTCTGATCTTGCTCACTACCTTCAGCGCAATCTCAATCAGTATCAGATGCAGGCATTCACAGTCCAATCTCGGTCCCAAGAAGCGCAACTGCCGAAGAAGTGTTTCCCAACCTTCAATTGATGACGCGAAGCCAAAACCAGAAGCGAAGCCAAAACTGTTATGGAGGATCAAATTTGCGCTGGTCAGGCGGTTAGGGAGTTACTACCTCAGCATAATCGAATGACTCAACATCGCTCAATCGTCTAACATATCATCTAATGGTGCAAAGTAATGACACTTAAGCAGAGAGCATAGTTTATTTCAGAGGGAACGCCTTACGACGTAATTATGCCAATAACGGCTTATTCTGAGTTCGATATGGACCGCTCCGCCAGTGGGGAGCGTGGTGGGGAAATTAATTATACCAAAAAAAATTATCCCCGCGGCGGGCAATATCAACCAAAGTACGAAACGTTAAACTTTAACGCTTTAAAATATTAAAGTATTTAATGTTAAAGTATTAAACATTAAAAGGTATTATGTTGAAACCTGTAATTAGTAAAAGTATTTAGCTATTAAATATAAACGATGGAAGTAAAAGCATATAAAATTTAAATAAATTAAAGATTAGATTAAACATTACATGAAAATTACGTTAAACATCCCATTTAACATAACATTAAACATCACAAAAAACATTACATCAAGTTAAAACAAAGGTTAAATGTTAAAGTATTAAAGCTCAAAGTATGCAGGTTTCAACCGTTAAAGTTTGAAACTTTTAAATATAAAGTAAAAGTGTTTAAAGTATTAAAGCTCAAAGTGTGCAGGGTTTAACCGTTAAAGTTTGAAACTCTTAAATATAATGTAAAAGTGTTTAGCTTTTAAATATTTAGGATAGAAGTTTAACCATATAACGATGAAACTTTTAAATATAAAGCAAAAGTGTTTAAAAAACATTACATCAAGTTAACATAAAGGTTAAAGGTTAAAGTATTAAAGCTCGGAATATGAAGGTTTTAACCGTTAAATTTTGAAACTTTTAAATATAAAGCAAAAGTGTTTAAAAAACATTACATCAAGTTAACGTAAAGGTTAAAGTATTAAAGCTCAAAATATGAGGTTTTAACCGTTAAAGTTTGAAACTTTTAAATATAAAGAAAAAGTGTTTAGCTTTTAAATATTTAGGATAGAAGTTTAAGCATATAACCTTGAGCTTAACAAAAACTTTTAAAATTAAAACTTAAGAATTTCAATTTTTTTAAAATTGAAATTTAAGAAACTTAAACATGCGAGAAATTGGAAATATATTTAAGATGCGACTCATTGAAATTTTAAAATTTAAATTAAAAAACAGTTTACATCAGGGAAAAAAATATGGAGAAAATAAAAATGGGAAATTTTGAAATTAAATATTTTGAAAATTTTATTATTAAAAAAATTAAACATATGAAAAATGTTTATATATATATAAACATAAAAAAATTAAAATTAAAATATTAAAATGTTAAAGATTAAAAATTAAAAGATTTAAATGATAAAAACAATGTTTAAAATTGGAGTAGAAAAATAAAAAAACATATCTTTTAAATGTTAGTTAAAATTTGAAATTAAAAGAAAATAAAAATAAAGACTTTAAAAATTTAAACATACAAAATAAAACATTATAAATTAAAGATAAAAAATAAAACATTCTAAATTTAAATTTAATTAAATTAAACATAAAAAAGTTAAATATTACATTAAATTAAACTAAATGTTAAATATTACATAAAAATATCTAACAAACTCACCTTAGAAGATTAAAAGTATCTCTCTCTTTTAACTAGAAAAAAATTAATATAGCCAAGATTAGAACGAACTCTCATGAGCTCTATAGTGAAACAGGTCGTTGGACAACTCCTAAAACACCATGGAAGGAAAGGATTTGTCATCTGAGTTCCTAAACCACCATGGATGTAAAGGATCTGCCATTTCTATGAGAATATCAACATTGAGGATGGCAATCACTTCCTCTTAGAGTGCCCGAGGTACAACCACATTATAGAGTGCCCCTGTACAACCGCATTAGATCTCGGTTTGATTATCTTTGTTGCAATATTGACCTTCCTAGCCTTTTATGATGTCAAAATTATAATGAGTTGGAGAGGCTTCTCTCCAAGCTTTTTGACCATAGGAATAAAATTAAAATTAGCCTTTTACAATGTCAAAATTAGATCTCAGTTTCATAATTTTTGTTGCAATAGTGAAAATTATATCTCAGTTTCATAATCTTTGTTGCAACACTGACCCTTCCTAGCCTTTTAGGACATTAAAATTATAGTGAGCTCGAGAGGCTTCTCTCCAAGCTTTTTGAGCATAAGAATAAAATCTTCAATCAAATTAAATAATTTGTTTCTTTAGGTCCAACAGACCAAAGTTTGGTCCAAGTGAACCTTAACCTTAACCATCACCATCAACATCAATCTAACATCTAACATCAACATCAACGTAACGTCAACCCAACCCAACCCAACCCAACATCAATCCCAAACCCACCCTCAACTCAACTCAACCCCAACCCAACCCAAATCAAATCAAATGAAATCAAATCAAATGAAATCAAATGTTACATTGAATTAAATAAAATGCAACAAAATTTGATTTTTTAAGATGTAAAAATTTTAATATCGAACATTTGAAAAATTCAGATATTGTTTAAATGTGGGTTAAAATATGAAATTAAAAGAAAATGACGTTAAGCATTACACATAAATTTGGATGAAAATCTGAAATTAAACATTACATTACATTTAATTTCAAATTAAACATTACATTACATTTAATTTCAAATTAAACATTACATGAGAATTAAATTAAACATAACAATGTTTTTTATTTTTTAATATGTGAAAATTTGAATATCAAAATTTGAAAAATTAGAATATTGAAAAATAAAAAATTACATTAAAATAAATAAAACATCACATTAAACATTAAACGTTAATTTAATGTTAAAATAAACGTGCTATTAAACATTCCATAAAACATGGCATTAAATTGAATTAAACATTACAAAATAAAAAATTGTAAACATTTCAAATTTAAATGTTTGAACAATTTGAATATCGAATTGAAACATTTCAATAAAGGGTCGAAAAAAAATAGTTTCTTTTCGAAAACTGGAAAACGAAGAGGTCCTGTCAAGAAGGTGTTGCTTCTACTCTGGATAAGCAGAAGATGCCTCGAATTCATTAGCGCAGGTGGACGAAGGGAGGTAGAAACTGAAACGATTGAAGTGCGAGGAAATTATATTGGGAGGGCGGGCATCTTTCTGGTTGTTGCTCTGTTATGCTTTCTCATAGTCTCCTAGGTAGCATTTTTGGGTCATTGGCGACTGCTGCTGAGTCGATTTGGGGTTGATTTCGGAGATAGTTGGTTGGGTCAGAGTTGGCATATTCAGAGTTTAGCCTATAATAGTGTCAACTTTAAATATAAATAACATTAAAGATGCATAAACGGAAGACTCCGAAGGCATAAGCCTTAAGAGTGCAGTCAAAAAATAAAAATAAAAGCTTTGGAGCAAACGAAGAAAACCTTGGCCAGAGGGTCATTAAAAATTTTCGAACGAGCAGCCTCGAATTTCAGTTCGTATTTCCTTCTCCCAAAAAAAATTCACAAACAATTTGCTAACTCCAAAAAATAATTTAACGAGAAATAAACAGGCACATAATTCTAGAATGGGAAACACCTAAGCCAAAAATATTAAGGTGAATTGTGTGTTTTTGCAGCGTTGTCTAGGCGGCCGTGAAACTCTTAGAGGTACACACCCATGAGCTCAACGCGGGGCTGAAAGCCGTGGCATATGCCCACAGGGCTTAACAGTGATGGCAAAACCCTGCCGAGTAAATCAAACATTGATTTAACGCAAAAATTAGGCAAAAAATAATGGAGAGTTTATATATAGTTTTTTATCTCTGAATTAACAAAAAAAATTACAGAGAATTTTGCAAAGAACACATTGGGAGATTTTTTTCCCAAGGAGAATTTGAAGTACTCAAATATTTGTTGGCAGAACTGTGCAAAACGCGGAGGGCAAAACCCTCCCAGCACTAAAACCTAACGAGTAGATCCGAGCAGTAAACCCTGGATGGTTAAATTCTAGCTGGTAAAATCCCGGCAAAACCCTACCCAGTAAATGCCGCCCCTAGACCTTAAGGAGAAAAATGGTCATTCAGGTGGGCGTCGACAGCCAAGAAAAAACCTAGAAGGTGGCGGACAACAGCCCTGCGTTCGAGACCTCTCCACCCTCGCGGCAGCCGTGGCAAAGCTCCTGTGTAGAAAAAACATCGGAGAAGGCTATTAACAATAACGAAAATAATGCTGCCCCAAAAAATTGGGTAGAGACTGAAGCGGGTCAAGGTTTACCTGTTCGGCGCCTGCGTGAGGGAGTGGTGGTGCAGTGGCAGCAGTGAGAAAGAAGTACGCCAGAAGCCTCCCGTCGCCGCAAAATACTGCGTTGAGGACATGGCGTAACCCCTGCGCCTAGAAAACATTTCGCAGTGTGGCCTGACGCCGTTTTAGGATGCAAATGTCGTCGCTCGGTTGCGCGTAACAAAACTTTATGCTTGCTCTCGTTGGAGCGAAACCCCGAAGTCGGCAGCAGGGGCTGCTCTGGTCGCGTGGAGCGACACTGCAAACGAGGAGACGGATTCGGGAGGTCCGGGGGTGAGGTTAGGTCGCCTAGGGATGCATCGTGAGCGTCCTTGGATGAGGTTGCCGACAGGTGGGATGACCGTTCCGCGCGTCGTCTTCGAGAAAGTTCATTTGTGATGTTGACCTATAAGCTTTGGCTGGTGGGATGACCTGGGTCGTCTTCACGAAGCGTGGGCACGATTAGATTGAAAATGGATTTAAACTAGCAATTGCACCACATGTTGCAATTACAATATTGTCAGACAATGTTAGAAGTTTCAGCTGATTTCAAACACGAAAGCTTTGATATAATATTGAGAATTTTTTTGTTAAAATTTCAAAAACCAAACAAACACAACATAGAGAATGATACTCTGCTAGGAATTTCTGATAATTCCAGAACAAAAAAAAAATCACATGAACAAAGGATAATACTTTGTTTTACAACAAGGATCTTGCTGCAAACAGAATTTCAGCTTGTTGAAGATAGAGTTTCAGCAACAAACATATAAAACTTCTATTCATTTACAATAAACCAACTGTTACAAAACGTCTTCCTCACATAGAGGGATTTTCACAACTGTTGTTACAAAAGCATCTTCTTCACACAAAGGGATTCACCAGAGATTACGCTAAAGAGTATCTTCCTCTTAACCAGAGGGATTCACCAGTTTATGCTGAAAAGCATCTTCCTCTTGACAAAGGGATTCACCAAAGACAACAGATCTTCCTCTTAACAGAGGGATTCACCAAAGACTGTGCTGAAAAGCATCTTCCTTTCTAACATAGGGATTCACGAGAGATTATGCTGAAGATCATCTTCCTCTTGTTTTCACAATGGACAATAACCAAAACTTCACGCTGTTGCGTGCTCCCCTTCATTGATTACAATCGCACTGCTGTTGTGCCTCACTTGCATTTCAGATGCAAACAACAACTGTGCTGCTGCGTTTCTACCATTTCTCACAGAAGACAACCATTAAACAAATTACATTCAAATCTGCACTATTTTGCGTTTTTTCTTTTATGAGATCCTTTGCGCTGCTGCGTCTATTCTGCTGCACTACTGTGCCTTCTTTGTTGCGTCTACTCTGCACTATTGTGCATTCCCATTACATTGTTCTTCTCCGCGTTGCTGCGTCTTCTCCTCAATCTCTGTTTTCTACACTACTTTGTCTTCTGCTCTACACTGCTGTGCCATGTCTTTACAATGGAAAAACTTTTATTCACGTTGCTGCATGGGTTACAAATTTTTTTTTTAGCGAACACAAGAATATTACATATATATTTACAAAAAAAATTGCATATGTTTTCTTGTCCCGTACTCCCATGGATAAAAAATAATAAAATTAAAGACCTTTTACCAACATTCTACAAATGCAGTAAATTCCATTAAATTACTTCACTGACAAACTGACGGTCTTCTGATTCAATCTGATTGACTTAATGAACAAGAATGGAGTCCCATGCTGTGAACTGCTCGAGGCTGTCCTTCTCGTCCTTGGCTGAGCTGCTCTTTAACTGCGGTAGTTGAGAATTCAATGTGCAAGAGCTCGATTGCAACCTCCTTCTTCGCATGCCGAAAAATCGGGCAAACTTGAACATGAGCCATTGGATTAAACAAATGAACGGTTGAGATTTGTTTGGCAGAAGGTATGATCTGCGATGGCTCAGGTCGCATCGCATCGCGAACTCAGGGTGGAGGATTAACGCGCAATGGCTAAGATTCGCGATCTGCGATCTGCGATCGCATCGCATCGCAACAACAGGGAACAAGCAGAAAACAAGGGACGCAGTTGGGGATTAATTCGATTTGCGATGAGAGGTGATTTGCAATCTGCGATGGATCGCATAACAGGGAACTCCAATGGGGTTAAAGTTTGCGATTTTTGTTCAACTGTTGCTGCAGTTAAAATTACATTCTAGCACTCCCCTTTAATTTCAACTGCTTGGTTATGAGTCATACCCAGACACTTCATCAAAAACTCGAAACTTTTCTGCCTATTCGTATCAACTTCCTTTCATCGCTTTCACTGCTTTGCTCAAGCGCTCCAATCATGTAATATCCTCTTTCTCTTTGCCTCAGGCAAGATTTCCAATCTTTGCATCTCCAAGCTATCCTGCAACCTTTTCTTCTCTGCTTTTATGCAGATTTAATTTCATATCTTTCCCCTATAAGAAGATCTTCATCAAAGAATAATTGTTAATATAATTCAGCAATAATGATAAAAAATTACAGGCTCCCCCTAACTATATGCATCGTCTCCTTTTGGCAGAGTCTTCTCAAAAGAAACTTAGATTTGTTGGGGAGCTCGAAGGACTTTTGGACTGTATTTCCTTCCTTTTCCATACTTGTGTTACTTTCTTCTTTTGCGTGGGTCTAGCTTGCGTAGGAGCCCATGCTAAGTTACAATCACGTGCCATATGCCCAATTTTATGACACTTGAAACATTCTACATTGTTCATGAATAAGATTTCATGATTTCTTCCTGTAAAATTGTTTCTTGGAGGTTGTCGGAGACCATAACATTTATCTCTATGAAATTCTCTACAGTCTTTTGCCATATGACCAAAGTTTGAACAAGAATAACAATAACCAAAAAATGAACTTTGGTACCTGGTAGATGGTGGTTTCCTTGATGTACTTCTGAAGCTTTTCTGCCTTGAGATCCTTTGATGATTACTATTGCCTCTTGCCTCTTTGACATCATCTACATTTCTTTTTGGAGTTGGTTTTCTACTTGGAGTAGGATTTCTTCTATTGTAGCCTTGATTTTTCTCCTTGCCTTTGCTGGAACTAGGAGCATCACAATTTCTTTCTGCCTTCTTCACATCTCCTTTGCTTAAAGTATTTTCATTCTTGTTTGAGGGTTCACCTACATACCCGAGTCCTGATTTATCAGATGGAGATCTGTGATAGCTGAGCATGCCATCCAAGGCTTGAGAGCTCTTCATGATTTTGTTCATCCCTTCGACCTTTTTTCTGAGGAGGAAAATCTCTTCTTCCAATTTTTCACACTCATTATTCTTTTTTGTAAGTTGTTCCTCAGTTTCTTCCTTGCTACGAGTAGCTTCAGCTGCTACTATTTTAAGGGAGATGATATCTGACTTCATTTTGGAGATTTCTTCATTCTTTGCTTGATTGTTCTCCAATTTCTTTTAAGCTCCTTCTGTCAGCTTCCTGGCTTCTTGTAACTCAGACTTAAGGGAGGAGACCTCTACCTTGTACTGTCCAATCTCTTCTACAAGTTTGTTCACTCTCTTGTGCCTTTGTTCAAGTTGACTTGACAAGGTATCTTCCTATTTCTTTGCTTTATTCATTTGATTTGTCATGGATATGACTTCTTCATGATGCTTCCTTTTGCTTTGATCAAGTTCCTTCTTAAGCTTGGCGAGCTCTTCATCCATTTCTTGTACTTGAAGCTTGATGAGGTCAACCTTCTCATTTTCAGCTTCTATGATGGGTTTAGAATTCCCTTCTTGATTGATGGTCATGGTTAGTGCTCCCTTTGTGTGAAGGTCATGAAGTTTGTCCCATATATCCTTTGCTGATGAATATTTTCCTAAATTCTTCTTTACAAAATCAGGCAGCCCATCCAAGATTATCTTTGCTGCTTTTGCATTGTACTCCTTGGATTCTCTATCTTTCCTGCTATCATCAACCAATGATTCCCAGATTTCAATCCCTTGAGACTGTAAGAAAGTCCTCATTTTTACTTCCCATATATAATAATTCCCATTGAACCTTGGGGCCTCAAATAGAAAGCTTTCAAGTTGATTATCTTCTCTTTTATTAGTAGAGGGAGACACATTTTTAGGAGGATTGGTGACTTTCTTCTTTGACCTCGCCATTTGACTGAGTATCTAAAATAACTGACTATCTTCAATAGTAACACAAAAAAAAACTTTGAGAAACACCTGAATCCTTTCTTGACTGAGCCTTCACTCTGCTGGAGAAGTTGCTGCAATAAAAGAACCTTCCTTCAGCTTCTTTGACACCTTCAAAGAACCTAGACAAACTCTGATACCACTTGTTGGAAATTTCAGGTGATTTCAAACACAAAAGACCAGAGAAAAACGCTCTGATATAATGTTGGGAATGTTTCTGCAAAAATTCCAAAAACAAAACAAACGCAACATAGAGAATGATACTCTACTAGGAATTTTTTATAATTCCATAACAAAAAAAAAATCACATGAACAGAGGATAATACTCTGTTTTACAACACAGGATCTTTAACACACGATCTTGCTGCAGATAGAATTTCAGCTTGCTGAAGATAGAGATTCAACAACAAACATAAAAGACTTCTATTCATTTACAATAAACCAACTGTTACAAAATGTCTTGCTCACATAAAGGGATTTTCACAACTGCTGTTACAAAAGCATCTTCCTCACACAGAGGGATTCACCAGAGATTATGATGAAGAGCATCTTCGTCTTAACTAGAGGGATTCACCAGTCTATGCTGAAAAGCATCTTCCTCTTGACAGAGGGATTCACCAAAGACAACAGATCTTCTTCTTAACAGACGGATTCACCGGAGACTGTGCTGAAAATCATATTTCTCTTTAACAGAGGGATTCACCAGAGATTATGCTGAAGATCATCTTCCTTTTATTTTCACAATGGACAATATCCAAAACTTCACGCTGCTGCGTGCTCCCCTTCATTGATTACAATCGCACAGCTGTTGTGCCTCACTTGCATTTCAGATGCAAACAAAAAAACTGTGCTCCTGCATTTCTACCCTTTCTCACAGCAGACAACCACAAAACAAATTACATTAAAATCTGCACTGTTGTGTATTTTTCCTTTTCTGCGCTCCTCTGCGCTGCTGCGTCTATTCTGCTGCACTGCTGTGCGTTTTTCCTTTTCTGTGCTCCTCTGCGCTGCTGCGTCTATTCTGCTACACTGTTATGCCTTCTTTTTTGTGTCTACTCTGCACTGTTGTGCATTCCCATTACATTGTTCTTCTCCATGCTGCTGCGTCTTCTCCTCAATCTCTATTTTCTACACTACTGTGTCTTCTGCTCTGCACTGTTGTGCCATTTCTTTATAATGGAAAAAAATTTCTTCACACTGCTGTGTGGGTTACAATTTTTTTTTTTTAGCGAACACAAGAACATTACATATATATTTACAAAAAAAAATTGCATATGTTTTCTTGTCCCATACTTCCGTGGATAAAAAACAATAAAATTAAAGACCTTTTACCAACATTCTACAAATGCAGTAAATTCCATTAAATTACTTCACTCACAAACTAGCGGTTTTCTGATTCAATCTGAATGATTTAATGAACAAGAATGGAGTCCCATGCTGTGAACTGCTCGAGGTTGTCCTTCTCGTCCTTGGTTGAGCTGCTCTTTACCTGCGGTAGTTGAGAATTCAATGTGCAAGAGCTGGATTGCAACCTGCTTCTTCGCGCGCCCAAAAATCAGGCAAACTTGAACATGAGTTGTTGGATTAAACAAATGGACGGCTGAGATTTGTTTGACAGAAGGTGTGATTTGCGATGGCTCAGGTCGCATCGCATTGCGAATTCAGGGCGGAGGCTTAACGCGCAATGGCTAAGATTCACGGTCTGCGATCATGTCACATGATCGCATCGCATCGCAACAGCATGGAACAAGCAGAAAACAAGGGACGTAGGTGGGGATTAATTCGATTTGCGATGAGACGTGATTTGTGATCTGTGATGGATCGCATAGCAGGGAACTCCAATGGGGTTAAAGTTTGCGATTTATGTTCAACTGTTGCTGTAGTTGAAATTACATTCCAATAGGCAAGAGCCTAGGAAAGAATAGCTTATATGATAGAAGTAAAATTTTTATGCAATTTTATTTAATTATCGACATTTGAGATGGGCATATTAACCCTAAGAGTACAAACATTTTCAAATCCTAGGGGCTTGTACCCCACATCCAAAACTATGGTAAAATATGCTTCTAAGATTCGTGCTCAAACTCGAACTCAAATTGATCAAGGAAATGGAAAGATGATGAAGTTGCCATCCAACCTAAATGAACAGGCTAAAGCAACCATTAATTTATTATGACTATTATAAAATATAACTAACCATTTTTTATAATTTAATGATAACCTAAAAACACTTATTCCAAAATAAACCACTATTAACCTAAATATATTTAAATTTTATTTTAAAAAACACATACAGACATATATTTTTTTTTTAAAACAAACATTTCCAATGATACTCTTATCCATTAATATATTGTTAATGATGGTAAAATATGGATTATGCCATAGTTCTTAATTTAAGACGCAACAAAAATCACACTTCCAAAAATAATCCATTTCCAAAAATAGCCCCTTTCAGGAGTATAATATGAACGAACAGACATTTCGAGTAATTCATCATAAATGTGTACACTACTGCTTGCGGACCAGTAATTCAGATTCGTTTAAATCTTCTTTCATGTTTCTTTCGATCTGATAAAAACGAGTATTAACATCACGCCGTTGTTAATATTTTACAAAACATATTTAGCACTTTAGCAATTGCTCCATCACATTTATAATATGTCTGCATAATGATACCCTAAACGAACATTTCGTAGGTTTATGATTTAAAAGCAAATTAATATTAATATTAATATTAATGTCTAGCACTAACCAGTTAGCTGACATGTCTTCCGATCAAGAATATTAACAATTTTACTGCTATTCACGGCTCAAACATTCCAATACACTTCTCAAGCTGTTCTTTCTCATTATCAAGAAATTTAATTGTATTTTCTTATTATAATAATAAATATAGAAACCGATTATAATCATAAATATGGAAACCTACGAAAATTTCAGGGAAAAAGCATGCTATTGTGCTAATTTAATTAATCACAAATGCAGGTTAAGTTAATGGAACTATAGTCACTGCGCAGTATAAAAAGACATTTACAACAAAGAATCTGTTAAATAAAAAAAATCAAGAAGTCCACCGTTACACGTTTCTATATAAAGAAATTAGAAGGAAAGAATCTGCTAGCAGAAATATATACAAGTGTGATAAAAACAAATAGTAATAATAATATTAACTTAATATAATTTAAAGATATACAACACAGAATCCGTTACAAATCTAAAAAAATAAATAAATTTATGAAAAAAAATGTAATTAATCTAATAATGATAATAAGTAAATTAATGAAATTTATGTACTGTACCAAGACATTTGGAATAAGAACAGGTAAAAAAGTTATTTTGAAATAAATATCTCACCATAATACACAATAAAATTGTAATTCTTAAACGAAGATGTTTGAAGGAAGAATCTTCCCGGAAAATAAAAATAAAAATTATAAGATCATGTAAAAACCAAGAATTTATATATAATAAGAAAATATTTTAAATTTAATATTAAAAAATATTGTTTATTTTTAATTTACTTTTAGATTAAGTTAATTTATAATAATGTGTGTAAGTATTTTTTTTTATTTAAATAAAAAATATATAAATTCGAGACTTTTAAAACAAAATATTGGAAATTAAATAATTTTAAATATGACTGAGTAAGTAACCATGAAATGTCAATATAATACAAAAGTTGCAACAGTGAAATTGTTCAAATATTTTTGTCGTTTACCAGAAAGATCGTTGAAATTAATGACGAAGACACGATACATGTATGGAGTGAGTCCTGACTTGCGTCGTTCAATCAGACAATGAACGCGGAAACATTAACCGGTCACAGCGTGGAGTGTGTCAATCCTCTCATGGCCCTTCTATTTGCGAGCCAGACTTGCCAAAGTCCCGATAACCAGGATTCCTTGATTTATTTCCTCTTACTGAAGAATGTTTCTGAGATTGCTTATGGCGAAGACTACCAGCGGGATTTTTTTCCTCAGGTCCTATCCTATCAAGCCTGTGTTGCTAGCCATCATTTTTACCATCTGTAGAGAGACCTCTCACACCTCAATTGTGAATAATTCATGGTGCCTCGTGGATTCAGGAAGTGGTTGGTCGTGAACACTAAATTCTGTGGTGCATCCTAAAAATCGTTGTAATGCTCCCATAGTGTTAGAGCGACTCAGCCACTTTGTCAGAAAGACTGTAACTGAAAACAACAGAAGAAATCGGTGCACAATTGTTACGAGGAGAAGAGAAGGGTACGCACAAAGACCTCTGCACTATGGACATATATCAGCCTTATAGAAACCCCGATGTGAAGCGAGCACAACCGCGATAGTGTAACCTCACTTTCACAACTTCTGCAAAGCGGGATCAAAGTCCAAATCGCCAAAATTTAAAAGAATCAGAGCAGGAGGGCATACAGTTGATTTCCTTTGACATACGACTATAGTCTTCATAGGTGGAGAAGGTAATGATCACTCTCTTCACTCTACTATGAACAATTAGTTGCAAATGTTTCTTAAGAAATCTATTGGAGCTCTCCCACCGGTATAGAGCAGTTTTCTATGTTCCACATAATGGCCACCAACCCTTTCATGTCAAGGTCATCCATTTCTTCTGCTGCTTCTACCATATTGAAACCAGGAATTATTGTACCGAACTCAGTAACTACCGAACTCGGAGATAAAAAGAATAGGATAAATCTAATTGTTCCATGAAGCACGGAAACCCACCCCATCCTATGCGATGTCGTGATGGAGCGGTTGCGGAGAACTAGGCCAAGGAAGAAGTTGTGGAGAACCAGGCCAATGAATTCAATCTCGTCGCAGACGAATAGAATATAATAAACCCACACATTCCATGAATCACGGAGACACACTCCAATTCCATGCCACGTGATGGAACGGTCGCGGAGAACCGTGCTTTCATGTGCCGCAGTGCAAATACATTTGCGTTGACAAACCGCATCCACTGGCGACTGTGACGAGCCGGTGGCCCCCGCTGGAAATTCTGTTCTGGCACTAACCTACTACAGTTTCAGTTTCCTATGGCTGGCGCTCATATAATCTATTTTTTCAGTCTCTTACGACAGTTTCCTAATGTGTTTTGTTATTTATGTTTTCCACAAACTTCAACAAAAATGCAGAAAGAAAAAACAGCGAGCGCATTAGCAAAAAAAAGTCCATAAAAAAAGTTGACTCTCACTGCAAATTTCAAAAACAAGGATGCTCGCCTACTATTTTATCTGGAAAACACAGAGGCTTTGCAGCTGCAGAAATCTCCATGCGAAATATCCACAGCCCCACACCACCAACCAAGTTTGTTCGCAGTGGCAATTACAAACGCCATGGGTGACCAAGTGAACTCATAAACCCCACATACCTCAGAGGAATCCAGAAAGATGCTATAAGACCCTCTAAACGTCGGCACGGCTTCCATGGTTCTCCTTTGCACTTCCCCTCCCGGCGACATCACAAACCCCATCGAGGAGGCATCCTGGAAACGGACCGCAATGTATCTACAACATTAGGCCCACAACAAACGGCGAGGGATAATGAATCGAACACTTCGAATCAAACGGTGAATATTAATTCCATCATCTAACAACGAAATCAATGGCGCAGGAAGGTACAGAGTGGCACTGGAGGGGAGTTCTTCCTAGAGGAACGCCTTACAGCGTAATTAATGTTTTTATTGGATACAATGCATGAGATTTGTTATAATTTTTAGATTTCAAAAAAAATATTTTAAATTGTTGTGTCTGGAGGTGAGCTCTATAATTTAGTATGGGTAGATTTCATGTAAAAATGGAAACATGTAAACGTAAATATAAATGTAAATGTATGTTTAATATTTAACATTTTTAATTTAATGTTGGTCTCATTTAAAAATCATTCTAAGCATTGTATGTAGAAATACAATATAAATTTAAAATATAAAAAGGTTTATTAACACTCAAAAATAGACATGAAAAAAAAATATAAATATAAATAAACCAAAGGTATGGTAAATAAATAAAACCTCTTTTTATATTTACACCATAAATACTAAAACTCAAAAAAAAGGTTTTATTTAAGTTAAACCTATGGGCCAAATACTATATTTATAAACGAGGTATAAAGAGATATGGTAAACAAATAAAAATATATAAAATATGATTAGAAATCAACATATAATATGAGCCAAATACCATGTTAAATAAAAGAGATATCATAAATAAATAAAAATATAAATAAACGAAATAATGCTTCGTTTTATATTTACACCATAAACCTCTTTATACTTACAAACACTAAAAAAACAAGTTTTATTTAGGTGAAGCCTATGGGCCAAATACCATGGGCTAAATTATTATTACGCTGATAGGCGTCCCTCCTATTTGAGTTGGCAACTTTAATCATTTTCTTAATTAATTTTTTTGATTGGATGGCCTGAATTGAAAGATGCTAGTATATTCTCGTAGTCGTCACTAAATCAATGAATGAAATTCGCAACAGTAACTTTCTTGAATGTCTAAATCACATGTTTAAAGCATACTTAGATTAATTTTTTTACCATACCATGATTAAAAATTTACCATACCATTTTTTAATCACCACCTATTATGATTAAGACAAAGTGGAGAGATTAAAAATGGTTGTGAAACGTACGAATCGGCATCACCACCAGTTTCAATTACCTTAGGAACACCAAGAGTTTCAATTCCGCCTACACATCACTCACCGTTTCAATTCTCCCATACGAAACATGGCGAGAGGGATGTAAGACATTGATTTAGCATGGCAATCACTAATAGTTTAAATTTCATATAGCCAACACTTACCGTGGCCTCCTCCATGCAGATAACCAAACTGTGGATTCCAAGGAAATTAACCTAGGGAAAAACTGGCTATGTGGAGATCAAGTGAAGACGGGATGATGGCGAGGAGTTGAAAAATGACTGATTTTGGTCAACGGTGCTTAGCGATGTAGAAGAGGAGGGCTATTCCAGGAAGAAGCTTAGACTATCCAGAGAACAATGTGTTGTTTTCGAAGAAATATTTACAAAGAACAGGGTGCCCGAACCTGTAAGTTTCTATACACAATATTCACTTACAAGTTACTACTCTATCGTTTATGTTTCATCATGCTTTTGGCTAATGTAACTTCTTCTTCTCTCGCAAAAGGAAAAGAATGTGTTGGCCTTACAGTACAATCTCCGTCGTCAACAAGTTGAGGTGTGGTTGCAGAATAGACAAGCAAGGTTAGCTCTAGTCCTTTATTGATTCATTGCATTTTGCATGTTGAAATTCATATAGAAAGTTCTATTTTTGGAATCAACACCTACATAATTTGGCTTGTAACTATGAAGAATGACATGGAAATAATTTTTGTGCAAATTTATAGTTTGGAAAACTTTTGATCCGATGGAGATCCTATTGTGTTAACAATTTTAATGACTCATTTTCGTTATAGGTTAATTAGATGTTATGAATTTGTTTCAGGATGAATCTTAGGAAAACGGAAATGGACTGCGAGCTTCTGAAGAGATATAATGAGGCACTTACAGATGAGAATAGAAAACTTTGCATAGAGCTGGAAAAACTGAAAGCTTTAAAAATTTCGCCACCTCTCTGGCCTGCGTCAATCGTTACCATGTGTCCTTCTTGTGAAAGAGTTTCAGCGGTTGACAATAGTAGCCACTTGACATTGGCAAAATCTGGGTCTATGTTTTTATGTAGCTCTTTCCGGCAATGAATTGTCGGGTATTGATAAGAGTTTCTTTACCCGTAGTCATTGTTTAGTAATGGTGGACACCGTCTCTTTATCAAACATTTTAGGTTTTCTATAAAGGTTCACTTTATGAAACATTTAAGGTTTTAGTATATTTTTTATTAATTGAATTCGGTTTAGAATGCGCTCAAGTCTTTGTTAATTTATTGAATGAGATGAGGCATCTTGATAAACCAAGAAATGTATAGCTGTACAGAGTGGCAGTCTATGAAATAAGCATTTTTATGTAAAATTCAAATGTTTATGTGAGTACAGAGTGGGAGTCTATGAAATAAACATTTTATGTAAAATTCAAATGTTTATGTGAGATCATCTCTTTCTCTGAACCTTCTTGTGTTTATGAATTTTCTCCTTTTTTTATTATCAATCTAAACATGTATAATAATCGTTTTCATTTATTATTATTTTTAATAAAATATGATGACAATTTCTCTATTCATGCTCATAGTAAAAGTAAACGTCATCGTTGTTGCTAAAAGCAATACTTATTGACTAGTCAATGCATGCATATTAGTGCCTACTTAATAACTATCATTAACATGACTTTTTATTTCAATGTTTCATGTTTGAGTTATACAACATAGGCAGGACACATGAAAATATTGTTATTGTAAAATGATTTAATAAATAAAAGACCTTTTTAGGTTATTTTATCGTTATTTTTAAAATGTTATAAAATTATAATTTTATTAATCATTGTTAATTTTTTTTTTAAATTTATTAATTTTATTAATCATTGTTTAGTTTGAACAATACAACATATTTCTATTGAGGATCTTAAACTTGTTAAAAAAACTTAAAGTTTTTGCAAGCCCGGACCACTCATCTCGAGACACTTACAGTGTGAGTTTTACCCTTTAGTGCCCCTGGTTCCAGCCCTCAAGTCCCAACACTTATACATGGAGTTTTGTGCTTTTTAAAAATGTTTACAGCATGAGATTTACCCTTTAGTGCCCCTAGTTACAATGCTAAAGTCCCAGCAGAGGAGAGAATGATTTAGAAGAGTCATTAGGGATCTTGGAATCTAGCTGAAGAATCAAACAAAACTCTAGAGAGGAAGCGAAATGGGAATTCACAGAGGATTGAGGCTTAGAGAGAATTAAGTAGCAGAATAGTTGAAGAAAGAAACCCTGAATAAAAATCGGAAACATAGAGAAAACACTTAAGAATGAATTAAATTCAATTTGAAGGGATGAACGAAGAAGTGTGGTTTTAGTATACGGGAACTGTTAGATCTTATAGATCAACGACATGACGACAAAGAGTGAGAACCGTCGATATCATAGATCGATAGTCATCGCATGGTGAAGGAGCACAAGAGTTATCGCAGAGAAAAGGCGGGTTTATAACCTTAGGCGGTATTTCAGGCGAGGACCAGATGGCAAGTGGTTTGAGTGTTGATCAACTGACTCCATACATATCACAACACGTGGCAGAGAGTTGGAGTGTGGAAATCTCTTTATCGGGCGGTTAACCCCCGTGTGTGTGGTCAACCCAAAACCAATGTGAATCGTTGGATCTTTCGGGAGAAGATCAATGATAGATAAGTAATTTGACATACAAAGGAGCAGACCTGATGGTGTTATGTTGCACAGTTAATAATGTGTATCATGTTTAAAACTAAGTTAGATCCAATTTGTATTTCTTGATCAATAATTTTTTTTAATATATATATATATATATATGTAACCTAGCTACAAAAAATTTAATAATATATACCATGTTTAAAATTAATTTATATTCAATTTATATTTGTTAATAATAAAAATTTTAAAAGAAAAAATGACAAATTAAAATTTTCACACTTATTAATTTTCGCAAAAGTTAACAATAATATTTACATCTTTTCCATAAGATTTTCATTTTAATTATATATGGTTTCATTACTTAACGGATAAATGTCTTCATATATGACTATCATTGTAATTGGTATAAAGCTTATTATTTGAATGATATTTTATCAATACTTATTTTCAAAAAACTTATATGGATTTGTCACATTAATAATTAATGCATACAAATATATATCATTCATGGTCAACCATGGTCCAATGTTGAATTGTGATAAAGATTGTTTCTATATGAAAATCAACGATGGTCCTATGTCGCATTGTGACAAATATTGCCTCAATATGAAAATCAATCATGGCCAACCATGGTCCAACGTCGCTATGTGACAAAGATTATGGGAATATGAAAATGAACCATGGTTAATGATGGACAACCATGTTTATTTTGAGAGTTTATAATATTTATTCAAGCATCGCATTGTCACATAAATTGTATATAGAAATCAATCATGGTCAATTACGCTCAACCATGGTCAATCATGGTCAACCATGGTCAATATGAAAATCAACCATTGTCGACCATGGTCAACCATGTTTCAACGTCACATTTGACGAAAATTTTCTCAATGTGAAAATCAACCATGGTCAACCATTGTCAACTATGGTCAACCATGGTCAATAATCATGTTCACATTGTGAAAAAGATTGTCTCTTTGTCCAACGTCACATTGTGATAAAGATTGTCTCAATATGAAAATCTACCATGTCAACCATCTTCAATCATGGTCTACCATGGTCAAATGCCACATTATGACAAATATTGTCTCAAATGAAAATTAATCATGGTCAATCATGGTCAACCATGGTCAATATGAAAATCAACTATGGTCCAACATCCCATTGTCACAAAGATGTCTCAATGTGAAAATCAACCATTATTAGTCATGGTCAACCATGGTCACATTGTGATGAAGATGGTCTCTTGGTCCAATGTCACATTATGAAAACCATGGTCATCCATGGTCAAACATGGTACAACGTCACATTGGGACAAAGATTGTCTCAATATGAAAATCAACCATGGTCATCCATGGTCCAACATCACATTCCGACAAATATTTTCTCAATATGAAAATCAATCATGTTCAATCATGGTCCAACATTGCATTGACAAAGATTGTGTCAACATGAAAATCAACCATTGCCAACGATAGTCAACCATGTTTATTTTAGGGTTTATATACTTTGGGTTTATAATATTAAACCCTTGGGTTTAATATTATTCCCTTGGATTGTAATCCCTTTGGTTTTTAGTATTAATCCATTGTATTTATTAGTCCCTTAGGTTTATAATATTAATCCTAAGGTTTTATAATATTAATCCTAAGGTTTATAATATTAATCTTAGGGTTTATATTCCTAGGGTTTAATATTAATCGTTGGGTCTAATGTTATTCCCTTCAGTTTATAATCCCTCAGGTTTTTAATATTAGTCCAATGCTTTTAGTAATCGCTTTGGTTTATAATATTGATCCTAGGGTTTTAATATTAATCATAGGGTTTGTATTCCTAGGGTTTAATATTAAACCTATGGTTTATAACATTAGTCTTATGGTTTAATATTAATCTCTTTAGTTTATAATCCCCTTTATTTATAATATATATCCCTTAGGTTTATTACTATTAGGGTTTATGTTCCTAGGATTTAATATCAATCATAAGGTTCACTGCTATTCCCTTGGGTTTTTCATATTAATCGCTCGGGTTTATTAATTAGATAGGTCTCTTTGTCCAATGTCGCATTGTGAGAAAGATTGTACCAATATGAAAATAAACAATTTTCAACCATCATCAACCATGGGAATTCATATCCGTGGTCCAACATCACAAGATCTGAGAAATATTGTCTCAATATGAAAATCAACCATGGTCAACCATTTTAAACCACATTTAACAATGGTTGTATATGCGGTTTTATTAATGGTCTACCATGGTCCAACATATTACGCAGGGCTACCCCTACTTTACCCACAGTAAGTATGTAGTACTATGCATAAACCATTTTCCCAGGAGTAGATATGACCTACCAGGTCAAAACTTCATTAATAGTAATGGTTAAGGTCCTTTCCAATATCTGTCGTGTGGAAACATATTAATAGACTAACCCAAAGTCTAAACACTCATTATCGGGACTTTAATCACCCCTTAAACTTCATTCCCTTTAATATCGGGACTCATACAACCCCTCTAAGCCATTATTAAATCCTTATTCCACACCATATACAAAACTCTCTTTTAACTTTGGGCTATAATTGGGCTTAACCTTAAAACCCTTCTGTCGCGGTTCAATCCATTATAAACCCTTTATAATTGATAACACATAAAACCACATACATCATACCTTTTCCCACCAATCCTCGGTCTTTAAACAATTCCCGAGAATCACCTTTATCACAGTCGTTCATCGCCAGTTACTGTGGTCATACCACATACATACCTTTATCCCCCTCCGACTTCGATATGCGACTATTGGAATGTTTGAATAACACTTTTGCATAAAATCCCTTGGCACAACACTTTATAGAAATACAAAGGAAATACATTAGATTTCCGCTCCGAACCATATAAGCGGATCTTAGAATTTATACGTCTAAATTTATAAATATCATCGGGTCCACTCATCGGCCTTTGCATTATCCTCCTCCATTGATCTCCTCCCATAGATCCAACCATTTACATTGGTTTCAAGTTGCCAACATGCATGGGGTTTAACCACCTCATAAAGCGGTTTCCCCACTCCGCTCACTACTACGTGTCAAACACTAAGCGGAATTGGGTGCTCGCCCTCCGATACCACTTACCATTCTTCCTTTGCTCGATAATCCACTTACACTGTTTAAAAACCACTTTGACATGTAGTACGGACCCGATGGGGTTCTAGGGTTCATTTGATAAGTTTTTGGTTCTGCTACATATCGCATGTCGCAATCGCTTCCTCCTTTTCAATGATTGCGATGCGATCCCGATGTTCCACTTTCTGTAATTTGATTACGTCCGTTGATATGTGAGATCTGACGGTTGTTTCTCAATGATACTTTACTCCTCCATTACTCCATTTACTTATGTTTTATGCTATTTATTCAACGTATTTGTGGTTTTGGCATTTCTTCAGGTTTTGGTCCTTCAGCTAATTACTGTGCACTCCACTTGCATCTATGATATGAAGAATACACTACTCACTCAGAATACACCATTGATTCTTAACAACACACTTTTATATTAATATTAATATTGATTAATAACATTAATATTACTGTTAATATTATTAATATTTATAAATGTTAATTTTAATATTAGTTATTAGTATTTAAAATTACTAATTATGAATATTCATAGCATTTAATTAATAATATTAAAATTATGCTCAACCATGGTCAATATGAAAATCAACCATCATCAATCATGGTCAGCCATGGTCCAACATCACATTGTGAAAGAACTATCTCAACATGAAAATCAACCATGGTCAACCATTGTCGACCATGGTCAACCATGTTTCAACATCGCATTTTGATGAAGATTGTCTCAATGTGAAAATCATCCATGGTCAAACATTGTCAACTATGGTCAACCATGGTCAATAATCATGTTCACATTGTGACAAAGATTGTCTCTTTGTCCAATGTCACGTTATGATAAAGATTGTCTCAATATGATAATGAAACATGGTCAATCATTGTCATCCATGGCCATTCATGGTCAAACATGGTCCAACATCACATTACAAGAATTATTGTCTCAACATGAAAATCTGCCATGTCAACCATATTCAATCATGGTCTACCATGGTCAAATGCCATATTGTGACAAATATTGTCTCAAATGAAAATCAATCATGGTCAATTGTGGTCAACCATGGTCAATATGAAAATCAACCATCGTCCAATATCCCATTGTCACAAGGATGTCTCAATGTGAAAATCAACCATTCTTAATCATGGTCAACCATGGTCAATAATCATGGTCAATGTCACATTATGGAAACCATGGTCATCAATGGTAAAAAATGGTACAACGTCACAATGGGACAAAGATTTTGTCAATATGAAAATCAACCATGGTCATCCATGGTCCAACATCACATTGTGACAAATATTTTCTCAATATGAAAATCAATCATGTTCAATCATGGTCCAACGTTGTCTTGACAAAGATTGTTTCAATATGAAAGTCATAATATTAACAATCCCTAGGGTTTATTGATCCATTAGGTTTATAATACTCATAGTCACGTGGGTTCATCAATCCATTGGGTTTAAAAAATTAATTCCTATTAATCCCTTGCCATTTTTGATCCCTTTAGTTTCTAATATTTTTCCCTTGGGGTTTATTAATACTCAATGGTTTATAGTATCAAATTATTGCTTTTCTTCGTTCTTCAAATTTTTAATATTAATAATTCCTTGGGTTCATAATCCCCTGAGGTTTTAGTGTTAATCCCTTGGGTTTATTATTCCTTTGGGTTTATTATATCAATCCCTTGGGTTCATTATTCCCTTGGGTTTATATTATTAGTCCCTTTTTTTTAATAATATTGCCTTAGGTTCATAATATCTTGGTGTTTTAGTACTAATCCCTTGGGTTTATAATATCAATTTCTTAGGTTTATTATTCCCGAGTCAAACATGGTTTATTATAATTTTGACCATGGTCCAACGTGGAATTGTGATAGGAATTGTCTCAATATGTAAATCAATGATGGTCGATCATGTTTATTTTAATGTTTATAATATTTTTCTTTGAGTTTATATACGTTGGGTTTATAATATTACTCCCTTGGAGTTAATATTATTCCCTTGGTTCATAATCCCTTAGGGTTTTGGTATTAATCCCTTCGTTTTATTATTCCTTCGATCATGGTAAACCATTGTCAATCATAGCCAACCATGCTTGAATGTCACATTGTGACAAGGATTGTCTCACCATGAAAATAAATAATAATCCCTTGGGTTTATTGTTCCTTTGGGTTTATTATATCAATCCCTTGGGTTTATTATTCACTTGGTTTTATATTATTAGTCCCTTTTTTAAAATAGTATTCCCTTTGGTTTATAATCCCTTGGGGTTTTAGTATTAATCACTTGGGTTTATAATATGAATCACTTTGGTTTATTATTCCTGAGTCAAACATGGTTTATTATGATGTCAACCATGGTCCAGCATGTAATTGTGATAAGGATTGTCTTAATATGAACAACAATGATGGTTGATCATGTTTATTTCAATGTTTATAATATTTGTCTTAGGGTTTATATACGTTGGGTTTATAATATTAGTCCCTTAGGTTTAATATTATTCCCTTAGGGTTTTAGTGTTAATCCCTTGGGTTTACTATTCCCTTATGTTTATAATATTAATCATGGTAAACCATTGTCAATCATAGCCAACGATGGTCAACCATGCTTGAATGTTGCATTGTGACAAGGATTGTCTCACAATCAAAATAAACCATGTTTATTTTTGTATTTGTAGTATTTATATTTGGGTTTATCAATATTGGGTTTATAATATTAGTCCCTTGGGCTTAATATTATTCCCTTGGGGTTTCAGTATTAATCCCTTGGGCTTAATATTATTCCTTTGGGTTCATAATCCCTAGGGGTTTTAGTAATAATCCCTTGCAGTTTTAGTATTAATGTAAATAAGTTGGGTTTACTATTCGATTAGGTTTATAATAAAATCAATGATGGTCGATCATGTTTATTTTAATGTTTATAATGTTAGTCTTGGGGATTATATACATTGGATTTATAATATTTTTTCTTTTGTTTTGGTAGGTAAGCACCTAAGGGGATTTGAACCAGTGACCTATCGCAAGGAGTGCCTTAACTATGCACCCATTCAACGTCAATCCAAAGCCCTGTGGGCTATTGGGTTTATAATATTAGTCTCTTGGATTTAATATTATTCCCTTGGGTTCATAACCCCTTGGGGTTTTAGTACTAATCCCTTCGTTTAATTATTCCTTTCGGTTTCTCATATTAATCCCTTGGGTTTATTATTTGATGGAGGAGCATTCAACCCAACAATATCATTGTATATTAGTAGACATAAGGGGTCTTGTGTTTTAGGGAAGTTGGCTTCGATAAGTATTGAATTAATGTGAATATTTAGGCCTTTGAGTGATTTTCAATGAGAATAGGAATTAATTACATATTGTGAGACATACTTGTAAATGTTCTTGGATGTAGGAGAACATGAGAGGATTAGGATTAGTTAGGAAGTAGTTTGAAGAAACTATTGAGCAACTATAAAGAAACTGCTAATAATGTATTGAAAAGAAAGAAAGAGAGAGGTTGGAGGAGTTAGTTAGCCAGTTAACTAGCCAGCCAGTCAAGGAGAGTGCGATTTGTAAGCCTACAGGCAGAGTGTGAAATAGAGGCAATTGTAATAAGAATATCAAGACAAGATAGAGGAGTTGTATTGTTGTGTGCTTATAAATTCAGGGATTAATTCAAGACTATGTGAAATGTGTGTTTTGAGTATCAAATCGTAAATTGAAGTGTTAATCAGAGAATTGCATAATAAATATATGCAGGCGACACTTGGCGAAATACACACAGAGGAGAAGAGGAATGATTCAATGGAATCATAAATGGATCATGAATCCGAAGGATCAAATAATGATCTGTAATGACATTGACCAAAGGAGCATGTAGAGGAAAACCCAGGAAGGAGTCGCGCAACAGGAGGGCGGAAGGACAAGAACCCTGAAGAAACCCAAAACCCACAAGAAAACTAAGGAAATAACGTAAAAACATACGTAGTGGGAATGGTGGAGAAGTGAAGTATCCATGCACAGCAGCTGTCGGATTGGGAAGATCGATGACTAGGATTAAATTGCAAGAAGGGGAAAATTGGGATCGCATCACAATGTTTCAATGGGAGGAAGCGATTGTGACATGCGATGTATGGCTGGACCTGAAAACTTATCGAATGCGACTTAGAACCCATTGGGTCCGTAAACACATGTCATATCGGAAGTTTTAAAGTGTAGGGATTAAGCGATAGCCGATAGTCGATAACGATAAGCATTGATCGGGGATCGGGCGGATCGGCAATCAGAGATTGGAGATGGAGTAGTGCAGCAGAAGGTTTATATGGAGGGGTGGACCCAAAAATAAATATAAGTGTGAACGTATAAATTCTGAGTTCCGCTATATGGTTTGGAGTAGAATTTTAGTGTATTTCCTTCTTTTCATATTAAAAGGTGGTTTAATTGTTCCAATAGTTGCATATCAGAATCAGAGGCACGAAAAAGCATATATGCGATAAGACCATGGGTAACTGCGATGGCCGATTGCGATATAGGTAATTATCGATAACTTTGAAAAGCTTATGAAAGGTGGAAAAGGTAAGTATTTGCGTGTTTGGTGTTATTTCCTTTGTAAATGGTTTATGAAGGATTAAAGCGCTGATAGAAGGGTTTTATTGTTTAGTCCAATTATAACCCAAAGTTTAAAAGGGGGTTTTGTTTGTATATGTGGTTAAAGGGTTTTATAAAGGTTTTAGAAGGGTGTACGTGTCCCGATAGAAACGATAGGAAGGATTTAGGGAACAAATTTAATAAAATGGTTAATGAAGGCTTGGGAGTTGATTTAATTCTCGATAGTGAAACAATATGAAGGGTTAGACTATGAGCTAATAGATGAATGCTCCCACATGAGTTCTAACTAATGGGGGCCTTAACCATATAATGTATTAAGGGTTTAACTCGGCAGAGAGTTAACAATTCCTGGGATGAATGTGATTATGCATTGTACATGCACAGTGTGGGTAAAGCAGGGGTAACCTGACATCATTATTCCCTTAGGTTTATAATATTGATCATGGTAAACCATTGTCAATCATAGCCAACCATGGTCAACCATGCTTGAATGTCACATTATCACAAGGATTTTCTAACCATGAAAATAAATGATGTTTATTTTAGTGTTTGTAATATTTATACTTGGGTGTACGAATGTTGGGCTTATACTATTAGTCCCTCGGGTTTAATATTATTCCCTTTGGTTCATAATCCCTTAAGGTTTTAGTATTAATCCTTTGGGTTTATTATTCATTTGGGTTTATAATATCAATCCCTTGGGTTTATTATCACCTCATGTTTATAATATAAATCATGGTCAACGATGTTTGAATGTCACATTGTCACAAGCATTGTCTCACCATGAATAAATCATGTTTATTTTAGTCTTTCTAATATTTATATTTTGGTTTACAAATGTTGGGTTTATAATATTAGTCCCTTGGGCTCATAATCCCTTGGGGTTTTAGTATTAATCCCTTGAGCTTAACATTATTCCCTTGGGTTCATAATCCCTTCGGGTTTTAGTATTAATCCGTTGGGTTTATTATTCTTTTGGGTTTATAATGTAAATAAGTTGGGTTTAATATTCCCTTAGGTTTATAATATCAATCATGGTCAGCCACTTTCAATCATATCCAACCATGGTCAACCACTGTCAATCATATCCAACCATGGTCAACCATGTTTAAATGTTGCATTGTGACAAGGATTGTCTCACCATCAAAATAAACCATGTTTATTTTAGTGATCGTAGTATTTATATTTGGGTTTATCAATATTGGGTTTATAGTATTAGTCCCATGGGTTTAATATTATTCCCTTGGGGTTTTAGTATTAATCCCTTAGTTCTATTATTACTTTGGGTTTATAATATCAATCTGTTTGGTTTATTATTCCCTTAGGTTTATAATATCAATCATTGTCAACCATGGTTGATTGTCGCATTGTGACAAGGATTGTCTCACCGTCAAAATTAATCATGTTTATTTCAGTGTTTATAGTATTTATATTTGGCTTTACCAAATTTGGGTTTATAATATAGTCCCATGGTTGAATGTTGCATTTTGACAAAGATTGTCTCAACATGAAAATAAACCATGTTTATTTTAGTGTTTGTAATATTTATACATGGGTTTACCATATTAGTCCCATGGTTGAATGTCCCATTTTGACAAATATTTTCTCACCATGAAAATAAATCATGTTCATTTTGGTCTTTGTAATATTTAGATTTGGGTTTATGATTGTTGGGTCTATAGTATTAGGCCCTTGGGTTTAATATTATTCCATTGGGTTCATAATCCCTTGGGGTTTTAGTATTAATCCCTTGGGTTTATTGTTCATTTGGGTTTATAATATCATTCCCTTGGGTTTATTATTCCGTTTGGTTTATAATATCAATCATTGTAAACCATTGTCTATCATAACCAAACATGGTCAATCATGGTTGAATGTTGCATTGTGACAAGAATTGTCTCACCATCAAAATAAACCATGTTTATTTTAGTATTTGTAGTATTTATATTTGGGTTTACCAATGTTGGGTTTATAATATTAGTCCCATACTTGAATGTCACATTTTGACAAAGATTGTCTCACCATGAAAATACCACATGTTTGTTTTAGTGTTTGTAATATTTATATTTGGGTTTACGAATATTGGGTTTATAATATTAGTCCCTTGGGCTTAATATTGTTGCCTTGGGTTCGTGTTCACTTGGGGTTTTAGTATTTCTCCCTTCGATTTATTATTGATTTGGGTTTATAATATTAGTCCCATGGGTTTAATATTATTCCCTTGGGATTTTCGTATTAATCGCTTAGTTTTATTATTCCTTGGGGTTTATAATATCAATGCCATTGGTTTATTATTCCCTTAGGTTTATAATATCGATCATGGTCAGTCATTATCAATCATAGACAACCATGGAAAACTATGGTTGAATGTCACATTGTGACGCGGATTCTCTCACCATAAAAATAAACCATGTTTATTTTAGTCTTTCTAATATTTATATTAGGGTTTATCAATGATCGGGTTTATAATGTTAGTCCCTTGGGGTTTTAGTATTAATCCCTTAGGTTTATTGTTCATTTGGATTTATAATATCAATCCCTTGGGTTTATTATTCCCTTAGGTTTATAATATCAATCATGGCAAACGATTGTCAATCATAGACAACAATGGCCAACCATGGTTGAATGTCACATTGTGACAAGTATTCTCTCACCATGAAAATAAACCATGTTTATTTAGTCTTTCTAATATTTATATTAGGGTTTACCAATGTTGGGTTTATAATATTAGTCCCTTGAGTTTAACAGTATTTCCTTTGGTTCATAATCCCTTGGGGTTTTAGTAATAATCCTTTGGGTTTATAATATAAATCACTGTCATCTTTATGTTTCTCTTGTGTTTGTAATATCAATTCCTTGTGCTTCTTGATCCCTTAGGTTTTTAATATTTATCCATTGGGTTCACTAATTCCTTAGGTTTATAATAATAAAGAGTTGGGTTTATTAGTTCCTTGGGTTTATAATATTAGTCCCTTTTGTTTAATATTATTCCCATTAGTTCATAATCCCTTCAGATTTTAGTATTAAACCCTTAGGTAATAATAAACAAAAGGGACTAATATTATAAACCCAATGTATACAAACCCTAACATAAATATTAAAAATACTAAAGCCTAAGCCTAATAATAATAATAATAATAATAATAATAAGAGTAATAAGAGTTTATATTATTATAATAAAATTCATACGATAATCTTAAATATATAAGAATATAGTTACGATTCTTTGTATAGTTATTAATTATCATAAATAATAATGTTGATTATATTATTATTATAATAATAATTATATTTGTATATTATTATAATAATATAATAGTAATATAATATTATAATCAAATATTAATATTAATATTAATATTAATATTAATATTATTATATTTTATATTATTAGATTATTTAAATAATCTAATGATAATCTAATATTATTATGAGCTATTATTATTATTAATTAATATATATTAGGAGTTTATATAATTATTACCAATATTAATATAATATTTATAGAGTAATATATATAAATAATCTGGTTGTTAATATTTATATGGTTATTAATAATCATATGTAGTTATTTATATAGTTACTAATAATCCTAAATACCCATAATAATTATTAATGTTGTTGATATGAGCCTATTAGCGTATATCAACCACATTGGTAAATATGGTTGTGCTAGTTAATACCATGCAAAAGAAGAAGAAGTTATTAACACTACTATTAATATAAAGATTAATATTATTATCATTATTGAATCCAATATTCATATTAATATATTATAATAATATTATTAAATTTAATAACTTTGGATTAATACAATATTATATTTGTTATATTATAATATACATTAATATATCATGGATATATATTAACTCTAGATATATATGCGAGGTAAGAACAAAGAAATAGATTGATGGAGGTGCAAAGATAAGGGGAGTGACAAGGGAGAGATGGAGATAAACTGAAGGAGAGGGGAGACGATGAATAAAGAGAGAGAGCGAGAGGAGTGAGAGAGGTAGAGAAGGGTATGAGAGGGAAAGGGAGACACAAAGATGGAGGGGGGAGAGAGAGAAGGAGAGATAGAGGGATATGGTGAGAGGGAAGATGAGGAATGAGGAGAGAGAGAGGGAGAAGAGAGAGAAAGGTAGAGAGAGAGAAAGGGAGACACAAGATGGATGAAGGTGAGAGATAAGGAGAGAGGGATTGATATGTGAAAGGATTTGAGGGCAGAGAGAAAGATAGAGAGATGGGCAAAGAGAGGAGTTAGGAGAGAAAGTTAGAGAGAGTAAGGATGAGAGAGAGAGTCGAGAGAGAGGGGAGGATAGAGGGACGGATAGAGAGATGGAGTTGGCGGGGGAGAGAGGGGATAAGAAGAAAGAAATAGAGAGTGAGAAGTGGAGAGAGGGAGGGAGTGAAAAGGGAGAGATGGAGAGAGAAAGAGTGTATGTTTAGGGGTGAGATAAAGAGGCAAAGAAGGAGAGATAAAGAGAAGGGTGGAGAGAAGGAGAGAAAAGGGGAGAGGGATGGATATAGTAACATAGTTAGAGAGAGAGATAGAGAGAGGTAATAGATTAAGGGAGAGAGATGAAGAAGGAGAGACAAGACTTGAGAGAGAGGAGGAGAGCGATGAGGGAAGAGAGAAGATTGGAGGGGAAAGAGAGAGAGAGAGAGGGAGTGTTATGAAACCAGCTCACAAAAAGATAGAAAAGAGAGACCCACGCCTTAGAATTCAACCTCTTCGAGGGGGCAACCTCCTTTACATTACATAAATGAACAATTATTGGATGATTCAAATGACAAAACCTCCTTTCTATAAATAGGAGTCTATGGAGCCACAATATAATCCAGCCGACCTAAAAATAATAATATAAAGCCACAAAAATAACAATAGAGGGATTCTATGGGAACATTAATAACAATATGGGGGTAATCGGGGCACAACAATATAAATAAGGGGTATAACTACAATAGTAATGGGGTAATCACTAGTATTATAGGGACCCAACATGCCCCTCTCCTTCAAAAAAGTGTTGTCCTCAACGCTTGAGTAGTTCAGGATACTTCTGCATAAAATTCTCATCCTCCCATGTGGAATCTTCAGTGGATAAGTTCTTCCACTTGATAAGGTACTCTGAAATTGATCGATTTCGTAGCTGTCGAGTTCTTGTTTGTATAGCTGCTTCCGGTTCCAATATAATTTTTCCTTCCTCGTCAAGTTCTGGCAATATTGTTTGAACTGGGAGCTTGTCGCCTATAACCTTCTTTAAGCATGAAACATGGAAAACTGGGTGCAATCGAGAAGCTGCAGGAAGCTCCAATTTGTATGCCATAGTACCAATCTTTTGCAACACCTTGTACGGACCATAATACTTTGGTGATAATTTATTATCCTTCTTAGCTTGCTTGAGGGACATTTTCTTATATGGTTGTAGCCGTAGGAATACCCAATCACCTACATCAAAACTTCTTTCACTGCGATGTTGATCTGCCTGTTGTTTCATTCTATTTTGTGCCAACACGAGGTTATCCTTTAAGAGTTGGAGGACTTGTTGTTGATGTTCGATGTGATGTTCCACTGCCTGAACCTTAGAATTTTCTCTTAAATATGATGTGATGGATGGTGGTTGATACCCATAAAGTGCCATAAATGGGGTCATTTTTGTTGCTGTATGAAAGGAAGTGTTATACCACCATTCAGCCAGAGGCAACCATTTGACCCATTGTGTCTGTTTATCAGATACAAAGCAACGAAGATATCCTTCCAAACATTTGTTTACTATCTCAGTTTGCCCATCAGATTGAGGATGATAAGATGAGCTATGAGCTAACTGAGTACCAAGACAAGAAAATAATTCTGTCCAAAAATTTCCAGTGAAAATGGGATCTCTGTCACTTACAATAATCTTTGGGTTTCCATGTAGCTTTTGAATTGTTTCCATAAATGCAGTAGAAACTGTACTGGCTTTAAATGGATGTGATAATGCACAAAAGTGTGCATACTTGGTAAGTCTGTCAACTACCACCATGATGACACTCTTTCCCTCAGACTTGGGTAAACCTGTGATAAAATCCATTGAAACCTCCTCCCAACGTTGGCTTGGAATGGATAAAGGTTGTAATAGACCCGGTGTCTTAATTGTTTCAACTTTATTTTGTTGGCAAACCAAACATTCTGCCACAAATTTGAATATCTGATTTAAGGCCATCCCAAAAAAATTCCTTCTTAACCCTGTGGTAAGTTTTTAAAAATCCTGAGTGCCCTCCTAAGGGAGAAGTGTGCAATTCCATAAGAATCTTTTGTTTTAGCTGGGAATTCTTACAGAGGTATAAGCGATCTTTGTACCATAACGAATCATTTTTCCAGCTAAATGTATCAGACGTACTGGAATCTTGTTGTAGCTTTCGAATAAGTGCCCACACTTCTTCGTCATTCTTCCATTCCTCCCTTGCTTCATTTATCCAATCTGGTTGGATAATAGAAATGGCGCACAACAATGCTTCCACATCCTCATCCTTTCTTGAGAGTGCATCTGCCACCACATTTTGCTTCCCTTTTTTGTAGATGATTTCAAAGTCATAACCCAACATCTTTGTGACCCACTTTTGTTGCTCTTCAGAGGATAATCTTTGTTCTAAAAAGTATTTAAGGCTATCATGATCCGTTTTTACCTTGAAGTGTCTTCCCATTAGGTAGGGTCGCCATTTCTTAAGTGCATGGAGTATTGCCAACATTTCCTTCTCATAAATAGCTTTGCTTAAAAACTTTCCCTTGATTGGACGACTTTCAAAAGCAATGGGTCTTTCATCTTGCATTAGAACAGCACCAATTCCATTTCCTGAAGCATCACATTCCACAATAAAGGTTTTTGTGAAGTCCGGTGTAGCTAAGACCGGTGCTTGGCACATTGCCTCTTTAAGATGTTCAAAGGCCTTTGTTGCTTCCGGAGTCCATGAAAATGCATCTTTCTTCAATAATGTTGTTAGAGGTGCTGCTATTCTCCCATAATTCTTAACAAACTTGCGATAATACCCTGTCAACCCAAGAAATCCTCGCAAATGCTTTATGGATGTGGGGATTTTCCATTCCTTAATGGCTTTAATTTTGCTAGGGTCTACCTTAACTCCTTCATGAGATACAATATGACCCAAATATTCCACCTCCTGGACTCCAAAGAAACATTTGGATCTTTTGGCATATAATTGTTTCTCCTCCAATAGTTGTAGCACCCTGTCAACATGTTCAACATGATCCTTCCAAGACTTGCTGTAGATTAGTATATCATCAAAAAATACTAACACAAATTTTCTAAGGAATGGTTTGAAAATTGAATTCATCAAACCTTGAAATGTTGAAGGTGCATTGGTAAGGCCAAAAGGCATGACCAAAAATTCATAATGACCCTCATGAGTTCTAAATGCCATTTTCGGAATGTCTTCAATCTTCATTCTGATTTGATGATATCCTGAACGAAGATCCAACTTGGTGAAGTAAATTGATCCATGCAATTCATCCAGTAATTCATCAATGACAGGAATGGGGAACTTATCTTTAATAGTGAGCTTGTTGAGCTCCCTATAATCCGGACACATGCGCCATGATCCATCCTTCTTGTGCACCAATACTACTGGAGCAGAGAAAGAACTTTGACTCGGTTGAATTATACCAGCCTCTAGCATTTCTGCAACCATACGTTCAATTTCACTTTTTTGGACATAGGGATATCTGTACGGCCTGATGTTTGGAGGAACACTTCCTGGAATCAGATGAATAGCATGATCATGATCACGCATAGGTGGGAGACCTTTGGGAGTCTCAAATACCTTGGAATGATTGTCCAGGACTTTTTGGAGATCTGGAGAAATAGATGATTCTAATGTGGAAACATCTAGCGAACATAATTGTGCAATTACACCCCTTTGCTCCTTTTTTAGAAGCTTTGTCATACCATTAGAGCTGATTATCTTTCCTGTTTTCCCTGCAATACCCCTTAATTCAACTTCCTTTCCTTCCACATAAAATTTGATGAAAATTTCTTGAAAATTAAAAGCTATTGTACCCAAGGATTGTAGCCATTGGACTCCTAGTACAACATCAACACCTCCCATTGGAATGGAAAGCATTGGGCTAGTCAATACATATTCTCCCATGGATAGCTTGATATTATGGCACTTTCCAGAGAAATTTATTGTTCCTCCATTTGCAATCATCACTTGACACTCTGGTGCTGGATATAGGAAGCAATTCAATTCTTTTGCTACCCTACAATGAATAAAATTGTGGGTGCTTCCTGAATCAATCAACACTATTACCTTTTTCTTCTTGATTTGTCCTTCTATCTTGATGGTTTGAGGAGTGGTAATTCCTGCCAATGCATTACAAGATATGGTTGGATTTATTTGTTCTTCATCTAGGCTTTGTTCCTGGAGTATATCTTCTTCTTTTGACCTTTCTTGCTCCTTTTCTTCTTCCTCTTCACAATCTATGTAGAATAATTTCTTCTCAGCACACTTATGACCTTTAGTGTATTTGCTATCACAACTGTAACAAAGCCCTTTTGCTCTTTTTTCTTCCAATTGTTGTGGTGTCAACCTTATAGGTTGTGGAAGACTAGGGGAAACAACACTTCCGTCTTTATAGTTGTGAGTGGTATGCTTCCTGGTTGCCATAATTTTGCTTTCCATTTTTCTTGCTAACCTGAATGCCTTCTCTAATGAATCAGGTTCCCAAAGTCGAACATCATGTTGGATATTATCCTTTAAAGACCCTATGAACACATCAATCCTATGCTCCTCTGGAATATCTTTTACCCTTATGTTCAATTTTTGGAACTCCTCAATGTGCTCCATTATTGAACCCTTTTGTTTGAGACTTATCAATTGGCTAAAAAAAGTGTTGCTTTTTGTATCCTCATAATGTGCTATCAATTCTTCCGTAAAAATTGCCCAAGTGATAAATTGTTTACGAGAGCAAAGCCATTGATACCATACAAACTGATTTGGTTCCAAATATAAAGTTGCCATACGTACCTTTTGTGTGTTTTGCACATTATTGAGATCGAAGAACTGCTCCATCTGTAATATCCATGTGGCGGGATCCTTGCCATCAAACTTCCTCATATCGATTTTTGGAATATGGTGGGTCTTCGATCCAACATTAGAATCTATGGAATCATGATTAACATTAATTTTGTTCACATCATGAGTTTCCTTTACAACCTTTTCACCATTAGTAAGTATCTCTTGTAGAAAATTTGTCAAATCTGTCTTCAAATCTGCCATGTCTGTCTTCAAATCTGTCTTCAAATTTGCCATGTCTTTCTTCAAATCTGTCTTCAAATCTATCTTCAAATCGTCCATATTAGATTCCATGCCCTTTATCTTAGATTCCACGCCATTTATCTTAGCATCTATTAGCTTTTGTGAGCGTGACATTTGTTGCACTTGTTCTTGTAATTTTGATATATCATGTAGCATTTCTTCCTCTTCTTCATGAGTCATGCTAGAGCTTTCAGGTTCCTTACTAGGTGTTTGCATTTTCTTTCCTCGGGGCATCATTTATCGATAATAATGCTTTACTAGGCCCCTTGAATTCCTTCAAACCAAGCTTATGCAAAAATAAAAAATAAAAAGTACACACCTTTTTTTACTTTGTAGAAGCCTGATATTGAATCTGATGTATCTCTGTAATTTCGAATCATCCAGTTCTAAACATGTGACCTGTAGTAGCCTTCTATGTCCTCTTTCTAATTCCACTAGTCTGAACCAAATTGGATTCTCCAAGAAAGCGTTACGAACAATCTCCCGCAGTGACCTGATTATAGACTAGTTCAGTAGAGTGAACTTGTATGAAGTGACACGTGTCACTCTTTCAACCTTTGACTCTGACAAACATATAAAAGAAAACTACAGTCCGTCCTCTTTTTTTACCTTCTTACGAAATTTCAATCCGATGCTTAGAAAGAAAGTTATGACGATTTTCCCCAGGTCACCTGTTTTGAGTGTAATTCAAGAGTCTGCAAAAAGACCAACTTCCTGAGATCATATCTCTGCAAATATCGTGCGCAAAGCTCTGAAATTCCGACTGAAGGTTCATCACCAGTTCTTCTCAAATGGGTTTTTTTTGCGACTTCTGAAACGTCACAGAAAACAAGTTATAGCGAAAATTCCACGATGACCTGTTTGGAGCAGCGAAACCCTAGAATCCAAAGCTCTGATACCAAATGTTATGAAACCAGCTCACAAAAAGATAGAAAAGAGAGATCCACGCCTTAGAATTTAGCCTCTTCAAGGGGAAAACCTCCTTTACATTACATAAATGAAAAATTCTTGGATGATTCAAATGACAAAACCTCCTTTCTCTATATAGGAGTCTATGGAGCCACAATATAATCCAGCCGACCTAACAATAATAATATAAAGCCACAAAAATAACAATAGAGGGATTCTATGGGCACATTAATAACAATATGGGGGTAATGGGGGCACAACAATATACATAAGGGGTATAACTACAATAGTAATGGGGTAATCACTAGTATTATAGGGACCCAACAGGGAGAGAGGGAGAGAGAGTGATGGGGGAAGAGAGATGGAGGTAGGAGAGAAAGGGAGGTAGAGAAGTACGAGAGAGCAGACTTGGGAGTGACGAAGAAAGAGGGAGGGAGAGATGAGGAGAGAGGGAGGGATAACGAAATGGAGTTGGAGGGAGAGAGGGAGGGATAACGAGATGGAGTTGGAGGGAGAGAGAGGGAGGAAAGAAGAAATACATAATGTGATAGTGGAGAAAGAGAGGGGGTGACAAGGGAGATATGGATAGAAAGTGTGTATGTTTGGGAGTGAGATAAAGAGGCAAAGGAGAGATTGAGAGAATGGGGGAGAGAAGGAGAAAGGAGAGAGGGAGGGATATAGTAACAGAGTTGGGGTGAGAGAGAGAGAGAGAGAGAGAGAGAGAGAGAGGATGTGAGAGTGGAGAGAGGTAGGGAAAGAGAGATTGAGTTGGAGGGTAAGAGAGTGGGAGGTAAGAAGAAATAGATAGAGAGAGAAATGTGGAGAGAGAGAGAGGGGGGTGATAAGGAATATGGAGAGAGAGGGAGAGAGGATAGCAGGAGGGAAGAGAAATAGAAGTGGTAGAGATGGAGAGAGAGAGAGAGGGAGAGGATGAGGGAGGGATAGATAGATACATTATCTAGAAATATATTGTATTTTTCTGGGGTTATATAAAGAGACAAAGGGAGATAAATATATCGCTGGAAAGTGAAGAGAGGGAAGAAGAGAGAGATGGAGAGAGGGAGGGATGGATAAAGAGATTGATAGACTTGGAGTGGGAGAGAGTGTGTGCATGTCTTTGGGGGAGTGAGATAGAGAGACAAAGAAGGAGAGATGGAGGGAGATATAGATATATATGGAAGGGCGAGAGAGGGAAGAATATTTCTTGCAGTAGATGCATTGATTTTAGTGTATATGGTGATTTCTAATCCTATTTGATTGCTTGCACTAGATGCATTGATTTAGATGTTGATTTATAATGATATTTGATTGCTTGCACTAGATGCATTGATTTTAGTGTAGATGTTGATTTCTAATCCTATTTGATTACTTGCACTAGATTCATTGATTTCACTGTAGATGGTGATGCCTAATCCTATTTGATTGCTTGAACTAGATGCATTGATTTCAATGTAGATATTGATTTCTAATAATATTTTATTGCTTGCACTAGATGCATTGATTTCAATTTAGATGATTTCTCATCCTATTTTATTGCTTGCAATAATGCATTGATTTTAGTGTAGATGGTGATTTCTAATCCTATTTGATTGCTTGCACTAGGTGCATTGATTTCAGTGTAGATGTTGGTTTATAATACTATTTTCTTACTTGCACAAGATGCATTGATTTGAGTGTAAATTTTGATTTCTAATCCTATTTGATTTCTTGCATTAGATGCATTGATTTTAGTGTAAATGTTGTTTTCTAATTCTATTTGATTGCTTGCATTAGATGCACTTATTTTAGTGTAGATGTTGATTTCTAATTTGATGTAATTGGATCTATTATGGTACATTAATTTTAAAGTGATTCGATTAGCATTGTGCATTGATATCTCTGTAAACAAAAAAAATTATTAACAATGTATATTGATTTTTGTGTTATAGTAATTCAACCTATTAATATTGTTTAGAAAGAGAGACAAGGTATGATTTTTAGTATGATATCTTGAGCTAAAGATTAAAATGGTTTAAGATTTAACCTCTCCTTTTCATATAATCAATATGAAAAGATTACAATAGTAACAAGGGTGACAATAAGAATAATTGAAGAAAATAGTTTAAGATTAATCACAATGAAGACTATTTGTAATTGACTATATTCTTACTATTGATAAAATTAATCATATGTTCGTTAGATTTTATTTGGGAGCACATGACTGAAACTAGCCTAGATCCATCTTAATTCCTGATCTATCAAGTGCTGAGAGGGATCAAATCTCTCGATGTGCAAACCTTTCCTCAAGTTTTGGACTCTAAAAATAGGTTTGGACCTTGAGAGATTGGATCCTCTCGGTTAAAAATAGGATTAGACCTTGAGAAATTTGATCCCTCTCGATGCTTGATAGATCAGGAGTTAAGATGGATCTAAGACAGTATTTAATAAAATTGGTAGAGGTGGAAATAGGTCAAGGTTTCTTGTTCTGCGCTTGAGCGGAGGAGTGGTGTTGCAATGGCTGCAGTGAGAAAGAAGTACGCCAGAAACCCTCTTGTCACCACAAAAATACTGCATTGAGGACATGGCATAACCCTTGTTCCTGGAAAACATTGTGCGTTGTGGTTGAACACCATTTTAGGATGCAAATGTCATCGTGGTTATGCGTAACACAACTTATGCTTGATCTCACTAGAGAGAAACCCCGATGGTCGGTAGTAGGGGCCGCTCTGCTCGCATGGAGTGACATTGCAAATGAGGAGCCATGGTTGGGAGGTTGTGGGTGGGCAGGTTAGGGTGTGTGGTTAGGTAGCCCAAGGATGCATCGTGAGGGTCGTTGGATGAGGTTGACGACAGGTGGGATGAGAGTTCGGCGCATCGTCTTTGGGAATGTTCATTTGTGATGTTGATGTATAAGCTTTGGCTTATAACCTTTGGGCACGATTAGATTGAAAATGGATTTAAATTAATGTTTGTATTGAATACAATGTGTGAGGTTTGTTATAATTTTTAGATTTCAAAAAAAATATTTATTTAAAATTTTTGTGTTTATAGGTGCTTTATATAGTATAATATGGGGTAGATTTCATGTAAAAATGTAAAAATGTAAATGTAAATGTAAGAGTATGTTTAACATTTAACATTTTTAATCTAATGTTGGTTCTATTTAAAAATCATTCTAAGTATTATATGTATAAACATAATATAAATTTGAAATATAAAGAGGTTTACCAATACTCAAAAAATAGACACGGTAAATTGATTTGAATTGGATCCATTAAGAATAATTAGAAGAACCATGGTTGTACCAGGTCAGGACAAACTTCAAAGAATTGAGAGCAGCGATCAAAAACACCTCTGAAACAGTGGCAGTTGGCAGCCAGCATGGAATGACACGAACCTCAGTCAAATCGCACTGATCGAGGCCCATGGAGACTATGCAGGAGGCAAAACTAGCCCCTGGGAAGCCCGGATTGGGAAACAGAGGGAGTTTTTGATGCGCGATTAGCGCGCTGGGTGAAAATCCTCGAAATGGAGAGGCCCCGAGCACTAGGTCACATGAGAGACTAGAAAACTGTGGGGAGAAAGGCTAAAGGAAAATGTGGGACCCACACCCCAAAAACCGACAGTATTGGTCAGGGGCATCCCTGGGCGGTAAGCAGTTTTGGCAAAAACGGAGTGATTCCACTCAGTGTTCGATGCGTGGCAGGTGGAGGAGAGAGAAAACCGTTGCTCATTGCATGCTAACATTCAAGCAAGTCCACCATGCAAAACGAGCGAATGGCATCGGATCTGAGGGATCCAGATCTAACGGCTCAGATCATGCCCAAGGGGAAAACCGGAATTGACAGGGGATTAAGCCATGAGCTATAAGAATTTGAGGTCTGATTTGACCGCCAAGGTGGAAAATGACTCATTCCATGACGTAACTAAAGAAATGAACCGATGAAGCAAGCTAGCGCAGTTTGCAAGAGGACAAGTGGCCTCTCCATATGAGTCTGATGATGACGCCGAGACAAGGAACTCCAAGTGAAGTTGTAGCAGGCGATCCGATGCAGTTGAAAGAGGAATCGAACTACCATGAGCTCGAGTGGCTATAAAGCCATGCACGGGTCAGCATAAGGAACACACCCACACACATGGAAGAACAAAGAAAGTAGACAGAGAGAGCAAAAAAAGTAGTGAGAATACACGGGGCCGAGCTAACCAAAGGTAGCATTGAGCACTAGAGGGCTTGAGAAATTTGAACCATCTGTGAAGGGTATCTGTCATGGCCGAGCACCACATTGGGCTCGTTCCATTGTAGACCCAAGAGGTCAGAAATCTGGTAAGGCCAAGAGTCTATGTACTCCAGTGGCTTGGGAAATCTAAGAACCACCGTGCCAAGCTATCCTATGACAGGAGACTCATATTGAGCTCCTTCTTTGTAATTCTCTTCTTTTAGACACAATAAAAGAAGGCCACCACTGAAAGCTGGGCCAGAGATGTAGACCCGGAGGATAGGGTGAAATCCTTATTAATTTCTTGTGTTCTTATATTTTCTTGCTATATTTCTCTTTTGTCTTCCATTTTAAGTGTCTATGTATTTTCAATCTGATCAATCCATGTCTTAAATAACCTAGACACAAACTGGCACATGAGTCTGTAATACCTCCATTTAATAATTCTTAACTGTGGTCACTCATAAGGTGATTATGAGATCAAGTGGTATCAAAGCTTTAGGCTGTAAGGTTAGACAAGATTGTGTTGGTTTGGATGTTGAATGCTTACTAGATCAGAGCTCAAATTAGGAGAAGGAGAGTTGGTCGAAACTAATCCTGAGATTGGGAGACTCTATCATCGTAAGACCATGTCAGAGGAAGGTTTTGTGTGGCCACATCCTCAATTCATAGAGAGTTTCTTAGGTATAAAGTCTATGGTAGAAGAAATGTATAGGGACTTTAGAAAGCATAAGGATGAAGATTCATCACACTCTAAACAAGATAAAGAAGAAGATGAGTCTCATTACCATGACCACTCAAAAGGAAAAGGGAAAGAGGACAACTTTCTCACACCTCCTAATAGCCCTGTGCATAATAAGAAAGCATCTTTGATCAAGCTAGACGTTAAATTCGATTTGCCTATATATGATGGAGAGCTAAATACCGAAAAGTTGGACAATTGGATTAGACAAATTGATGTGTATTGCAGAGTGCAGAACATCGACTAGGAGGCACTGCCTTGGTTTGGTGGGAAGGCAGAACCCATGCTGACATGAAAAGACATGGTAAGACTATCTCTGTCTAGAGTGAATTTTTTTATGCCATCAAGAAACAATTCTATCCATTGGCCTATATGCAACAAGCCATGATGAGTTGGCAAAATCTTCGGTAGTTGAAAGGCAAAGTGTGCAAGGGTACACTCAAGAATTTAGAAAGAGAGCATGGATTCTAGCGATCTCATTATACTCACAACAGACTCTTTTGAAGTACATTGGTGGTCTACACAGCTACATGAGGCATACCATCCTCATGTTTAATCCCACTAGTATAGATAAGGTATCTGTACAAGCTACTCATCTAGAGGCTAGAGGAAAGAATGGGAATCCAGAAGTTGGGGGACCATCCCAACCCACTGCAAGCAAGAGTAAGGAGAAAGGAAAGCAGAAGTGGAAAGCAAGGAACGCTAACACTGCACAGAAAAGAAAATCTTCATGCCCTCACTGTAAAAAGGATTGGCATGATGATGACCACTATTGGATTCTGCATCCAGAGCTGAGACCTAAGAAATTCGAGGGCAAGAAGAAGAAGACTGTTGTAGCTATTCAGAAAGATTTGGGGTTAGACTCAGGAGATGAGACAGTCATTGTAGCCACATGTATAAAAGGTAAGAGTTCTAAAGCATCTACTAGTAATTATGCTCAATCTATTATTGATGAAGAACATGAGAGTTGCTTCTAAGCATCAAAAGATTGATATTTTCTTTGATAGTGGCTCACAAGTAAATTTGATTTATGAAGCAATTGTAAAGAAATTGTGATTAGAAACTACACCTCACAAGAAACCATACCCATTTGGATGGTTGAATGATAAAGCACAACTACAAGTGACTAAACAGTGCAAACTCAAGTTTTCTTTTTGGTCAACATTTGTAGATGAGGTTGAGTTAGACATAATTCCTTTGGATATATGTGGAATTGTTTTAGGGAGTCCTTACTTGTACGATAGAAAGGCTATTTTCTATAGGGCTGAGAACAAGTATCTACTTGTTAAAGATGGAATTGAATACTTTCTAAGATCTCACAAGCTCAAGAATAATTATACTCTCATAAACTCAAAGCAGATGAAAAGAATGATAAATTTGTGCAAACAATTCTTACTAATGGCTGTAAAGGAAAAGAAACCCAATAAAACCAATGTATTTGAGGACTGTAATGCTAAGAAGCAAGCTGATATAGAAAAGATTGTTTCAGAGTATGATGTTCTATTTCAAGAACCTAAAGGTCTACCACCCAAAAAGGAAATAGTACATGATATTATTTTGTAGCAAGATGTTCCATTGCCTAACATTAGAATGTACAGGTTGTCTGCTTTAGAGAATAATAAAATGAAGAAGCAGGTGCAGGAGTTGCTCGAGAAGGGGTTCATCAGGCCTAGCACATCACCATGTGGGTCACCAATTGTTTTGGTGAGAAAGAAAGATGGCTCGTGGAGAATGTGCATTGACTACCGAGCACTGAATAAGATAACAATAAAAAATCGCTATCCCCTTCCTCGCATAGATGATCTTTTAGATCAATTAAAGGAAGTTGTTTATTTCACCAAGCTGGATTTGCACAGTCGATACCATCAGGTCAGAGTTGCAGAGCAAGATGCATGGAATACTACTTTCAAAACAAATCAGGGATTGTATGAGTGGCTGGTTATGCCTTTTGGCTTAATCAATGCCCCTCCTACTGTTACACAGTAATTTGTCACCATTGGTCACCGTCCCTGTTACCCCTTTCCCGTACTTTGGAGGACTCATTCCGGGACCTGTGAGCAGTGACATAACTTAAAAACACTTGCATTATGTTCCCCTGAATATGGACTTCATGTGCCCTGAAGACACCTCCTGCAAAATATCCCTGAAAAGTGCCTTTTTTCCATTAGCGCGGGTCCACAATGTACTACCCGCGCCAATGAATGAGATCCTCAAAATAAGGTGCGACCATTGGCGCTCTGTCTTAGAGTAACACCCGCGCCAACCAAGTTTGGAAAATATTTTTAACAAACGCGCGCCCAGATGTTTTTTCCCTTCAAGTCATGAAGTCTTTTGAGGATAAAGCTCATCTTCTAGATGTCGAGAGTCATCATCTATCCTTTACATCTGTCCACAACGACTTTTTGGAGATAATGCCAATCCATAATGGGTGTCTTGATTCATTGTATTTTCTTCCCCTTCTTCATCTATAAAAGTCTGTCCTCATGCATTTGACAAGCTAGTTTTTGGAGTGATGCTAGTTGTGATAACGCTTGTCTTGAGTGATAGTAAGAGTCGTGGAGCATAGGGAGGTTATGCTGCCGGAAGTCTGAGAGGGAGAAGGTCTATTGCAAGACATGTATAGCTGCTCGCCCAGCCAGAGGAGAGTTTGAACGTCAGAACTTTGGTTGTATCTTTCTCTGTTGATTATTCATTAATGAACGAATATCATTATGGTTCCAATCTTATTGTTCGCTATGATAATGTTTGATCTATATCCTTTTTCAGTGATATATAGTTGTGTTTAGTGGATTTTATGCTTGTATTCGCTTCGTTCTTTGCATGTGCAGGTATCCATTCGCGGAGATCGTGAGGATCGTGACATGCCGGGGCAAGGGAACGGGAGTATCAACTCTTCTACGACACTAGCGTTGGACTCCAGGTTGGTTCTCATAATCCACTTTCAGTTTGCAACTAGGAACTTGCATGGTAGCGTGAATTGATTGTTGCTAGACCCATTTTGGTCTAGTGGGATCGCCTCTGTCCGCAGAGGGGATTTACCTCTCCAACAATTTGGCGACTCCACTGGGGATCGAACCGAGAATCTCTGGTTTCGTAGACCAAACCTTGGACTGCTTGTTTTTTTTTTTAGGCAAGCAAACTGTACTAGCGCATTTTTCTTCCTGACAGTCGCGCCAGTTGGGACATGTTGCACAAAAGAAACTCGCGCTAATTCCTTAATAGCGCTAGTTACAGGCTGAAAGTCGCGCCAGTCCTGTGAACTTTGCCAGTTTGTTTGTTGGAAGCTTTTTAAATTCAGATTTATGTCTTTGTACATTTTTTTCAGCTACTGGAGTGTGTCAGAACTCTGTTTGACTGGTTTTTTACCTTTATCCTTCGGGTGTTTGCCTATTTCCATCGATTTTATATCCCAGACCTAGAGCATCTAGTGGCTTTGTATATCGACCCTTCCGAGGGAGTTTTTGGTTCTTTGATCGTCCAGTCAACTTTTTGGTTGTTTTCCGCACTTGTCTAGTGGTTGTTAAAGCTTATTATTCTGTGCTTCGAGCAATTCAGCTCTAGCTCGTTTGCATTTTGCATGAATTCGTTTGAGCTTAGATCACATGGTTCATTGAGGTCTTTGTGGTTCTCCTTGTTTTGACAGTTTATCTTGGTGTTTCAGACTTGGTTCTATTTGCATTGAGTGAAATTTGCCTGTTTATGCTTGTTAACACCTCTCGAGATTTGTTTAAGTAAATTATGCCATTTTAAAAGAAAAAACAAATGATCTTTTTGCATTATATTAGTTAGCATTTATTTTTATTGGCATTATTCACTTAAAAAAAGAAAAGAAAAAGAAAAAGTTTCATTTATTTCTATTAGCTGCATTAGGATCTTTGTTGATTGTTTGGTGATCATTTTGTTTGTTTGAAAAATCTCAACTCTTCTGTAGTTAGCATTCATTGAACTGAATGATATATTTTGGCATATAGTTTGCATTTAGGAAATTCTGAGAGATCACATACGGTAGGACCTAAAAACTAAAACCTAATTGAAGATCAACTGTAAAATAAACCAAATGAATCTAACAACGCATTCGAACCTAATGCATACATTCTAGAGGTCTAGGCTAGAGACGTGTTCCGGTGTCGTTAAATCTAGTCACTGTTGTTTCACATTACGGTTGGGTGATTCCTCCTCTTGTGACTTGATAATGGTCTAGCACGGACTGAGCTCCCACGTATCGTCGCGTATATAGGGGAGACCCCACTAGGTTATCATCCTTTATCCACAGGAAGCTGTGTCTGCCGCCTTACAAGCCGTAATGCACTGAACACAGCATTTGGGAAGATTGACTGCCGTACGGATTGTTTGGTAAACCCTTTGCCTAGAGTCTCCAGAGTAGTCACTTTTGATCCTTTTCGGACTCCTTAAAAGAAAAGGTGCCAGTGAGCGTCTTGTCACTTCGTGCTCATTAAATATTCAAAGGAGACTAGAGTCACCTTTTTGTCCTTTTCTCGACTCTTAAAACATGAAAAGGTCAAGTTGTGTCTTTGTGTCTTAAAATTTATTCGGCCACGATACACATTTACCTGGTTACATTTTGTGTGCATTAGTTTGAGTAGGGTTTAGTCTCATTAGATTCCCTAGGATTTTGTGAAGTTTCATCCTGGTGGAATTACCAATTTTGTCTTCCGAGATACCGGTTGTGAGTGCAACTCTTTCTGTTGTTCCGAGTATACAACCGATTAGTTCTCATGCTCCAGGCGACGAGACTTACGAGTTTCATTGGAACCCTGTTTGGGAACCTTCTGAGGATGGTATCCCTTTTTCGGAATACACTTCTCCTCGTGTTCCAGCCCCACCAGTTTCTTCCGACATGGAAGACATATCCCCTTCTTCGACTGACGAATCCGTTGCAACGAGCGGTGAAATTCCCACCGCAACGCAACCTACACTTGTTAGTAGCACTCCTACTACTGGGAACCTACCTCCAAGCTATAAAGCATTAAGAGATGCTATGCCCTCTGGAACTCCTTTCACGGGTTCTATTTGGTCACAACTCGCTTTTCCCACCATGGAAGCCTTTTACTCCACAAAGTCGCAGTACGTCTGTCACCTCAACCACAACCGCTCTAACAGTGTGTGTGGCTTCTTCGACTCCTATTTTTAGTCGTCCTTTGGCTTCTTTACTCGGAGTCTTCGATCCTACATCAAACGTCCCACTAGAGGGGCCATACGATCGATATTTTCCGTCTCAACCAGTTGTTGAGATTTCAGTTCCATTGTCAATTGATTGGGGTTCCACCTCTTTTCATGGTGGCCAAGTATCGTCTGCGCAATCCCCAAGACCACCTCATCAAGAACAACAAGGGCAATCCTTCCAGGAAAACCCTTTTGCCGCTGGTGGTCCGTTTTTCCCTTCTTTTTTTCAACCTTCTAGTAACCCAGGTCAATCTTCTGTTCATCAAGCCCAACCTGGTATCCAGCAAGGTTATCCTACTGGAAAAATTGGTCAATCATATGTTAACCCAAACCAATCCAATGTCCAGTATGGTCCAATATCTGGACAAGCTGCTCAACCACATGGTCAGCCTACCGTCCAGTGTAGTCAACCTTCTGGGCAAGTCGGTCAACCTCAAATCCAATCAGGCCAACCAACTGCCCAGCCCACTCAGCCATCTGGTCCTTTAGGACAACCTTCACCTGTGCAACAACAACTCCACTCCTAGCAGGTACAACCTTCTGGGCAAGGAGGCGAACCTCAGTATCAACAAGGTCATCCTTCTAGCCAAATAGCCCAACCTACACGACATCCCTCTGACACTGCTCAATCCGGTTTTTTGCCCCAGGCTGGACCCCAGACCCCATCCGGTCTTAAAATGCAAGTTGGAGTTCAATCCCAACCAGTTTATCAAACTCCACCTATTTCTCAAACTCAGTTTGGAGTCCAGCCACCGTATGGTTACCAGCAACCTCAAGGGAAACCTTTGTTTGCCCCATATCAAAATTACCAACAACCGCAGGCGAATCCTTATCAGAATTATCCCCAACCATATGGTGCTCCTGCAGGTCCATTTGGTAATCCATGGAACGCTGGGGGGCAGAACCCAAATCCCTACGGAAAAAACCCTATGGGGCCAAATCTGTCCAGACTAAGCCCTTGGGGGCAACTTCCAGTTGGTTGGAACCCTGGTGTTCCATCCCACCAGCAGCCCCAGATGTCCTTCAATCCTCAATTACCTTTCTTAGCGACTTTAGAATTACCGGATGTGTCCAAATTGACCAATGATCATATTCTCCATAATCCATATTGGCCTCCGGTTCCAACGAAAATTCCCGGTGACTGTTCAAAATTCGATGGTAAAGCTAATGAAGATCCACAAGCTCATGTCATGACTTACACCTCTGGTGTTCATCCAATTTATGGCTTGATGATTCAATTTGGCTTCGCCTTTTTCAAAGGACTCTCACTGGCTCTGCAGCTAAGTGGTATATTGAGTTCAATCGCGGATCCTTTCAGGATTTCAACTCGTTGGCTATGGCATTTCTTACTCATATTCAGTTGTCCATTCGATATGAAACAGGTACACACCTTCTCACATCCTTAAGACAGACAACGACTACGCATATCTCTGATCATATCCATGAATGGAGACGGCGTAGATGTATGATCAAATTTTGGATTCCCGACCAAATTCTTACCGATTGGTTTATGACTTCGTTCTTTCCTCCAATTGCTTGGGACATTACCATGGGGGCGTGTGTCACTGAAGAGCAAGCTATCGCGCGCGCTCAGTACCTTGACTTGGTGTATTATCAATCAGGTACATTGTATGATTATCTGCCTGACGCCCCGAGACCAGGAACATCCAAAGCCCCCCCAATGCCAACTGTTGACAGTATTATTAGTTCTGTTAATTCGTCCTCAAAGAAAAATCCCGCGAACCCTGGGAAGCAAAAATCAAGTGCTTCGAATGAACCCACTTCTCAGGTAACACCCGCTTCGAATATTACTTCCGAGGTCAATGCCGTCCAGTCCACCACGGTAGACAAAGCCTCGAAAGGAAAGAAGAAAGGGAAAGCGAAGAATAAACTAGATCAACCTAAAGAGGACTCCCCTAAACCTCCACCCGAGGAAGGTGCCAAGCGGAAACCCAAGTATCCTTGTCTTATCTGTGATGAGGATCACTATACCAAAGACTACCCTAGGCGGTCCGAAGTTAGTCATTTGTTGAAAGGCGCTCTCGGGACTCCTGTGGTGCTCAAATAACCCTTTCCCTCACAACAAACTCAAAAAACTCAAATGGCGGCTGACCCCTCTCAACCTCCCTCTTCCTTCGGTTATCAAGTGTTTATGGCTGGAACGATACCTGTCAATATCAGTACTCGAACGAAAGATTATCTGCCATCTGTCAGGAAAGAGCCTGAGATCCCCTCTAGTGCTACTCCGTTCAGTTTAGGTCTGCTCCACATCGAGAGACCTAGTACTGAGACGCCTCTTTGACCCCCTCCAAAAGGAGTACTCCGGAAATCTTCTTACAACCCAAATGCCCGTGCTGCACAGCACTACAATATCGTTGAGGACTTAGCTCAGACTCCATCGGCTATGTCTGCTTTAGAAGTTCTCTAGAGCTGCCCTTCTCAGAGGAAGTCCATGCTATCCGCTATCGGTGGCATAGACCCGGCCGACTCGGATTTAATTACTTTTGACTTAGAACACCATACGCAGAGACTGCCTCCCCAAATCGCATTCCTTATACAGGTTATTATTAATTCCAAAACGATTCATGGAACAGTCATTGATGAAGGTGCTTCTACTTGCATCATGTCTGTTGCCTGTTGGAAAGCTATTGGATCTCCGACGCTGAGCCAGTCTCCCACGACCTTGGAAGCCTTTGATGGAAGAGCATCCCGTCCTTATGGTATACTCCAACGTTTGCCCATCTCTTTGGAAGGGAAGACGGTCGAAATGGAAGTTGAAGTTGTTGATGCTACTCTTACCTACAACCTCCTTCTCGGACGTAGCTGGATATACGCGATGAAAGCTGTAGCTTCATCTTTGTTTCGTATCATTCGTTTCCCTCATCAGGGGAAGATTATTACCGTAGACCAGCTATCATTCTTCGCTTCCTCTTCGGAAGGCAACATCCCTTTTGTGGAGCATACCTCAAATTTATCTGAGAGTCTGGGAGCCGGACTTTTCAAAGATCCCGCCCTTATGGGTGTTTTTCCGCTCCCCCCTCCTAACGTCGCTTCTGTCAATATGATTACTACTTGTTCTGATCCGTGGATCATCCCTCCCACAGACCAAGTAGATTCGTGGGGCGACCAGATGCCGTTGAGTCCTGCCGAGCTCAACTATGTCGAAATCATTGCTGCATCGGCTCCCTCTTCTGAACTTGCTCCTTCGAGCAAGATTCTCCACTCGTTCGCTCCGTCCTCAGGGCTTCTAGATGAGACTTCTTCGGACCCTTTAAAAGAAACATTCCCTTCTGACGAAGCCATTATTGAGACTATGTCTCTCGAGGAACCTCCTTGGCATGATTTTCACCATCGTTCCTCGTTTCTACCTACCCAGCAGGATATTCTTACGTGTTTTTAGCGGTTTGCTCCTTGTCTCCCATCTCAAATCCTTCAAACACCTATCCAGATTTATCAAGTGTCCTCTGAAGGAAATATGGCGAACATTACGAAAACCCAACCCATCGACATCTCTGTGAAACCAGGAATTGTCGAGCATCTTCACATTGGAGTCACTTGTACTCCAGAGGAGATTCAACTCTATTCCAATCTTTTTCGCGAATTTCGTGACATCTTTGCATGGTCCTATGAAGAAATGCCCGGCATTGATCCCAGCATAGTGGTGCATGAGATAATCACGTACCTAGGTGCTAAGCCTGTTCGTCAACGTTTACGCCCCGTACACCCCCGAAAGGCTGTAGCTATTAAGGCCAAAGTCGAGAAGCTTCTTAAAGCTGGTTTTATTTATCCTATCCCGCTCACAGATTGGGTTTCCAATATCGTACCTGTGACTAAAAAACAAGGTACAATCCGTGTTTGTGTTGATTATCATGATATAAATCGGGCCTGCCCTAAAGATAATTTGCCCACGCCATTCATTGATCAAATTATTAACGAGTGTGATGGAAGTGAAATGTCTTCTTTTATGGACGGTTTTTCTGGCTATAACCAGATCAATATTGCTCCCGCTGATCAACACAAAACTGCCTTTATCTGTCCATGGGGCACTTTTTTCTTTAAGAAGCTCCCTTTCGATCTCAAAAATGCCGGTGCTACCTTCCAGCATGCAATGTCCTATGCTTTTCATGACATTCGACACATTCTACAGCCATACCTGGATGATCTTCCAGCTCATTCAGCCAAACGTCAGGACCACCCTACTCACCTTCGCGAAATCTTTCTTTGCTGTCGATACTACCGAATCAGGCTTAATCCTCACAAATGTGTCTTCTACGTTGAATCCGACCGACTTCTCGGGTTTGTCGTCTCCCGAGAGGGAATCCGTTTGGATTCCCTTAAAGTCGAAGCTATAGTGAATCTTCCTCTCCGTGCTTCTTTACAGCAATTGCAAAGCTTGCAGGGTAAAGCAAATTTTCTACGACATTTCGTTCCAAACTATGCCGAGGTGGCGAAAGGTTTCACACGATTACTAAAGCGCGATGTCCCTTTTCATTGGGATACCATGGCTTAGGAATCGTTTGAGCGTCTCAAGGCTCTCCTTGTTTCTGCTCCATTGCTTTGTCCTCCGAACTATCATCGTGACTACACTCTGTATTTGGCCACCGCCGACACCACTATCGGCATGGTTCTCATTCAAGCTGACGATGATGGCACTGAACATGTTATATATTATCTCAGCCGCAATCTTTTAGATACAGAAACTCGATATGCTTATGTCGAGAAGTTGGATTTGGCCGTCGTTTGTGCTGTCCAACGTTTCCGTCATTATATTCTGCTGCGCACCACTACCGTGATTTCTGATTGCAACCCCATGACATATATTTTGTCATGCCAGTTGCTGGGGGGCAAGTACTCAAAGTGGATTGTCATCCTCCAAGAGTTCAACTTGGAATTTACCACTGCGAAGTCCAAGAAATCCCTTGTCTTTGCTGAGTTACTTTTCTCTTTGCCATCTTCTTCCCCGCCCTCTCACACAGAGGATCAAATTATGGATGAGACTTTGTTTCTCATTAGCACCCTCAACCCCTGGTACGAGGATATCCTTATTTACATGCAAACTTCCTCCTTTCGCCCTAGCATGTCTAAAGACGCTCGGCGAAGGATTCGTCATCAGTATCAACCATACCGTATCATTGGTGACACACTCTATCGCCTCGGCGTCGACTCTGTTCCCCACCGATGTTTAACTCTCGAGGAAGATGAGCATGTCTTGAATGACTGCCACTTTGGTGCTTGTGGTGGTCACATGTCCGGATATGCCACTGCCCAAAAAATCCTCCGTGCTGGCTACTTTTGGCCCTCTATCTTTAAGGATTGCATTCTTGCCGTCTGCTCTTGTCATGAGTGCCAGATATACCAGCGGAAGATGCGAGCGCCTCCTGCTCCATTGCACCCTGTCGTCACCATTGGCCCTTTTGCAAAATGGGGCATTAATTATATGACTTGTAACCCTCGCTCGGTGGGGGGGCATGGGTTTATTATCGTTGCCGTCGATTACTTTACTAAATGGGCCGAGGTGATGCCTACATTAACTGAAGACAGTCACACAGCAACGCAATTTTTGTTCAACCATGTTATCTCTCGATTAGGCGTCCCTCAAGCCATCGTCACTGATCACGGGAAGCATTTCCGTAATCATATGATGTCGGAATTAACAACCCAGCTAGTCTCGCAGCACGATAGTTCAACTCCATACTACCCTCAGTCCAATGGCCAAGTTGAAGTTGTCAATAAGATTTTGGTTACCATGCTTCAGCGTACCGTTGGCATCCATAAGTCTAACTGGCATTTGATGTTGTTCCCTACCTTGTGGGCCTACCGAACCTCCGTGAAGGACGCCACTGGTTTCAATCCATTTCAACTGGTTTATGGACTAGAGGCTACCCTTCCAATCGAATGTGAAATCCCTTCATTAAAATTGGTTGTTGAGCTACTTCCCAACACTACTCTGTTAGAAGAACGCCTTCTTTACCTGGAACGGCTAGATGAGACCCGTCGCCTAGCCTCTTTCGCCATCGAAACACAAAAGAAGCGAGTCAAGACTCAATTCGATCAGACTGTACATCCACGTTCTTTTGTTGAGGGAGATTTAGTCCTGCTCTATGATCAGGCAAAGGATAAATTAGGAGCAGGAAAGCTCGAGTCTATGTGGATAGGCCCTTACATTGTCAAGAAAGTTTTGCAAAAAGGGGCCTACGAGCTAATTGATTATGAAGGGAACCCTCTTGGGAAGCCCCGAAATGGGCTGTATTCGAAAAAGTACTATGCATGATGCTTGTACATTTTATTTTGTACATACATGTACTCTAGCAAGTGTGTTGCGTGTATGTGTGTCAGTTTTAAAGGCGTAACTGCCACTTATTGTGTCTTTCGCTTCTTGTGCAGATGTCTGATGCACCTTATGTTGGTTTCGCTGATGGTGCCTGCCGCAGTTGATCCAGGTGGATGTTGGTGGCCACCCACCAACCCATTTGGACCCCCACAACTGTCTCTTTCAGTCTTTTCAGTTTCGTAAATTGTAGCACAGTTTACTATTTTTAGTAGTTTTTCGGGTCCTAAACTTCTGGAGCCGTTTTGTGGCCCTAAACGACGTTTTTTTGGGAATCTGGGGCAACATGGGTCCATGGACCGATGTTGCCTTCTTTCTAACGAGCTATCATACGCGTCAAACGGAGATCGTATGCCAAAGTTACGACCCCGGGAAATTGATGTACCAATTTACCCAAACGGGGCCCACAATTTGGCGTTTCATCTTCTAGGGTTAGGTTTCGGGATGTGAAGGGTTTTTCATTGTTTCTCAACAATAAATAGGCCTTCGAGCCTCATTGTAACACATTTCGGAATAGTTCAGAGACATGTAGCCGCCACATCTCTTCTCAGAGATAAGCTACCATCGGCCTAGCTGGTTTCTTCCCATTTCTGTTTGTAAGCATATTTCAGTATTTTCCATTAATGAAATGAAGCATTATTTCCACTGCATCTCTGTGTTTATGGTTATTGCATCTCTGTATTTATGGTTATCTCTGTAATCTATTGCGTTCCTGTTTAAATCCGGATCAGTGGTATCAGAGCGGTCTGCTTTTTCTCCGTTTTTCTTTGCATGTCCCCAACGAGGTCGGGATATAAGGAGTTAGGGCTTGAACTGGTCGAACCTTTGCAAGACCAGCCTCGCAAATCCCGACGGCCTCCCATGGCGGATGAGAAGAAAGACGAGGGGGCAGGAGATCCTATCAAAATCTTGCTCGAAGAAGCGCTCGAGCGGCAAAGGAACGCGATGATGGATAGCTTTGCGCAGATCCTTCAGCGGCTACCTAGAGGCGACGCATCAGCTTCCAACAGTGACTCTGGAAATGCCACACCCTTCAAGGTACAAGTTAATTTTGAAATCCCCATATTCGATGGTCAAATAGACGCAGATGCCGTAGATAAATGGTTAAATCTGCTAGATGGGTATTTTTCTGTTCATGAATTTTCAAATCAGGAAAAGATTGTTTTCGCTCTTCTCAAAGCAGCCCCCCACGTCAAGGACTGGTGGGAAACCTACTGCGAGCAGAAGGATGAAAGTACAGGCTCACTATTTTCAGCCGCACCCACTTGGAATGACTTCCGAGATGCCATCAAAGAGCAGTACTACCCTGTCGGAAGCTATGAGGACAAATACATCAAATGGACCACACTGCGGCAGGGACGAGACCAAGATGTGTCAGAGTTCACAAACATTTTTCATACCCTTCGCACATAGTTGGGTATCAAAGATTCTGAGCTGCATCTGGTACTCAAATACCGCGGCTGCCTACACAGATACATCCAGGAAGAGATGGGGTTCTTGAACATCTCCTCACTCGGCATAGCATACCGATACGCTGTCAAAATCGAGCAAAAGTTCAAACAAAAGAAGCGAGACTTTGGATCTGCAAATCCGAAGCCCAAAGGACAAAGCCAAGGCGGGGTGACCCGAGACAGCCCGTCGAAGCCGCAAGAAAATAACAACACCATGAAGCCGAAGAAGGACACAGGGAAGTGGTGTGAGTTCCACAAGAGTCCCACTCATAACACAAGTGAGTGTCGGACCAAGCAGTTGCTTGTGGCCGAGTTGAAGGCTTCTGAATCAGATGCATGTTCTGACCCTGAGCCAGAACCTGACAAGGGGAATGGCAAAGGGAAGCAAATCATTGATGCGGATCCCAGCGCCACTGTTGCCACCGCCAAGATCTAGAAAGATGAGCCCGAAAATCCAGAGGAAGGGGAGCGTCTTTTCCACTCACAGATGTGGGTGAAGGGTTCGCCGCTACAATTCATTGTCGACAGTGGCAGCCAAAAGAACCTCATTTCAGCAGAGGTCGTGAAGCGGTTGGGCCTACCGACTACACCACACCCACAGCCATACAGTATCGGGTGGCTTCACGAAGGACGAGATCTGAAAGTTCGCCAGCAGTGCCGCCTTTCCTACAGCATCAAACCCTTCATAGACGAGGTATTGTGTGATGTTACACCTCTGGATGTTTGTGATGTATTATTAGGCCAGCCATACTTGTGGAGGCGACATGCTGTGTATGAGTCTAGGCCTCATTCTGTTATTATTGCTTTGAATAATTCATTATACAGGATACCGGAGGTAGCCCCACCTACCGCCACATCTTTGATCACTACTAAGAAAGGCAGCAAGCTCATCTCCCAGACTAGGAAATTCATATGTCTGGTTCACTCGCAAAGTAAGGGGAAGATCGTTGCTACATCCATGGCCCCTGCAAAGGGTTTCTCCATGCAGCAGCAAAAGCAAAGGGATACGGTCATGAAGAAACACAGGAACAACTTCTCCTCACCCACATGGGTACCACACAAGTTTCAGGTGGGCAACAAAGTCTGGCTGCATCGACAGAAAGAACGCCTTACCAGAACCCATCAGAAGCTCAGATCACTCCGACATGGTCCTTACAGCAGTACCAAGGCTATGGGGAACAATGCTTTGGAGCACATCATTCCTCCATTCTTTTGCCTGCACCAAGTGTTCAATATGGACCATCGTCGACCATGCTTCCCACCATTACTGGACACATCAGAGATTGCAGGACAAGTTCAACAGATGGAGGAACTCAACGCAATGGGGACCATTGCTTCCTAAGGGGGGAGGAATGATCCAGGTGGATGTTGGTGGCCACCCACCAACCCATTTGGACCCCCACAACTGTCTCTTTCAGTCTTTTCAGTTTCCTAAATTGTAGCACAGTTTACTATTTTTAGTAGTTTTTCGGGTCCTAAACTTCCGGAGCCGTTTTGAGGCCCTAAACGACGTTTTTTTGGGAATCTGGGGCAACATGGGTCCATGGACCGATGTTGCCTCCCAAAGTGGTAGTACTCGGATAGATCTTTCTAACGAGCTATCATACGCATCAAACGAAGATCGTATGCCAAAGTTACGACCCCGGGAAATTGATGTACCAATTTACCCAAACGGGGCCCACAATTTGGCGTTTCATCTTCTAGGGTTACGTTTCGGGATGTGAAGGGTTTTTCATTGTTTCTCAACAATAAATAGGCCTTCGAGCCTCATTGTAACACAGTTCGGAACAGTTCAGAGGCATGTAGCCACCACATCTCTTCTCAGAGATAAGCTACCATCGCCCTAGCTGGTTTCTTCCCATTTCTGTTTGTAAGCATATTTCAGTATTTTCCATTAATGAAATGAAGCATTATTTCCGCTGCATCTATGTGTTTATGGTTATTGCATCTCTGTATTTATGGTTGTCTCTGTAATCTATTGCGTTCCTGTTTAAATCCGGATCAGCAGTACTCACAACTTGTCCTCTGCGACATGGGTGATCTATGATCCTCATCGCGAGTTGATAGATTTTCAAGGTGTGTTTTTGGGTCGTACCACTAACAATGTCGCCGAATATTGTGTTGTAATTGAGCTACTTGCTGAAGAAATTAATCTCGACATTCGTGCATTGGTGGTGAACCTGGACTCTCAACTTGTCGTCCACCAGCTCAACGGGCAATATTCCGTCAGAGACCATCGCATTCTAAGGTTGTATTTACGTGTGAGATTGTTAGAAAGGAACTTTGATTTTATCACATATCAACATATTCCACGACAATTAAACACATTATCTGATGCATTGGCTAATCATGTATTAGATAGACATTTGCGTAATTTGTAATCAAAACATTATACAAGCAAGCACATGAAAGCACAATAATAAACCATAGGCATATGTATATATATATACGTGTGTACCATAATGTTTGCGCCGCGCGCATTACATAATCCAAAAAATAATACCTGTACGAATCTCATATGGCCGCAGACAACATGTCTCTCAAAAATATGCAAAAATGAAATCTAGGCGTCTAATCACGGTGATGCTCATGATAGCATGTCACCGCTCGCACCAAACGTTTCAGCAGACGATGGACGCGAGTTGGTACTCCCACTGTGTGCCTCTGGTATGCGAAGGGAACATCCGCCAATCTGGCATAGTCTGGAATCCCTCGAGTGAGTGCCTCAAGGTTCTGTACTAGCTCATCACCCACACCACCCTCTACCTGAGGGTTAGCTGCGGGTTGTACCCTCCGTGCTATGTGAGACAGATCAGCTGGTCGCTCTGCACCAACATCTGCATACATATATATAGCTGTTGTCAGAGACACGCATGTATTTCAAAAAAAATTAAATACATAAAAAACATCAAAAACACAAAGAGTTCTTACCAAGCTCCTCATCCCAGTCTTCTCCCACAGGCAATGGGAGATCTGGGTCTCCAGTAAAATTGGTGCTCGCATAGGGCTAGTCCTCTATAACGATCATCTGGTGACAAAGCCATATGAAGAACTCGGGCCTCCAGGCCATCTACTGGCCCCCTCCTCCTTTGGTCATGAGTGCTACCCATCGAGCCAACCTCGGTTCCCATGGCACTGGATCTGCCACTATACCTCCCTGAATCCGGAAAATCGGCAGTCAGTCCAAGAAGAAGGATACCACAGTCGATCCATACCCGAACTGTTTTTTGCCTCCATGCTTACACTTCGTAAGCTGTCTCTTGATGTTAAGGGTCACAGCTGTGGCCCAATCAAACAGAGTAGGATGGAGACACTCGGTTGCCAGCAGTAAATGATTCTTGCTGGCCTCATGGGGCGCCTGTACCCCAGCCGTCCATGTGATAGTGAATAGTATCACCCGTAGCACTAGGTCTGGAACTGTGTCGATATCTACCTTGGCACTGTTCGATCCAAACTGTGCCCCCGGACAGACCCGTTCCATCACCTCCCCCATCTTTTCTCCGGAAGGCCTACTTCCAGTCAAAACGGGTCGTACACCTCTCCGCGACAATCCAGTGATAAAATAGACATCGGAAACATCCAGCTCCAATGTCTGATCTTTCAAGCGGAATACCTAATCCTCTATGTCCCAAGCATCCACAATGAATCGTAGTAGCTCCGGTTATGCAAGCAAATAGGAGGTAAGGAAAAACTTCTTTAAGCCGCAGTCTCTCAAAGCTTCCATGCAGGCTTCATCCTCCAGCGCCATAGCATCTATAGCATCATGCTCTCTTTCTCTCCATTCTACAACTATTTTAACGAATCTCTGCAACCATAAAATCGAAAATATCATCATTAGATCATTGGTGAAACCAAAATTAAAAGAAAATTGCAAAATCAACGGTTAAATCCATGGGAAAATTAGGTTGTGCGGTTGGTGCGACTGTTTTCAAAACAGTCGCGCCAATGTCGCGCCCCCTTTGGGAAAATAATCCCATTGGCGCGATCCCGAGCGGGAAACTCGCGCCAATGGCGCAACCCTAAGTTTTGCAAATCCCCTTGTAGAGGATCCATCTGTGGATGAAAAGCTGAAAAAATGGAATGAAAATGAAGCTAAGGACAAGACCTCTTACCTGCTCCAGACGGCGGCTCGAATGCTTTCCTGGATTGATCACGATCAGTAGTTGAAGTTTGCACCCAAAACCCTCCAATGGTAAACTCACAAGGTGAAAAGTAAAAAGTAAATTTGTTTTTTACCATTTCACTATTTTATAGCATTTTTTGACCTAAATTGCATTAAAAATATTATTTTTTGGGTTAAAATAATGTCTTTTAAGTGTACTTTTGAATATATTTATATCAAAATGGGTTTTACGCTATTTTTTGGTATGACAACAGGTGTTGGTGCAACTCAAGCGACGAAACGAGCTCATTTTTCTACTTTTTCAAGCTCGGTAAAACATGTGAAAAGGTTACTTTAAGGTCCGCTTTCAGCTCTTTTCTGACCGTTTAAAGACGAAAAGATTGCCGAGTTACTCCTCTTGACTCATTAAACGTTAATAAGGGGCGGTCGTTTTAAGTTCTTTTGTCGACCGTTAAAACATAAAAAGATTACCGGGTTTTTGTCGTTTCAGACTCGTTAATGGTTACGAAACGATGTGGTTTTGATCACCTTTTTACCTTTTCAGGTCGAAATCACTATTTATGAAAAGTACTCCTCGATCGTCATGGTCGGGCGGTTCTTTCGAGCATTGTTTTATACTTTTTCGGGCTCGCGAGACACAACTTTACGAAAAAGGACACCCCTGGAGTTTCCTTTTCTTCTGTCTTTTCAAACTCTCTAAACATGAAAAGATGCCGAGTTCTTCCTTTTTCAGACTCGTTAAAACCTGATGACATCGGATTTTGTCGAAATGACACGGCACAAGCATATGTTATCCCCATCAAGCTTGTTAAAAATAATTGCGGTACTCGCCAGGAATGGCGGGGAAAAAAAAGGAACCATAATTATTGTCGTGTCGGCAGTATGTCGCTCTTGAACATGGCACGTGTCTGCTTTCGTGTCTGGGTGGGGATATCTCATCTCATTTTTCACTTGCCTCCATGGATTTGGGTAATCCTGTTTGACCTCTCATCTGCTCATTGCCTCGTCACCATGACCTCTGATCCATTGATGTCAAATACTGCCAATTCCACTATCGTGTTGCCGATATGTTCAAGAGAAGTTGACCTCTGCAAAGAAACAACCTCCCTCTGATAACTCACATAATCCTGATTCACAACATTATCTCTCTGTCTCGTGTCGATGATGTGGGAAACATTATGGCCCACCTTTGATCAAGGTCACTTCCTGTCGACTTCAGCTCATTATCCAGGAAGCTGATCTAGAGACTCCCTTCCGGTGCCTTGGACCCTGCATGCCTCAATGGCAGGTTCTTCGCGTTCGACGTGAGGTTTTCATCATTGGCCTCCGATCGAATTATTCTACGGGTGTTCGACGCCAGATCACTATATTCGCATGCAGTAGATTGTACCTATAGTACCTTGAGGGCCATTGTCATTATTGGTGGTACCTCTCGCGTCTGTTAACAGTTTTCAATATTGACTGGTAATAAGATGATGTTCATGCATGTTCGACTTCAGCTCATATATTCGCATGCTTGAACTTGTACTTTTGTTCTGGTCGAGATGGAGCGCAAGACCCTAGATTTTGTCTGTTGTAATCCAGGCGTGATTCTTGTTACATGACTCATTCACTGGATGGCTGCGACCATACCTGAGTCTATTCATTGATCCTAACCAGATGGCTGCGCCCATACTATGGATCTAGATTATTATGTACTCTCTTATGGATGGCTGCGACCATACCACATATATCATGTACTTGAGCTATCAGTTGTATCTCTCAATGCAGATTCTCGGCGGCAGCTACATGTGTTCTTGTAAAGCATTTCACCCCTCTCTCTCTCTCTCGGGCCTCATGCTTTAGGGGGCATCTGTTACACAGTAATTTGTCACCATTGGTCACCGTCCCTGTTACCCCTTTCCCGTACTTTGGAGGACTCATTCCGGGACCTGTGAGCAGTGACATAACTTAAAAACACTTGCATTATGTTCCCCTGAGTATGGACTTCATGTGCCCTGAAGACACCTCCTGCAAAATATCCCTGAAAAGTGCCCTTTTTCCATTAGCGCGGGTCCACAATGCACTACCCGCGGCAATGAATGAGATCCTCAAAAGAAGGTGCGACCATTGGCGCTCTGTCTTAGAGTAACACCCGTGCCCAGATGTTTTTTCCCTTCAAGTCATGAAGTCTTTTGAGGATAAAGCTCATCTTCTAGATGTCGAGAGTCATCATCTATCCTTTACATCTATCCACAGTGGCTTTTTGGAGATAATGCCAATCCATAATGGGTGTCTTGATTCATTGTATTTTCTTCCCCTTCTCCATCTATAAAAGTCTATCCTCATGCATTTGACAAGCTAGTTTTTGGAGTGATGCTAGTTGTGATAACGCTTGTCTTGAGTGATAGTAAGAGTCTTGGAGCATAGGGACGTTATGTTGCCGGAAGTCTGAGAGGGAGAAGGTATATTGCAAGACATGTATAGCTGCTCGCCTAGCCAGAGGAGAGTTTCAACGTCAGAACTTTGGTTGTATCTTTCTCTGTTGGTTATTCATTAATGAACGGCTATCATTATGGTTCCGATCTTATTGTTCGCTATGATAATGTTTGATCTATATCCTTTCTGACTGATATATAGTTGTGTTTGGTGGATTTATGCTTGTATTCTCTTTGTTCTTTGCATGTGCAGGTATCCATTCGCGGAGATCGTGAGGATCGTGACCTGCCGGGGCAGGGGAACAGGAGTATCAACTCTTCTACGACACTAGCGTTGGACTCTAGGTTGGTTCTCTTAATCCACTTTCAGTTTGCAACTAGGAACTTGCATGGTACAATGAATTGATTGTTGCTAGACCCATTTTGGGCTAGTGGGATCGCCTCTGTCCGTAGAGGGGATTTACCTCTCCAACAGCTACTTTCATGAGATTAATGAATGATGTACTTAGACCTTCTCTTGATGATTTTGTTATTGTGTATCTGGATGACATTCTGATTTTTAGTAAAATATGGGAGGAACACTTAAAGCATGTTAAGAAGACATTAGATGTTTTGAAAAGAGAACAACTTTATGTTAAACTCTACAAATGTGAATTTGGCAAAACATCTCTAAATTATTTGGGTTATATAGTAGGGGGTGGTGAATTGAAAATAGATCCCTCTAAAGTGGCAGTCATTGTAAACTGGCCTAAACCCAAGTCTGCTACAGAAGTGAGAAGGTTCTTAGGAGAAACACAATGTTGGAGGAAGTTCATCTCTAACTTTTCCTCAATTGCATCTCCCTTACATGATTTGACAGGATTGAACACGGTGTTTCAGTGGGGAGGCAAACATCAGAAATCCTTTGACACCTTGAAAGAAAAGATTAGTACAACACCTGTACTAGCACTGCCTGATCTATGAAGACCATTTGAGATCCAAACAAATGCCAGTGACTATGCCATGGGAGTAGTGTTAACACAAAACGATAAACCCATTTGTTATCATTATGATACTTTTAATTCTGCAGTAGTTAACTATCATTCATATGATAAAGAAATGTATGCATTAGTTCAGAGTGTGAAAAAGTGGAAACATTACTTAATGGGCAAAGAGATAGTAATACATACTGATCATCAACCACTTCAATATCTAGACTCCCAAAATAAGTTGCATAAATCAAGACATTACAGGTGGATGGGTTTTCTACAATAGTTTCATTTAGTCATCAGATATAAAAAGGGCATACATAAAAAAGTTGCAGACATGTTATCTAGACCCATTATAAATGCATCTACTATACTTAAGCATAATTCTATACTACATGAAATCTACATTGAACAATATGCTCAATATATAGACTTTCAAGAAGTATATGCAACTTTGAGTCAACGAAAAACGGTAGAAGAATTGGACTATCATGTGAAGGACCTACTCTTATATCATTGTGGGAAACTCTACATTCCACAAGCAGAGAGAGTAAAGATAATCAGAGAGGCACACACTTCTCTGATATCGGGTCACTTTGGGGTAAGTAAAACAGTTGCACAGCTGCAAAGATTTTGTTATTGGCCAAAAATGAATGAGACAGTTTCTAGATATGTGAGAGGATGTACTATGTGTACCAAAAGCAATCCCAGCAATAGAAAACTAGGCCTGTACACTCCATTACCAGTTCCCTCTCACCCTTGGGAAAGTGTTTCCATGGATTTTGTTGGGGGATTGCCTAAGTCTAGAAAAGGTCATGATTATCTATATGTGGTTGTGGATAGGTTCAGTAAAATGTGCGTTTTGATACCTTGTAATAAGAAGATTACAACTGAACAAACTACAAAACTATTCTCTGAACATGTATGGGTTCATTTTGGGTTGCCCACTTCCATTGTATATGATTGAGACACCCGATTTGTGGGGAAGTTTTGGTCAAGTCTGTGGGAGCTGATGGACACCCAACTGAAGAAAAGCATAACTTTTCATCCACCGATGGCAAGACAAAAGTAGTTAACAGGACAGTGATTGAGCTACTCAGAGGATATTGCAACAAACATCTTGAGCTTTGGGATGAACACTAGTGTTATATGCATCATGCTTACAACTGAACAAAACATTCTTATACACAGAGATATCCTTTTCAAACCTGTTTGGGTTTCACACCAAGGTCTCCTTTGGATTTTGTCTTTGGTAAAGACACCATCATTGATGGACACAGTGATGTGGACCAGGCAAATAGGTTCATTGAATAGATCCAGAAGATCGACCAGGTAGTACAGGAATAAGTGGAAAGGAGCCAAGCCAAATACAAGCCAAGGCATGACAAGCATTAGGTGGAGCATGGTTTCCAAGTTGGTGACCAGGTCTGGCTTATATCGGCAAGGATAGGATGTAAGGTGAAGGTAAAAAGCTAAAGCCTATCAAGTATGTCCACCCTTCAAAATACTTGAGAAGATTGGTGAAAATGCTTTTCTCCTTAATCTACCAACTTACATGCACATCTACTCAGTCATAAATGCAGATTGCTTGAGATTGTTTGAACCTTCAATGATTGAGGATCCTAAAGAGCAAAGTCAATTGCCTTCTATTGATGACCTGCCACCTAAATATCTAAATGAATTGAGGGAAGAAACAGTCTTCGATAGGAAGGTGAGGACAATGCGCAGAGGAGATGTTGAGTACATCAGAATTGGACTCAAAGGTTCAAAGTTGAGGAGTGCAAAGTGGATTGAGATTGGGCAAGTGAGACAACCGTACCCTCACTTAGTCGATGCTTGAAAAAACAAATTTTGGTGGTCTAGAAGATTTTCAGTTGGAAGGCCGTGATCCGAATTGGATCCATCAAGAAAAATCAAAAGAACCATGGTTGTACCAGGTTGGGACAGACTTTAAAGAATTGAGTGTAGTGATCAAAAACACCTCTGAAACAGTGGCTGTTGGCAGCCACCATGGAATGACGAGGACCTCGATCAAAGTGTGTTGACTGAGGCCCATGGAGACTACAAAGGAGGGAAAACTAGCCCCTGGGAAGCCTGGATCAGGAAACGAAGGGAGTTTTGGATGTACGATTAGCACTCGCTCGGGAAAAACCCTCGAAATGGAGAGGTCCCGAGCACTCGGTCGCATGAGAGTTGGGAAAACCATGGGGATAAATGCTAAAGGCAAAGGCGAGACCCGCACTCCAAAAACTGGCAGTATTGATCAGGGGTATCCCTGGGCAATAAGCAGTTTTGGCAAAAATGAAGCGATTCCACACAGCGCCTGATGCGTGGCAGGTAGAGGAGAGAGAAAACCGTCGCTCATCACGTGCTAATGGTCAATAAATTCCATCGCGTGAAATGAGCGAATGGCGTCAGATCTGAGGGATCCAGATCTAATGGTTGAGATCATGCCTGAGGGGAAAACCGTAATTGACAGGGGATTAAGCCGCAAACTATAAGAATTTGAGGTTCAATTTGACCGCCAAGGTGGAAAGTGACTCATTCCATGACATAACTAAAGAAACGCACTGACGAAGTAAGCTGGCACAGTTCGCAGGAGGACAGGTGGCCACTCTCTATGAGTCTGATGATGACGTCGAGACATGGAACTCCAAGCGAAGCTATAGCAGGTGATCTGATGGAGTTCGAAGAGCAATCGAACTGCCATGAGCTCAAGTGGCTTTAAATCCATGCATAGATCAGCAGAAGGAACACACCCACACACATAGAAGAATAAAGAAAGCAGACAAAGAGAGAAAAAAAAGAAGTGAGAAGACAGAGGGCCGAGCTGACCAGAGGCAACATCGAGCAGCAAAGGGCTTGAGAAATTTGAGCCCTCCCTAAAGGGAATCTCTTAGGACTGAGCACCACAATGGGCTCCTTCCATTGTAGACCTGAGAGGTCAGAAAGCTGGGAAGGCCAAGAGTGTGTGTACTCCAGTGGCTTGGGAAATCCAAGAACCACCCTGCCAAGCTATCTTGTGATAGGAGACTCATATTGATCTCCTTCTTTGTAATTCTTTGCTTTAAGACACAATAAAAGAAAGCCACCACTGAAAGCTGGACCGGACATGTAGCCCTGGAGGATGGGGTGAACTCGTTATTAATTTCTTGTGTTCTTATATTTGCTTACCGTATTTCTCTACTGTCTTCCATTTTAAGTCTCTATGTATTTGCAATTTGATCGATCTGTTGCTTAAATAACCTAGACACACACCAACACATGAGTCTATAATAGCTCCATTTAATAATTCTTAACTGAGATCACTCATAGGGTGATTATTAGATCATAAATAAATAAAAATATAAATAAACTAGAGGTATGGTAAAGAAATAAAATCTCTTTTTATATTTACACCATAAATAATAAAACTCAAAAAAGTGGTTTTATTTAGGTGAAGCCTATGGCTCAAATACCATATTTATAAAAGAAGTATGGTAATAAATAAATATAAAAGAGATATAAAGAGGTATGGTAAACAAATAAAGATATATAAAATATCATTAGAAATCAACATCTGATATGGGCAAAATACCATGGTAAATAAAAGAGATATCGTAAATAAAAAAATAATAAATAAACAAGAGGTGTAGTAAATAAATAAAACCTCTTTTTATATTTACTCCATAAACCTCTCTATACTTACTAACACTCAAAAAAGAATTTTTATTTAGGTGAAACCTATGGACCAAATACCATGGGCCAAATTATTATTAATACCATGAAAAAAGAAGAAGTTATTAACCCTAATATTAATATTAAGATTATTATTATTATTATTATTATTAAATATAATATTCATATTAATATATTATAATGCTATTATTAAATTTCATAACTTTGGATTAATACAATATTATTTTTGTTAGATTATATCTATATATATATATATATATATGTATGTATGTATATATATATATATGTATCTTGATATATATTAACTCTAGATATATATGGGAGGCAAGAACAAAGACATAGAGTGATGGAGGTGCAAAGATAAGGGGATTGACATGGGAGATATGGAGATAAATTGAAGGAAAGGGGAGTGGAGGAATGAAGAGAGAGAGAGAGAGAGAGAGAGAGCGAGAGGAGTGAGAGGGGTAGAGAAGGGTAAGAGAGGGAAAGGGAGACACAATGATGGAGGGGGAGAGAGAGAAGGAGAGAGGGAGGGATATAGTGAGAGGGGAGAGGAGGAATGAAGAGAGAGAGAGGGAGGGGAGTGAGAGAGGTAGAGAAGGGTAAGAGAGAGAAAGGGAGAAACAAAGATGGATGGGGGTGAGAGAGAAGGAGAGAGGGAGGGATATGTGAAAGGATTCGAGTGAAGAGAGAAAGGTAGAGAGCTGGGTGAAGAGAGAAGGAGTTAGGATAGAAAGGGAGAGAGAGGAAGATTAAGAGAGAGTGGAGTTGAGGGAGAGGAGGATAGAGGAACATATAGAGAGATGGAGTTGGAGAGGGAGAGATGGAGGGAAGAAGAAAGAGATATAGATTTAGAAGTGGAGATATAGAGGCAGTGATAAGGGAGAGATTGTGAGAGAGTGTGTATGTTTAGGGGTGAGATAAATAGACAAACAAGGAGAGAGAGGGGGCGGGGATGGATGTAGTAACACAGTTGGAGAGAGAGGACTGGAGGGAAAAGAGAGTGAGAGAGAGGATTGGAGGGAAAATAGAGTGAGAGAGAGGATTGGATGGAAAAGAGAGAGAGAGAGAGTGATAGGGGAAGAGAGAGTGATGTAGGAGACAAAGGGAGAGAGATGAAGAAGGAGAGACAGGACTTAAGAGAGAGGATTGGAGGGAAAAGAGAGAGAGAGAAAGAGACAGAGACAGAGACAGAGAGACAAATAGAAAGAGAGATGGGGGAAGAGAGAGGGAGTTAGGAGAGAAAGGGAATAGAGGAAGTATGAGAGAGTAGACTTGAGAGTGAGGAAGAAAGAGGGAGGGAAGAAAAAATACATAGAGAGTGAGAAGTGGAGAGAGAGAGGGAGTGACAAGGGAGATATGGATAGATAATGTGTATGTTTGGGGGTGAGATAAAGAGACAAAGGAGAGATGGAGAGAATGGGGGAGAGAAGGAGAGAGGAGTGAGGGAGGGATATAGTAACAGAGTTGGGAATAGAGAGAGAGAGAGGATGTGAGAGTGGAGAGAGGTAGGGAAAGAGAGATTGAGTTGGAGGGAAAGAGAGAGGGAGGTAAGAAGAAATAGATAGAGAGAGAAATGTGGAGAGAGAGAGAGGGGTGGTGATAAGGAATATGGAAAGAGAGGGAGGGAGGACAACAAGGAGGGAAGAGAGATAGAAGTGGGGGAGAGGGAGAGAGAGAGGGAGAGGATGAGGGAGGGATATATAGATACATTAGAGAAAGATAATGTATGTTTCAAGGGGTTATATAAAGAGACGAAGGCAGATAGAGATATAGTTGGAAAGTGAATAGAGGAAAGAAGAGAGAGATGGAGAGAGGGAGGGAGGGATAGAGAGATTGATAGATTTGGAGTGAGAGTGTGTGTGTTTGGGGGAGTGAGATAGAGAGACAAAGAAAAAGAGATGGAGGGAGATATAGATATATATGGAGGGGTGAGAGAGGGAAAAATATTTCTTGCACTAGATGCATTGATCTCAGTGTAGATGGTGATTTCTAACCCTATTTGATTACTTGCACTAGATGCATTGATTTAAGTGTAGATGTCGATTTGTAATGATATTTGGTTTCTTGCACTAGATGCATTGATTTTAATGTAGATGTTGATTTGTAGTCCTATTTGATTGCTTACACTCTATGCATTGATTTCATTGTAGATTGTGATGTCTAATCCTATTTGATTGCTTGAACAAGATGTGTTGATTTCAATGTCGATATTGATTTCTAATAATATTTGTTTGCTTGCACTAGATGCGTTGATTTTAATGTAGATGATTTCTAATCCTATTTGATTGCTTGAACTAAATGCATTGATTTTAGTGTAGATGGTGATTTCTAATCCTATTTGATTGCTTCCACTGGATGCATTGATTTCAGTGTAGATGTTGGTTTATAATACTATTTGCTTACTTGCACAAGATGCATTGATTTGAGTGTAAATTTTCATTTCTAATCCTATTTGATTTCTTGCATTAGATGCACTTAATTTAGTGTAAATGTTGTTTTCTAATTCTATTTGATTGCTTGCATTAGATGCATTGATTTCAATGTAGATGTTGATTTATGATTTGATGTAATTGGACCTATGATGGTACATTAATTTTAAAGTGATTTGATTAACATTGTGCATTGATTTCAGTGTAAACACAAAACGTTATTGACAATGTATATTGATTTTTGTGTTATAGTAATTCAACCTATTAATATTGTTGGGAAAGAGAGACAAGGTATGATGTTTAATACGATAGCTCGAGCTAAAGATTTAAATTATTTACGATTTAACCTATCCTTTTCATATAATCGATATGAAAAGATTACAAAAGTAACAAGGGTGCCAATAAGAATACTTGAAGAAAATAGTTTGAGATTAATCACAATGAATACTATTTGTAATTGACTATATTCTTATGATTGATCAAATTAGTCATATGTTCGTTAGATTTTCTTTGGCAGCACATGACGGAAACCAACCTAGATCCACCTTAACTCCAAATCTATGAAGTGCCGAGAGGGATCAAATATGTAGCGACTATATTAAATGACTAGTTTTTGAAAATAAATATTTAAATTAATTTATTAAAACCAAATATTACTAGTTTTTGAAAAATAATATTTAAACTCTCATATTAGTTTATTAATTTAGTAAAACAAATATTAATAAGTAACCACTATATTAAACAACTAGTTTTTAAAATAAATAAATAAATAAATAATCAAAGTCAAACTTTAAAGGAGGGGAGTCAAAAATTATAAAAATGAGGGAAGACCCTAATCGAGACAAGATCAATTGATAAATAAAATAATGAATGGAAATAAAATAAAATAAATTAAAAATAAATAAAATAAAACAAAACTATACACAAGTCAAAATAAATATATAAAGAAATAAATAATATATATATATATATATATATATATATATATATATATATATATATATATATATATATATATATTTGTTTAGTTGCCCTGAGCCCCATATTGTATTGTTGAACCCGTTTTATTTAGTGATTATTTTTCTTTGGATATATATATATATATATATATATATATATATATATATATATATATCCTAAGAAAATAATCAATAAATAACACTGGGTCAACAATAAAATATGGGGTTCAGGCCCATTAAACAAATAACAAAAATACTAAAAGGAGTTAAGAACGAATAGAAAAATCAAATACATAAAAAAATGAAGGATCAAGGAAAATAAACTCTAATAAAGAATAAATCAACAAGAAATACTATGAAAAGGATGTCAATACCTACATAGATTCAAAAAAAAAAAAAAACTAGGAGGACAAGACAGGGACCCAACTTCTACTAATATTCCAACCATCATCTCTATTCAAATTATTGGGTCTTTTTTCAATTTCTAGGGCTTCCCTCAATTTACAATAATGAAAATGACTAACCTTAGGAACGACCTGCACCTCCTCAATGTAGTTGTGATGCTTAGATTTATCTGCATGATCTGCCAAAGCAGAGGAGCGGGTCCTGCCATGCCTGATGTGAGCAGCATGCTCACGAATCCTTTCATTAATCGAGCGACCAGTCTCACCAATGTAGGGAGTCCCACAAGAGCATGGGATAACGTAAACACCCTTCATATTCTTGGGGTCCACTGGGTCTTTTACAGATCTAAGGGAGCTCCATATGGTATTTAAAGGCCGAAAGGTTGAAGCCACCTTATGCTTCCTTAGGATCCTTGCAATCTTGTCAGTGGTCCCTTGGATAAAAGGAAGATGAACACTAGAAAATTGATCCTTGGTATCTTTCTTAGCACTAGGACTTTTTTTAGCTCCGCGGAAAGCCTTAGTACATTGGTGTCTACTATACCCATTATTAAATAAAACACTTAGGAGATGTGCTTTCTCTTCCTTGAGATGGTTCTCATCAAAAACTCTTAAAGCTCTAGTTGCTAAGGTGTTGAGAACACCAAGCTTTTGAGCTGCGAAAGGATGAGAATTAGCATGAAGATATTGTTCCGTATAAGTTTTCTTACGATATACCCAATGCGGGAAAGAACCATTATCATTCCTTGAGAGGAGGACGTCAAGGAAGGGAAGACTACCATTATATTCAAATTCCATGGTGAACTTTATAGAACTAGATTGGTTGTTAAGATGGAGGAAAAATAGTTCCAACTCTTCTTTACCATGGGACCAGATGACAAAAGTGTCATCCAAAAACCTCTTCCATAACTTAGGAAGAAGACGAGAAGAGGCTAAGGCCTTTGATTCGAAATCATCCGTGAATAGATTAGCTGCCATAGGGGACATGGGGGAATCCATGGTGACATTGCAAGTTTTCTCATAGAATTCCGCATCAAATGAAAAGAAAGTAAAGGTAAGGAAAATACCAACTAAATAAGTTGTATCGAGGTCTGTGTTGCACTTGATGACATCAATGGCCTTGTTAACAGTGATATTAGTGTAGAGAGAGACAACATCGAAGCTAACAAGATTGTCATCTGTATCAAGCTTGAAACTCTTTAACTCATTAATAAATGATGCAGAGTCCTTGATGAAGGATTCTGAATGGCCAATAAGGGGCTTAAGCTTCTGGGCTAAATATTTAGCAAGAAGATAAGTTGGCCCTCCTATCGTGTTGAAAATGGGTCTCAGAGGAGCCCCTTCGTTATGAATCTTTGGCAAACCATAGATTTTGGGGGTAAGAACCACTGGTATATTCTCTAAGTTCTACTAGTTTAATTTGATAATGCTATAGTCGACCTTCGCCATGACTCATGTTCATTCCATGATTTTCATATAGTTGTCACATGAGATTTGACTCCTAGCCACTTCATTATATAGGATGTAAGGCACATCTTGTTTGAATTTCCTCTTAATTTTCTGATAGTTAGCCACCTCATGAAATGGGCATTTTATAGTGATTAATCCGCTATTGCCATAACCAGCATACTTCTAGTATTTCGATGCTAAAATATTTTATGAAGATAGATTCATGGTCCTTATATTTAACTTTATATCTAAGTGGGTTACTGACCCCTTGGTTTCTACATTAGACTGATAAACAAGATTTATAGTGGAAATTATGTTTATTTCAGTTCTAAGAATCCTTAATTGATAGGTTACTCTTACCTTATTTCTATAATTGTTCCACTGTATGCTTATCTGATCAGGATGGAAACTTGTACTAAATTATTCCATTTTACCATATATTTTAGATGGTTGACGTCTACCATAAAATATTAGCATTCACTATTTTTGTAATTTCAATGAATCAATGTTTACTATGCCTAGTTTTTCATGTTAATATTCATCATAGTACAATAGCTTCTACACTAAACGCAAATAAACTCCTATTTATTTTTTATTATTATCACTTCACACTTTAGTGTACTTAAGGACATGGGAAGAGTCCTTGCAGTCTGTTGCTATAATATATTTTCCCTTGTTTATATAGGTCGTGGCTAAAACTTGCTTGCCAAAGTAATATGCCCTCCTTTTGCCATCTATTATTTAGATAACTAAGTTTTCTTCCTTTCAATTCATCCTTTGGTTTTGTAAAACCTTCATACTTAAAAATACTAGCATAGATCTAGAGTAGTATGATTATCCATTCTATTTCCTCTTGTGGTCCAGTGTGTCCAAGAAATGACCCTTAAACTATTATTTGATCATAATACTAGACAGATATTAGAGTATAGGAAAATTTTCCCCTAAAATGATCTGCATTCATCTATTAATAAGTTTGAATGAAATTACATTTTATTCCATGTTTCCTTACTAAATTATTTAATAGTTGTTTGACTTAACTATAGATGGTATTGATATGTAATCAACTGTTTTTTTGTAAGCTTGTGTGTAAATTTACCATGTTTTCTTCTTTGATTTTCATTCTACTCATTACTTCGTTTTCATATTTGAGTAACCTGACTATAAGAACATTTTCGTTCATTAGATCAATATTGTATAGTAATATTATTCCATACCTCAGTTTATATCTCCATAAAACAATTTAATATTCCTTAATATAATCCCCTTTTTATTTAATCCTAACCTATACTCACTATTGTTATATTCTTTAAACATTAATATAACAGAGAATCTTATGCATGATTTCTATAGAATATCTAGTCATATATCCACCAACTCATTATATCATATATACATATATCAAAATACGACAAAGTCCCCATCAATAGGGGTAATAATGATCAGTTTTTTTTTCTTTAAACACAAACACACACATAGATAACACAAGTGTAAGAAATAAAATAAGATTTTAGATAAAATCATAAATAGTCGATAGCACAATTAAAATTACCTGACCAAAATAACTTATTAAGAAAAATATGGGAGATAGAATGATCCTCCCAACCAATGAGCTACCACCAGTCACTCCCCCAAAGGTCAAAATTCATTCTTTTAGGGAGAATAATCTCTTATGTATAGCTTAGTGGTATTTTTATAATTTATTCCTAGCATATTTTTCCTTAATAATATCTTTCTTTTAGGGTCTGCACCCCTTTAATTACCTAGGATTTTTCTTTTTGAGTAGGAATAATTCTTTCAATTTTCCTCTAAATGACGTCTTTCTCTTTGTTGTGATTTTCATTTGTTTTTCACCCAACTTATCATTAATTTCTCTTTAAGTTCTGATTTTTTCTTAGCATAATCTTTCTCTCCCATTATGTTATTCCTTAAATGAAAATTTTCTTTTAGGAAGTTTAGGAGAATATTTGGGAATTTTGATCATGTGGACTTGACCACCTAAAAATTTTCTACAACATAAAGAAGTATCTACTACTCATGTTCTACTTCCCCTAGTTTCTCAAAATAAAAACATTTATTCATAATAAAAATTTAATTACATAATAAGTCAATTAAAATCCTCGCCTACACAAACATTAAAGTCAAACAATAATCACAATAGTCTAAAAATATTCATGTCTTTAAAAATCAAATGACAAGGTTATCACATCTTCCCACTATCAAAATAAACACCTTCCTCATTGTTTTCCACTTCCCATTACTTCTTTAACAAAGTAGGAAGTTCTTCATCCATTTTATCCTTCATCTCCCAAGTTTCCTCCTCAAGCCTAATAAAGTTCTTCCATTTCACTTTAACCTAGGCGATGCCCTGATTAAGTAGTTAAGTTTGTCTCTGATATAATATTTGTAGATGTTCAACCTAGAATTCTTCTTTTGGTTTGACCTACACCAGCTTACAATCAATCACATGAGTAAGGTTATGAAAATACATATTTAAAAAGGAAAGATGAGAATCATTATGCCCTTTTATATGTTTAGGATGTGCTAGTCGATAAGCCACCAACCCTACTCTAGCTAGTATCTGATATGGTCCACAAAATATAGGGACTGACATAGCATAGGTTCCCAATTCCAGAGTACCTTTCTTTGGATTATCTTTGATGTAGATATTCCCTCCCACAATGTGCTCCTTTTGTAGTATCTTCTATTATGCATAAATCTTCTTCCTATCTTGGGAAATTTTCAAGTTTTGTCTTATGTTATTTTCTAACTACTCCATCTCTTCCAGAAGATCAAGTCCTAAATTCAACCTATCTTTTGGCTAACACAAGCTTAAAGGAACTGGCCACTTAAAAATTTTCTAGAATAACAAGAAGTCTATATTACTCTTGTTCTCTTTTCTCATAGTTTCTTCAAAGAAAAAAATTTACTCATAATATAAAATTTAATCACATAGTCAGTCAATTCAGATCCTAGCCTCCACAACCATTAAGTTCAAACAATAGTCAGAATAGTCTAAAAATAGTGGTGTCTTTAAAAATAAAAGTGTGGGGCTATCACATCTCCCCCCTCTCAAAATAAACATTGACCTTGGCTTTTTCTAGTTCCCATTAATTCTGGAACAATGTAGCAAGTGATTCATGTATTTTATCCTCCATGTCCTAGGATTTCTACTCAAGTCTGAAGTGCTTCCATTGCACTTTAACTTGGGTGATGACTTGATTCCAGAGAAAAGTTGCTCTCTGATGTAATTTTTGTAGAGGTTTGACTTGGAATCCTCCTTCTGATTCAACCTACACCACATTACAATCAATCACATGAGTAGGGTTGTGAACATACTTCTTCAACAACGAAACATGAAAAACACTATGCACTTTTATATTGCCCAAAAGTTCTATTTGGTAGTCTACTGACACTATTCTAGCTAGTATCTTGAAAAGTCCATAGAACCTAAATGATAACTTAGTGTAGGTTTCCAATTTTAGAGTGATTTTCTTTGGCTTAACTTTGATTTAGATATTCTCTCCCACAATGTAATCCTTATGCAGTTGCTTCTGGTCTGCATAACTCTTCGACCTATCTTGGTAAACTTTAAATTTTTGTCTTATGTTCTTAACCAACCGCTTCATCTTTTATAGAGGAATGAGTCCTAAAATAAACATATCTTCTAGCTGACACAAACATGAAGGAGTTTTGAACTTTCACCCATACAAATATTCTAATGGGCTCATTTTTAATGCTTCTTGATAGCTATTATTGTAAGAAAATTCCACCAAGTGTAAATAATCCTCCAAATTTATGGATTGGTCCATAGCATACATACACAACATATCCTCAAGTATTTTATTTGTTCTTTCTATTTGACCATGTGTTTGGGGATGTTAGGTGTTGGGTCCCTATATAATACTAGTGATTACCCCATTACTATTGTAGTTATACCCCTTATTAATATTGTTGTGCCCCTATTGCCCCCATATTGTTATTACTGTGTCCCATAGAACCCCTCTATTGTTATTTTTGTGGCTTTATATTATTATTGTTAGGTCGGTTGGATTATATTGTGACTCCTTAGACTCCTATATATAGAAAGGAGGTTTTGTCATTTGAATAATCCAAGAATTGTTCATTTATGTAATGTAAAGGAGGTTTCCCCTTCGAAGAGGCTGAATTCTAAGGCGTTGATCTATCTTTTTTATCTTTTCTTGAGCTGGTTTCATAACATTTGGTATCAAAGCTTTGGATTCTAGGGTTTCGCTGCTCCAAACAGGTCATCGTGACATTTTCGTTATAACTTTTTTTCTGTGCCGTTTCATAGGTTTAAAAAAGAACCCATTTTAGAAGAAATCACACTAAACCCTGGGTCTAAATTTCAGAGCTTCTCGCACTATATTTGCGGAGATATGATCTGAGGAAGTTGGTCTTTTTGTAGACTCCTGAATTACATTCCAAACAGGTGACCTGGGGAAAATCATCATAACTTTCTCCTTAGGGATCGGATTGAAATTTTGTAAGAAGTTACATAAAGAGGACAGACTGTAGTTTCCTTTATGCACTTTTTAGTTCCAAATGTCGAAACAGTGACTCGCGGCACGCCGTACAAGTTCTCTCTACTGAACTAGTCTATAATCAAGTCACTGTGGGAGATTTCACATAACGCTTCCTTGGAGAATCCAATATCGGTCAGACTTATGGCATTGGAAAGAGGACACAGAAGGCTAATACAGCTCGCAATTTCAAAACTAGAGGATCTGAATTTACAGAGATACATAGATTCAATATCAGGCTTCTACAAAGTGAAGAAAGGTGTGTAGTTTTTTTTTAATTTTTGCATAAGCTTGGTTTGAATTAATTAAAAGGGCATAGTAAAGCATTATTATCGGTAACTGATGCCCCGAGGAAAGAAAATGCAAACACCTAGTAAGGAACCTGAAAGCTCTAGCATGACTCATGAAGAAGAGGAAGAAATGCTACATGATATATCAAAATTACAAGAATAAGTGCAACAAATGTCACGCTCACAAAAGCTAACAGAAGCTAAGATAAATGGTGTGGAATCTAAGATAAATGGTATGGAAGATAAGATGGATGATTCAAAGACAGATTTGAAGAGAGACATGGCAGATTTGTAGACAGATTTGAAGACAGACATGGCAGATTTGAAGACAGATTTGACAAATTTTCTACAAGAAATACTTACTAATGGTGAAAAGGTTGTAAAGGAAACACATGATGTGAACAAAAGAAATTTTAATCATGATTCCATAGACTCTAATGTGGATCTAAGACCCACCATATTCCAAAAATTGATATGAGGAAGTTTGATGGCAAGGATCTTGCCACATGGATATTACAGATGGAGCAATTCTTCGATCTCAATAATGTGCAAAACACACAAAAGGTACATATGACAACTTTATATTTGGAACCAAATCAGTTTCTATGGTATCAATGGCTTTGCTCTCATAAACTATTTATCACTTGGGAAATTTTTATGGAAGAATTGATAGCACATTATGAGGATACAAAAGGCAACACTTTTTTTATCCAATTGATAAGTCTCAAACAAAAAGGTTCAATAATGGAGCACATTGAGGAATTCCAAAAACTGAACATAAGGGTAAAAGATATTCCAGAGGAACATAGGATTGATGTGTTCATAGGGTCTTTAAAGGATAATATCCAACATGATGTTCGCCTTTGCGAACCTGATTCATTAGAGAAGGCATTCAGGTTAGCAAGAAAAATGGAAAGCAAAATTATGGCAACCAGGAAGCATACCACTCACAACTATAAAGACGGAAGTGTTGTTGCCCTAGTCTTCCACAACCTACAAGGTTGACACCACAAAAGTTGGAAGAAAAAAGAGCAAAAGGGATTTGTTACAATTGTGATAGAAAATTCACTAAAGGTCATAAGTGTGCTGAGAATAAATTATTCTACATAGATTGTGAAGAGGAAGAAGAAAAGGAGCAAGAAAGGTCAAAAGAAGATGATATACTTCAGGAACAAAGCCTAGATGAAGAGAAAATAAATCCGACGATATCTTGTAATGCATTGGCGGGAATTACCACTCCTCAAACCATCAAGATAGAAGGACAAATCAAGAAGAAAAAGGTAATAGTGTTGATTGATTCAGGAAGCACCCACAATTTTATTCATTGTAAGGTAGCAAAATAATTGAATTGCTTCCTATATCTAGCACCAGAGTGTGAAGTGATGATTTCAAATGGAGGAAAAATAAATTGCTCTGGAAAGTGCCATAATATGAAGCTATCCATGGGAGAATATGTATTGACTAGCCCAATGCTTTCCATTCCAATGGGAGGTGTTGATGTTGTACTAGGAGTCCAATGGCTACAATCGTTGGGTACAATAGCTTTTAATTTTCAAGAACTTTTCATGAAATTTTGTACGGAAGGAAAGGAAGTTGAATTAAGGGGTATTGCAAGGAAACCAAGAAATATAATAAGCTCTAATGGTATGACAAAGCTTCTAAAAAAGGAGCAAAGAGGTGTAATTGCACAATTATGTTCGCTAGATGTTTCCACATCGGAATCATCTATTTCTCCAGATCACCAAAAAGTCCTGGACAATCATTCCAAGGTATTTGAGACTCCTAAAGGCCTCCCACCTATGCGTGATCATTATCATGCTATTCATCTGATTCCAGGAAGTGTTCCTCCAAACATCATGCTGTACAGATATCCCTATGTCCAAAAGAGTGAAATTGAACGTATGGTTGCAGAAATGCTAGAGGCTGGTATAATTCAACAGAGTCAAAGTTCTTTATCTGCTCCAGTAGTATTGGTGCACAAGAAGGATGGATCATGGTGCATGTGTCTGGATTATAGGGACCTCAACAAGCTCACTATTAAAGATAAGTTCCCCATTCCTGTCATTGATGAACTACTGGATGAATTGCAAGGATCAATTTACTTCACCAAGTTGGATCTTCGTTCAGGATATCATCAAATCAGCATCAAGACTGAAGACATTCTGAAAACATCATTTAGAACCCAAGAGGGTCATTATGAATTTTTGGTCATGCCTTTTGGCCTTACCAATGCACCTTCAACATTTCAAGATTTGATGAATCCAATTTTCAAACCATTCCTTAGAAAATTTGTGTTAGTATTTTTTGATGATATAGTAATCTACAACAAGTCTTGGAAGGATCATGTTGAACATGTCGACAGGGTGCTACAACTATTGGAGGAGAAACAATTATATGCAAAAAGATCCAAATGTTTGTTTGGAGTCCAGGAGGTGGAATATCTGGGTCATATTGTATCTCATGAAGGAGTTAAAGTAGACCCTAGCAAAATTAAAGCCATTAAGGAATGGAAAATCCCCACATCCTTAAAGCATCTACGAGGATTTCTCGGGTTGACAGGGTATTATTGCAAGTTTGTTAAGAATTATGGGAGAATAGAAGCACCTCTAACAACATTATTGAAGAGAGATGCATTTTCATGGACTCCGGAAGCAACAAAGGCCTTTGAACATCTTAAAGAGGAAATATGCCAAGCACCGGTCTTAGCTACATCGGACTTCACAAAAACCTCTATTGTGGGATGTGATGCTTCAGGAAATGGAATTGGTGTTGTTCTAATGCAAGATGAAATACCCATTTCTTTTGAAAGTCATCCAATCAAGGGAAAGTTTTAAGCAAAGCTATTTATGAGAAGGAAATGTTGGCAATATTCCATGCACTTAAGAAATGGTGACCCTACCTAATGGGAAGACACTTCAAGGTAAAAATGGATAATGATAGCCTTAAATAATTTTTAGAACAAATATTATCCTCTGAAGAACAACAAAAGTGGGTCACAAAGATGTTGGGTTATGACTTTGAAATCATCTACAAAAACGGGAAGTAAAATGTGGTGGCAGATGCACTCTCAAGAAAGGATGAGGATGTGGAAGCATTGTTGTGCGCCATTTCTATTATCCAACTAGATTGGATAAACGAAGCAAGGGAGGAATGGAAGAATGACGAAGAAGTGTGGGCACTTATTCGAAAGTTTCAACAAGATTCCAGTATGTCTGATACATTTAGCTGGAAAAATGATTCGTTATGGTACAAAGATTGCTTATACCTCTGTAAGAATTCCCAGCTAAAACAAAATATTCTTATGGAATTGCACACTTCTCCCTTAGGAGGGCACTCAGGATTTTTAAGAACTTACCACAGGGTTAAGAAGGAATTTTTTTGGGATGGCCTTAAATCAGATATTCAAAAGTTTGTGGGGGAATCTTTGGTTTTCCAAAAAAATAAATTTGAAACAATTAAGACACCGGGTCTATTACAGCCTTTATCCATTCCAAGCCAACGTTGGGAGGAGGTTTCAATGGATTTTATCACAGGTTTACCCATGTCTGAGGGAAAGAGTGTCATCATGGTGGTAGTTGACAGACTTACCAAGTATGCACACTTTTGTGCATTATCACATCCATTTAAAGCCAATACAGCTTCTACTGCATTTATGGAAACAATTCAAAAGCTACATGGAAACCCAAAGATTATTGTAAGTGACAGAGATCCCATTTTCATGGGAAATTTTTGGACAGAGTTATTTTCTTGTCTTGGTACTCAGTTAGCTCATAGCTCATCTTATCATCCTTAATCTGATGGGCAAACTGAGATAGTAAGAAAATGTTTGGAAGGATATCTTCGTTGCTTTGTATCTGATAAACAGACACAATGGGTCAAATGGTTGCCTCTGGTTTAATGGTGGTATAACACTTCCTTCCATACTGCAATAAAAATGACCCCATTTATGGAACTTTATGGGTATCAACCACCATCCATCACATCATATTTAAGAGAAAATTCTAAGGTTCAGGAAGTGGAACATCACATCGAACATCAAAAACAAGTCCTCCAACTCTTAAAGGATAACCTCGTGTTGGCACATAATAGAATGAAACAACAGGAAGATCAAAATCGCAGTGAAAGAAGTTTTGATGTAGGTGATTGGGTATTCCTATGGCTACAACCATATAAGAAAATGTCCCTCAAGGAAGATAAGAAGGATAATAAATTATCACCAAAGTATTATGGTCCGTACAAGGTGTTGCAAAAGATTGGTACTATGGCATACAAATTGGAGCTTCCTGCAGCTTCTCAATTGCACCTAGTTTTCCATGTTTCATGTTTAAAGAAGGTTATAGGTGACAAACTCGCAGTTCAAACAATATTGCGAGAAATTGATGAGGAAGGGAAAATTATATTGGAACCGGAAGCAGTCACAAAAACAAGAACTCGACAGCTACGAAATCGATCAATTTCAGAGTATCTTATCAAGTGGAAGTACTTATCCGTTGAAGGTTCCACATGGGAGGATGAGAATTTTATGCGGAAGTATCCAGAACTACTCAAGCGTTGAGGACAACAATTTTTTGAAAGAGTGGGGCATGTTGGGTCCCTATAATACTTGTGATTACCCCATTACTATTGTAGTTATACCCCTTATTAATATTGTTGTGCCCCTATTGCTCCCATATTGTTATTACTGTGCCCCATAGAATCCCTCTATTGTTATTTTTGTGGCTTTATATTATTATTGTTAGGTCGGCTAGATTATAATGTGACTCCTTAGAATCCTATATATAGAAAGGAGGTTTTGTCATTTAAATCATCCAAGAATTGTTCATTTATGTACTGTAAAGGAGGTTGCCCCCTCGAAGAGGCTGAATTCTAAGGCATTGATCTATCTTTTCTATCTTTTCTTGAGCTGGTTTCATAACATTAGGTTGTATTGAAGCTTAGCTATGTACCCATTCCTACAAACAATGCCTTCAAGCCTATTAGAAGTAAACTTAGAATCCCAGTATGCTATAACTATTTTTGGTAGCCTATGTAACCAAAATATATCCTTCATGAAAATGTATACAATTTTCATTTCTTTGTATGCAGAATGTCTAGGTATAAATTGACCTAAATTTATTAACTAATCCACCACCACCATGATTGTATCACGTTTCTTCCTGGTTCTAGGTATACTAGTAATGAAATCCAAATAAATTATTTCCCACTTCCATTATGGAATGGGTAAAGGGTTTACTAGTCTAGTAGGTTGTTAGTGTTCCACCTTAACATGATGACACTCTAAACACCTTGGGAGATACTTTACCACTTCCCATTTCATATTTGTCCGATAAAATTATTTTATTAGACCTTAAATAATTTTTTGATTTCTTGGGGAGGTTTAAAAGGGCTTCTTATGAGGTTTTTTCAAACTAATCCATTTCAAAGTGGGTTCATGTGGAATGTATATTCTATTTCCAAACCTCAACATTGCATCTGAGTTTTTTACACAACTAGACTGCTTGGCACTGCTTAGATTTTGTTGTAACTGGTAGGTCCCTATACTACTAGTGTAACCCCTTATTTTTATTAGTACAACCCCCTTATTATATTGTTGTACCCATGTAGTCCCCATATCATTGTTATTGTGCCCCATAGAATCCCACGCTTTTTATTACTGTGCCCTTACATTATTATTGTTATGTCGACTCTAATTATATTATGACCCCTTAGACTCCTACATATAAAAAGGAGGTATTTTCATATGTATCATCCAAGAATTTTTCATTTCTGTAATGTAAAGGAGGTTTCCCCCTCGAAGAGGCTAATTTCGAAGATGTTTATCTATATTTTCTGTCTTTTTTTGAGCTGGTTTCATAACATTTAGTATCAGAGCTTTGGATTCTAGGGTTTCACTACTCCAAACAGGTAATAGTGGCATTTTCACTATAACATGTTTTCTGCGATGTTTCAGAAGCTAAAAAATAAACCCGTTGGAGACTAAATCTCTATAAACCTCAAGTGTGAATTTCAAATCTTATATCACTATAGGATATATGATTTGAGGAAGGTAGGGTTTTTCCAAGATCTAGAATTTCATCTAAACCAGGTCAACGTGGAATTGGAACTATAACTTTTTCGCTACGAAGTTTTAGAACCTCAAAAAAAACCTGATTTGAGAAGAAATCAGTCCGAACCTTGGGTCTGAATTTCTAATCCTGTATTGCTATACTGTTGGATATGTTATTTGAGGAATTTAGGGTTTCGGCAGACTCCCGAATTACATCCATAACAGGTGACCTTGGGAAAATCATCATAACTTTCTCTCTAAGAATCATATTGAAATTTCGTAAGAAGTTACAGAAAGAGGATGGACTATATTGTGTTTGGGTATAATTTGCAGAACCTAAGGTTGAAACAGTGACACACGAAACGTCGTACACACTCTATTGAACTAGTCTATAATTAGGTCATCGCGGGAGATTGGGAATAAATATTCCTTCAGGAATCCAATTGCAATCAAACTTGTGGAGTTATAAAGAGGACTTAAAGGGATATTACAGACTGACATTTTAGAACTTGAAGATCCAAAAGTACAGAGCTACATTCGTTTCAAGATCGAGCTCCTAAAATCAAGAGAAAACAAGATGAGGAAGTTTGATGGCAAGAATCTGGTAAATTGGATACTACAGATGGAGAAATATTTTCATCTACATGGTGTACAACTGTTACAAAAGGTACGTATTGCATCTAATTATTTATAACCGAATCAATTTTTATGGTATAAAGGGATTTTTTCTTATAAACCACTTGTCACGTGGTCAATTTTCACGGAGGAAATGATTGCAAATTATGAGGATATAAAGAGAAACACCTTCTGACGCAGGGTTTCCCCTGTGCATACCCACAGTATGTATATTCATGCATAATTTGTTTCCTAGGAATTTATATGACTCACCAAGTCAATACTTCAACATAAAGATGGTAAAGGCCCCCTTTTGCAGTTCCTTTATATCGAAACTCAATCACCCCGCCAAACCTCCTGTCGAGACTATATCAACACTTCACAACATTCATTATCCCTTATAATGAAAAATTCCACATATACACCCCTATCGGGACTGTTAAATTCCCATAAACCTTAGTCAATCATTTTTAGTCCCATCACCACATATATACATACATACATACACACACACACACACACACACACACATATATAACCCCCTCTTAAACCATTGGTTAATATATATATATATATATATATATATATATATATATATATATATATATATTACACATAAAATCCTTCACTCACGCAATTTCCTTTCAAATCCATTTACAAAGGAAAACTATGTACCCTTTTCTGCCTTCCATATACCCTTTTCACATTTCCCGATGCACACCTTTATTGTAATCACTATATCACTGCCTCTGAGATTAGCTCACACATGAACCCTTTACATCCCTGAAATGCGATAACATAACATTCTGGAACTCAAATAATAATAAACTGCCCCTATAACATTATTAGGTTTGCTTCATGTCGCATTCCTCTTCGGTCCCAATCATTCTAAACTTTGATTGTCAATTTACCGCTATTGGCGATATCGCATTCCATTATCGCCAGCCCTTTGATCTCTCCAATTTCTAATTGTGATTTAAAGTGTGACCATTGATCTAATAATGATCCAACAATCCACGATCAATCGATGCCCACTCATCGCAATCCTCCAAGGCTTGGTTCCAATAACTCCACCAATCCTCCACCGATGCGACTTAACCTCAACTGTTGATCTTCTAGATCGAACAACTACTGAGAATTAATACTTAATCTCTTCGCTCTTCAACTTCACTTGAATTTTACGCCACTTCTTAAGGTTTATGTGGTTTTCGGTTTATTTCAAAAGGTTTTGGTCTTCCACCTTCGTAGTCCCACTGTGACTCCTTTCTGCTTAATCTCTCATACTCCTTTGATTTTTGTCGTCACAGATCATTTCTCCTTCCTTCAATGGATTCAAGGATCCATTATGAATCTCTTATTCATTCCTCTCCACTGTGTATTTGTTGAACTCCACCTCTCTGTGTCTCGCTTCGACTCTGCCTCTTGCAGTCACTGCACTTCACCTGCACAAGTTTATATATGCACTACTCTATTATATAAAATTTGTCATTCAATCATTAGTCGTGCACTTAACAAGATTTTAATTAATCTATGTATCTTTATAATTACAATAATGAACTACAAACTGAGATCATTGTCTCTCTGGCCTAATTTTCTATATTAGTGGCCTCTATTTCCTAATCTTCTCGTAGGCTTACAACACTCCAATATGCTATCTATTTTCCTATTCAACCCCTCTCACCTCTGTTCATGCCTTTTAGTATTACATTTATACAAAGGAATTCTAAAACCAATTTCTGGTTTTAGATCCATAGATTCCTCAACCACTTCCTAAAATATCTCCCTTATCCCTAAGGATAGTCTCAAATACATAAAATCATGAACTAACTCATATTCTGATGTTTATAATCAATTCTCAATCCTCTCATTACTAAAATATCCTAAATCTCTCTTGTTCTCCTACATTCGAGAACATTTACAATAAATCCTCACAATATTTCTCATTAAAATCACTCAAAACATTAAATAATTACATAAATCCAATACTTAGGAAACCAACTTCCTTGAAACACAAGACCCCCTATGTCTACTAGAATACATTGATAATGTTGAGCTGGATGCTCTTGCATCAGACTCCCCATGTAAGAAAATTTATGACCACCTGGTCATATGTCTGGATAATTGTTTCCTCCTAGATCCCAAACTTTATTTTGTAGCTTGTATTTACTTGTCCATTGTTCTATTGTTGCTGCTGCCTGTTTCTATTCTCCAAGTCTCCATACCTTATGCTGTAATGCTCCACGTGCTCTGATTTCATAGTTTGCTACTGCTTTCTTCTTGTTGCTCCTCCTCTCTTTTGTCATTGCTGTCTTTCTCTAAGACACCTTCATCATTAACCTTCTTATCAACTCAATTTCTTTATCTAGTATATCCTCTGTCTGCTGATTGTTTTCATCTCTTGATTACTGAACTCCCATTCTTTCTTGTTTTTCACTTGTTCTGATCACCTCCTTTTTATCTTTATCCTCTTCTTTATTTTCATCTTGCACCTTTTCTATTGCTATTATATTGTCTTTCAGAACAATTTCATGCTTCTCTTGCCTACACCTCTCAACTTCTTCTTGATGATTATTTATGACAACTCCTTTGTCATCCTTCTTCAACAATCTATCCTGAACATTTATCCTCTGCTCTTCCAACTTCCTTCTTTGAAAGTCTAATTCCCTATATATCTCAATGATTTTTCTTGGAGTGAACTTTGGAAATTTTACACAATCTCCCATTGCTTCATTTGTTATTGATCCATCATCACATGGTTCTTCTTCCTCTGCTAAATATTTCTTGACATCCTTTAGTAGATGTTCTTCCTCTTCTTATTTCATTTGGCTGTCTATCTCTTCTTCCTTTGGCAAAAGTTCTGTATGTTTCTCTGATCTCTCTGTCAATTCCTCCATTAGCACATCAGTATGTTGATTCAAACTCACAGGACTCTTTAGATTGTCCACTAGTCTCTCCTTCTCATCATCTGTTTCAATCAGGTCTTCCAGCACTTGTTCACTATAGTGAACTGATTCTTTTCTAGTCTGCTTGTCATATTCTGCTTCAAAAATTTCATCTTCTCGAAGGTATTCCTTCACATCTTTGACAACTTTAAAATATTGTCTATCTTCTTCCAAACCTAAAATCATACAAAAATCATTAGTTTTAAAAATACAAGACCTTTTGGTCTCACTTGATGCTTCAGTCATCATGTCTTCTGGCTGGTTCGAATCAATCATATGATCCAACTCCTCTAGCTCTTCATCACTTTCAAAAAGTAATGGTCTGCTTTCTGGTTCACATATCAAAACTTCAACATCTTCCTTAGCATCTCCCATTTGTTGTAGCTCAACTCTTTCAAGTTTCCCTGTCTTCTGTTTGGCATCTATAACCTGTTGAAGTTATTTTAGCTCCATTTTTAACTGCGTATTCACTTTTTGATTCCTTTTCTCTTGTAGCATTTACCACTTCACTTTCTTTCTCATGACATAACCATGTTTCTGCTTTGATTCATTTCTTTGCAACATCTCCATTAACACTTCAAGTTGAACTAATATCTAAGCCTTCTCCCTCTCATGTTCCTCTTTGCTTAAATTTCTCTGTATGGCATTTTCCTTGGCGTCCTTATACTTTTGTCCTCTGCTATGATCTCTTTCAGAACCTCTATTATGACTGTCACTAGTCATCATCCTCTCCATCTCCATGAGTTCCCCACTCACTTCACTATGAGTTGCACTAAAGCCTCTTCCATAGCAGTTCCTCCCTGCTACCACTTACCTCACCAAGCTCTCCTCACTCAATATTTTGGTAAGTAATTGTTTCTCTATCTCTGGAATCTCCTTTTGAGCAACACCTTGCACTCTCAAAGAACACAATTGTTCTCTTTATCCAATCTCTATTGGAATTCCTTAAGGTTCTGTCACATTTTGGCTTCCATTGTTGGGTCCCTATAATACTAGTGATTATCCCATTACTATTGTAGTTGTATCCCTTATTAATATTGTTGTGCCCCTATTGTCCCCATATTGTTATTACTGTGCCCCATAGAATCCCTCTATTGTTATTTTTGTGGCTTTATATTACTATTGTTAGGTCGGCTAGGTTATATTGTGACTCCTTAGACTCCTATATATAGAAAGGAAGTTTTTTCATTTGAATCATCCAAGAATTGATCATTTAAGTAATGTAAAGGAGGTTGAAACCTTGAAGAGGCTGAATTTTAAGGCGTGGATCTCTCTTCTCCATCTTTTTGTGAGCTGGTTTCATAACATTTGGTATCAGAGCTTTGGCTTCTAGTGTTTTGCTGCTCCAAACATGTCATCATGGAATTTTACTATAACTTTTTTATGCGATGTATTAGAAGCTAAAAGAAAATCCCATTTGAGAATAGATCGTGCTGAATCTTGGGTCCAAATTCCAGATTTTTTCACGCTATATTTGCCGAGATATGATCTGATGAAGTTGGTCTTTTTGCAGACTCCTGAATTACATTCCAAACAGGTGACCTGGGGAAAATCGTCATAAATTTCTCTCTGAACATCGGATTGAAATTTTGTAAGAAGGTATAGAAAGAGGACAGGCTTTAGTTTCACGTATATTTTTTTCTGATCCAAAGGTCGAAACAGTGACTCGTGGCACATCATACAAGTTCGCTCTACTGAACTAATCTATAATCAGGTCATCTTGGGAGATTGTGCATAACTCTTCCTTGGAGAATCCAACTTGGATCAGACTTGTGGCATTGGAAAGAGGACATAGAGGGCTACTACAAGTCATAATTTTAGAACTAGATGATCCGAAATTGCAGAGATACATTAGATTCAATATCAAGCTTCTATAAAGTGAAAAAAGGTGTGTAGTTTTTTTAAATTTTTGCATAAGATTGTTTTGAAAATTTATGTTGAATATGTAATTGATGCCCCGAGGAAAGAAAATGAAAACACCTAGTAAGAAACCTGAAATCTCTAGCATGACATATGAAGAAGAGGAAGAAATGCAACATGATATATCAAAATTACGAGACCAAGTGCAACAAGTGTCACTTGCACAAAAAGCAACAAAATCTAACATGGATGGTTTAAGGAAAGATGTAGAAGCTAAGATGGATGGTTTAAAGAAAGGTGTAGAAGCTAAGATGGATTGTTTATAGAAAGGTGTAGAAGCTAAGATGGATGGCATGGAAGCTAAGATGAATGGCATGGACGCTAAAACTGATGGCATAGATGAGAAGATGGAAGAATTGAAGATAAATATGAATAAGTTGCTACAAGAAATGGTCACTAATGGTGAAAGGGTAGTAAAGGAAACTCATGATGAGAATAAAAGAAATGTTAATCATGATTCCATAGACTCTAATGTTGGATATAAGGCCCACCATATTCCAAAAATCGATATGAGGAAGTTTGATGGCAAGGATCCCGCAACATGGATATTACAGATGGAGAATTTTTTCGATCTCAATAATGTGAAAAACACACAAAAGGTACATATTTCAATTTATATTTGGAACCAAATCAGTTTGTATGGTCTCAATGGCTTTTCTCTCATAAACAAATTATCACTTGGGCAATTTTTACGGAAGAATTGACAGCACATTATGAGGATACAAAAAGCAACACTTTTTTTAGTCAATTGATAAGCCTCAAACAAAAGGGTTCAATAATGGAGCACATTGAGGAGTTCCAAAAATTGAACATAAGGGTAAAAAATATTCCAGAGGAGCATAGGATTGATGTGTTCATAGGGACTTTAAAGGATAATATCCAACATGATGTTCGCCTTTGGGAACGTGATTCATTAGAGAAGGCATTCAGGTTAGCAAGAAAATGGAAAGCAAAATTATGGCAACCAGGAAGCATGCCACTCACAAATATAAAGATGGAAGTGTTGTTACCCCTAGTCTTCCACAACCTATAAGGTTGACACCACAACAATTGGAAGAAAAAAGAGCAAAAGGGATTGGTTACAATTGTGATAGCAAATACACTAAAGGTCATAAGTGTGCTGAGAAGAAATTATTCTACATAGATTGTGAAGAGGAAGAAGAAAATGAGCAAGAAAGGTCAAAAGAAGAGGATATACTCCAAGAAAAAGCCTAGATAAAGAAGAAATGAATCTGACCATATCTTGTAATGCATTGGTGGGAATTACCACTCCTCAAACCATCAAGATAGAAGGACAAATCAAGAAGAAAAAGGTAATAGTGTTGATTGATTCTACCCACAATTTTATTCATTGTAAGGTAGCAAAAGAATTGAATTTCTTCTTATATCCAACACCAGAGTGTCAAGTGATGGTTGCAAATGGAGGAATAATAAATTTCTCTATAAAGTGCCATAATATCAAGCTATCCATGGTAGAATATGTATTGACTAGCCTAATGCTTTCCATTCCAATGGGAGGTGCTGATGTTGTAGTAGGAGTCCAATGACTACAATCCTTGAGTACAATAGTGTTTAATTTTCAAGAACTTTTCTTGAAATTTTCTATGGAAGGAAAGGAATTTGAATTAAGGGGTATTACAGGGAAACTGAGAAAGATAATCAACTCTAACGTAATGACAAAGCTTCTAAGAAAGGAAAAAAGAGGTGTAATTTCACAATTATGTTCGCTAGATGTTTCCACATTGGAATCATCTATTTCTCCAGATCTCGAAAAAGTCTTGGACAATCATTCCAAGTTATTTGAGACTCCCAAAGTTCTCCAACATATTCATGATCATGATCATGCTATTCATCTGATTCTAGGAAGTGTTCCTCCAAACATCAGGCCGTACAGATATCACTATGCCGAAAAGAGTGAAATTGAATGTATGGTTGCAAAAATGCTGGAGGCTGGTATAATTCAACCGAGTCAATGTTCTTTCTCTGCTCCTGTAGTATTGGTGCACAAGATGGATGGATCATGGTGCATGTGTTCGGATTACAGGGATCTCAACAAGCTCACTATTAAAGATAAGTTTCCCATTCGTGTCATTGATGAATTACTAGATGAATTGCATGGATCAATTTACTTCACCAAGTTGGATCTTCATTCAAGTTATCATCAAATCAGAATGAAGACTGAAGACATTTCGAAAACAACGTTTAGAACTCATCAGGGTAATTATGAATTTTTGATCATGCCTTTTGGCCTTACCAATGCACCTTCAACATTTCAAGGTTTGATGAATTCCATTTTCAAACCATTCCTTAGAAAATTTGTGTTAATATTTTTTGATGATATACTAATATATAGCAAGTCTTGGAAGGATCATGTTGAACATGTTGACAGGGTGATATAACTATTGGAGGAGAGACAATTATATGCAAAAAGATCCACATGTTTCTTTGGAGTACAAGAGGTGGAATATCTGTGTCATATTGTATCTCATGAAGGACTTAAGGTACACCATAGCCAAATTAAAGCCATTAAGGAATGGAAAATCCCCACATCCATAAAGCATCTGCGAGGATTTCTCGGATTGACAGGGTATTATTGCATGTTTTTTATGAATTATGGGAGAATAGCAGCACCTCTAACAACATTATTGAAGAAAGATGCATTTTCATGGACTCCGGAAGCAACAAAGGCCTTCGAGCATCTTAAAGGGGCAATGTGCCAAGCACTGGTCTTAGCTACACTAGACTTCACAAAAACCTTTATTATGGAATGTGATGCTTCAGGAAATGAAATTGGTATCGTTTTAATGCAAGATGAAGGACCCATTGCTTTCGAAAGTCGTGCAATCAAGGGAAAGTTTTTACACAAAGCTATTTATGATAAGGAAATGTTGGCAATACTCCATGCACTTAAGAAATGGTGACCCTACCTAATGGGAAGACATTTCAAGGTAAAAAAAAATCATGATAGCCTTAAATACTTTTTAGAACAAAGATTATCCTCTGAAGAGCAACAAAAGTGGGTCACAAAGATGTTGGGTTATGACTTTGAAATCATCTACAAAAAAGGGAAGCAAAATGTGGTGGCAGATGCCCTCTCAAGAAAGGATGAGGATGTGGAAGCATTGTTGTACACCATTTGTATTATCCAACTAGATTGGATAAACAAATCAAGGGAGGAATGGAAGAATGACAAAGAAGTGTGGTCACTTATTCGAAAGTTACAACAAGACTCCAGTATGTCTGATACATTTAGTTGGAAAAATGATTTGTTATGGCACAAAGATCGCTTATACCTCTGTAAGAATTCCCAGATAAAACAAAATATTCTTATGGAATTGCACACTTCTCCCTTAGGAGGGCACTCAGGATTTTTAAAAACTTACCACAGGGTTAAGAAGGAATTTTTTTCTGAGGGCCTTAAATCAGATATTCAAAAGTTTGTGGCGGAATGTTTGGTTTGCCAACAAAGTAAAGGTGAAACAATTAAGACACTGGGTCTATTGCAACCTTTATCCATTCCAATTCAATGTTGGGAGGAGGTTTCAATGGATTTTATCACAGGTTTACCCAAGTCTGAGGGAAAGAGTGTCATCATGGTAGTAGTTGATAGACTTACCAGGTATGCACACTTTTGTCCATTATCACATCCATTTAAAGCCAGTATAGTTTCTACTGCATTTATGGAAACAATTCAAAAGCTACATGGAAACCCAAAGATTATTGTAAGTGACAGAGATCCCATTTTCACTGGAAATTTTTGGACATAATTATTTTCTTGTCTTGGTACTCAGTTAGCTCATAGCTCATCTTATCATCCTCAATCTGATGGGAAAACTGAGATAGTAAACAAATGTTTGGATGGATATCTTCGTTGCTTTGTATTTGATAAACAGACATAAAGGGTCAAATGTGGTATAACACTTCCTTCCACACAACAACAAAAATGACCCCATCTATGTCACTTTATGGATGTCAGGCACGATCCATCACATCATATTTAAGAGAAAATTCTAAGGTTCAAGCAGTGGAACATCACATCGAATATCAACAACATGTTCTCCAACTCTTAAAGGATAACCTCTTGTTGGCAAAAAATAGAATGAAACAACAGGAAGATCAATATCGCAGTGAAAGGAGTTTTGATGTAGGTGATTGGGTATTCCTAGGGCTACAACCATATAAGAAAATTTCCCTCAAGCAAGCTAAGAAGGATAATAAACTATCACCAAAGTATTATGGTCCGTACAAGTGTTGCAAAAGATTGGTACTATGGCATACAGATTGGAGCTTCCTGCAGCTTCTCGATTGCACCCAGTTTTCCATGTTTCATGTTTAAAGAAGGTTATAGGCAACAAGCTCCCAGTTCAAACAATATTGCTAGAACTTGACGAGGAAGGTAAAACTATATTGGAACCAGAAACAGTCACAGAAACAAGAACTCAATAGTTACAAAAATGATCAATTTCAGAGTATCTTATCAAGTGGAAGAACTTATCCGCTAAAGATTCCACATGGGAGGATGAGAATTTTATACAGAAGCATCCAAAACTACTAAAGCGTTGAGGAGAACACTTTTTTGAAGGAGAGGGGCATGTTGGGTCCCTATAATACTAGTGATTACCCCATTATATTGTAGTTGTATCTCTTATTTTTATTCTTGTGCCCCTATTGTCCCCATATTGTTATTACTATGCCCCATAGAATCCCTCTATTGTTATTTTGTGGCTTTATATTATTATTGGTAGGTCGGCTAGGTTATATTATGACTCCCTAGACTCCTATATATAGAAAGGAGGTTTTTTCATTTGAATCATCCAAGAATTGCTCATTTATGTAATGTAAAGGAGGTTTCCGCCTTGAAGAGGTTGAATCCTAAGGTGTGGATCTCTCTTTTCCATCTTTTTGTGAGCTGGTTTCATAACATCCACTTAGAAACCCTTACCATATTCCTTTATCTCTTAGCAATTCTACCCACATCTTGTGTGGAATTGCCTTTTGGGAGTTGCAACAATACTTTTGCTTCAATGCAAAGACCACAACTTTTCAATCTTCAAATCCAATTAAAATAAAATCATATCATCTTACCTTCAAGATCTCTACCTAATCTTGTCCTCCCATTCACATGCACTTTTGAATGGACTATCCTTTCCACTAGATTTCAAATATATCTTCAAACTCTGTTACTTCAAAACCTACAAAAATCCCTCTTATAGTTTAACTACTGTAATCTTGTTGTAAAATTTCATTCATTCATATCTGCTACTCATTAGACAAACTGCATACCTTCACCTACCTTCGGGATCTCACCGTTTCTGCAAACTTGTTTCTGTAGATCTTCATGATTCCACTGTACATATTCCCAATATTCAACCACTATCAATCAGATTTGGAATCTGATTCTTTCTTCCAATCCTCTGGCTTTATCTTGGTAAAGCTTTAGCTATCAGCAACAATTTCTTCTTTGTTGAGTTTCCTTTCCACTCAGAAATCCTTAACAATTCCTTCATTACTACTTCTTAAGGCTTGATTTCCTTCTGCTGAGATACTTCATTAGCTGCAACCATCAATCTTCAATCTATCTCTTTGTTAGCAAACCCAAATCAGAATTAAATAAAAAATACCTGCACACTTTCTCCATCCACTCTTCACATCCGAGTGAACCTCCATTCTTCAAAACATCGTTGTGGATTCTTCCTGTCTCTACAATCTTTGCTTAATTCTGCCTTACCTCCCTCTAAGAACTTAACTGTTCTTCTCTATTCTCCTAGTTATACCCTGGTTGCTTCGCTGTCAGATTAGAATCTGACCTACCTTTCCTATATACACAACTTTTCCAAATATCTCTATTCTGAATTCTTTCAATAAAATCCCACACATATTCACTTTATTTTTCCTGATACTAAATGTTTCATTTATAATTCAGCTCTAATACTAAAATTGACACAGGGTTACCCTTGCACACACCCACAGTATGCATATTCATGCATAATTAATTTCCCAGGAATTTATATAACCCACCAAGTCAAAACTTCAACCTAAAGATGGTTAAGGCCCACTTCTATAGTTCCTTTGTATCAGAACTCAATCACCCCGCCAAACCTCCTATCAAGACTATATCAACACTTCACAACATTCATTATCCCTTATAATGAAACCTTCCACATATACTCCCTTATCAGGACTGTTAAATTCCCATAAACCTTAGTCAATATTTTTTAGGCCCATCGCCAGATATATATATATATATATATATATATATATATATATATATAACCCCCTCTTAAACCATTGGTTAATATATATAACACATAAAAACCTTCACTTGGCACAATTTCCTTTTAAATCCATTTACAAAGGAAAACTATGTAAACATACCCTTTTCTGCCTTCTATACAACCTTGTCACGTTTCCCAATGCACGCCTTTATCGCAATCACTATATTGCTGCCTCCGCGGTCAGCTTACACATGAACCCTTCGCATCCCTGATATGCGATAACATAACATTCCAAAACTCAAATCATAATAAACTGCCCCTATAATGTTATCGGGTCCGCTTATCACATGTCGCATTCCTCTCCGGTCCCGATCATTCCGAACTCTGATCGCCGATTTATCGCTATCAGTGATATCACATTCCATTACCGCCAACCCTTTGATCTCTCCAATTTCCGATTGTGATTTAAATCGTGACTGTTGATCTGGTCACGATCCAATGGTCCACGATCAATCGGCACTTGCTCATCACAATCCTCCAAGGCTCGGTTCTGATACCTCCGCAAACCCTCCACTGATGTGACTTAACCTCAACCATTGATCTTCCAGATCCAACGGTTGTTGAGTGTTAATACTTAATTTCTTCGCTCTTCAACTTCACTTGAATTTTATGCCATTTCTTAAGGTTTCTGTGGGTTCCGGTTTATTTCAAAGGTTCTGGTCTTCCACCCTCGTAGTCCCATTGTGACTCCTTTCTGCTTAATCTCTCATACTCCTTTGATTTATGTCGTCAAAGATCCTTTCTCCTTCCTTCAATGGATTCAAGGATCCATTACGAATCTCTGATTCATTCCTCTCCTCTATGTATTCGCTGAACTCCACCTCTCTATGTCTTGCTTCGACTCTACCTCTTGCATTCACTACACTTCGCCTGCATAAGTTTATATATGCACTACTCTATTATATTCAATTTGTCATTCAATACTTAATCGTACACTTAACAGGATTTTAATTAATCTTTGTATCTTTATAATTACAACAATGAACTACAAATTGAGATCACTGTCTCTTTGGTGTGATTTTCAATATCAGTAGCCTCTATTTCCTAATCTACCCGTAGGCTTACAACACTAAAATCTGCTATTTATTTTCCTATTCAACCCCTCTCACCTCTGTTCATGCCTTTTAGGCTTACATTTATACAAAGGAATTCTAAAACCAATTTCTGGTTTTAGATCCATAGATTCCTCAACCACATTCCTAAAATCTCTTCCTCATCCCTAAGGATTCTCTCAAATCCATAAAATCATGAACTAACTCCTAATTTTAGGTTTACAATCAATTCTGAATCCTCTCATCACTCAAATATCCTAAATCTCTCATGTTCTCCTACATTCGAGAACATTTACAATAAAGCCTCACAATATTCAATTAATTTCTATTCTCATTAAAATCACTCAAAACATTAAATAATTACATAAATCCAATACTTAGGAAACCAACTTCCTTGAAACACAAGACCCCCTATGTCTACTAGAATACATTGATAATGTTGAGCTGGATGCTGACCATATCTTGTAAAGCAGTGCAAAGAATTACCACTCCTCAAACTTTCAAGATAGAAGGACATATCAACAAGTGAAAGATCACATCAAGAAAGAAGAAATGAATTTGACCATATCTTGTAATGCATTGGCCAGAATTACCACTCCTCAAACTATCAATATAGAAGGACATATCAAGAAGAAAAATGTTCAAGTGAAAGATCACATTGAGCATCAAGAAATGAATCTGACCATATATTGTAATGTATTGGAAGAAATTACCACTGCTCAAAATATCAAGGTAGAAGGACATATTAAGAAGAAAAAGGTAATAGTGTTGATTGATTTGGGCAGTATCCATAATTTTATTCATTGTAAGATAGCCAATGAATTGAATTGCTTCCTATATCTAGAGCCAGAGTGTCAAGTGATGGTTGCAAGTGGAGGAACCACAAATTACTCTCAAAAGTGCCATAGTATCAAGCTCTCCATGGGATAATATGTATTGAATAGCCCAATTCTTTCCATTCCAATGGGTGGTGCTGATGTTTTACTAGGCGTCCAATGGCTATAATCTTTGGGTACAATAGCTTTTAATTTTCAAGAACATTTCTTGAATTTTTTTTGGGATGGAAAGGAAGTTGAATCGAGGGGTATCGAAGGGAAATCAGTAAGGATAAGCAACTCTAATGGCATGACAAAGATTCTAAATAAAGAACAATGGGGCGTAATTGTACAACTATGTTCACTAGAAGATCCCACATCGAAATCATGTATTTCTCTAGACCTCCAAAATGTGTTTCACAATCATTCCAAGGAATTTGAGACTCCCAAAAGCCTCCCACCTATTCGTGAACATGATCATGCTATTCGTTTAATTTCAGGAAATTTTCCTCCAAATATCAAACCTTACAGATATCCATGTGCCCAAAGGAGTGGGAAATCATTCAAAAGTTGCAGAAGATCTCAGTTCAAACAGTATTGAAAGAACTTAAAAAGGAAGGAAAAATCATATTGGAACTTGAAGGCTCAGTCACAAAAATGAGAAATTGATAGCTACAAAATAGATCAATTTCATAGTATCTCATCAAGTGGAAGAACATACCAGCTAAGGATTCCAAATTGGAGGACAAGAATTTATACAGAAGCATCAAGAAATACTCAAGCATTGAGGACAAAATTTTTTGAAGGAGAGGGGCATGTTAGGTCCTTATACTACTAGTGTAACCCTTAATTTTTATTAATACAACCCCCTTATTATATTGTTGTGCCCATGTAGTCCCCATATTGTTATAATTATGACCCATAGAAGCCCACTATTGTTATTATTGTGCCCTTATATTATTATTGTTATGTTGTCTTTGACTATATTATGACCCCTTAGACTCGTATATATAGAAAGGAGGTCTTTTCATTTGTATCATCCAAGAATTGTTCATTTGTGTAATGTAAAGGAGGTTGCCCCCTCAAAGAGGCTGATTTCTAAGACGTTTATCTATCTTTTCTATCTTTTTGTGAGCTGGTTTCATAACAGTAACTGTGCATAAACTTTAAGCTTTAAGGATACTACCTTGATTTATTCTCAAAATACATATTTTTTACTACTCAACAATTTCAACAATATAATTTTCATTCATGGTCAACGCATCTACTACCTTATTCTCCCTCCCTTTGATGTGTTTAAAATCAAACTCAAATTCACTCAAGAAGGCCATCCACCTTTCATGCTTGACATTTAAATCTAGTTGGATAAAGAAGTACGTCAAACTAATATGATCAACAACAAGAGCAAATGTTTTCCCTAACATAGAATGCTTCCACGTTTTTAGCACATTTGTAGCTACAATTAATTGAAGTTCATAAAGATCATATCTTTTCCCATGGTCTTTTAACTTTCTTGATACCTATGCAATCACATATTTCTCTTACATCAATACACCTCCCAACGCCTTAAGACATGAATTTGTACAAACAATAAAATATTTATTAGGATCAACAATTTTTAATATTGGGGTTACTATTGGTAAATGTTTCATCCTATCAAATCTCTCTTGACACTTTGGTTTCCAACTTAACTTTACTGCTTCTTTTCTGCAATGAAGTGATGGGGTAAGATTGTTTAGCGAATCCTTCATTAAATATTTGATAGTATCTAGTGATATCCATGAAGGCTCTAATGTCTTCCACATCCTTAGGTACTACCCATTTTAAAAATGCCTTGACCTTTTCAGGGTCAATGTATGTCCCTTCCTTAGAGATCACATGTGGCAACTGCTAGATTTTATTATGGTAAAGCTCATATTTGCTAAAATTTTCATATAGGTCAAGTTTCTTAATATTTTGTAGCACTATCCTCACATCCTCTTCATTTCGTTCTTCAATTTTCAAATATATGGAAATATATTAATAAAAATTAACACAAACTTGTCTAGATACTTATTGAACATACTATCCATCAATCACATAAAGGTAGCAGGAGCAGATATAGGACCAAATGGTAGTAAATAAAATTCATAGTGCCGATACGAGTTTATGAGTGTAGGCTTGTGTATGTCTTCATATTTAATTCTTAATAGCTGGTAACCAAATCAGAGCTATAGTTTTAGAAGACTTTTGCACCTCAAACTTGGTGAAACAAATCATCTATCCTCGGTAGGTGATATTTTTTTAATAGTTAGTTTGTTTAAGTGTCTTCAATCTATGCACATCCTAAAGGTTCCCTATTTTCTCATCAAAACAACATTGGGGATCCTTATGGGGAAAACTTCGGATAATGTACCCTTTTTTAGCAACTCTTGCAATGGAATTTTTAGATCCATGAGTTCTAGCACACTAATTCTGTAAGGTATTTGAACATAGGTGTGGCTCCTGACACTTATTCAATTGTGAAATTTGTCTCTTTTCAGAGGTAGCCTTGGAATCTCATTCCAATGAATCAATGTTTACTATGCCTATTTTTTCATGTTAATATTCATCGTAATACAATAGATTCTACACTAAACACAAACAAACTCCTATTTATTTTTTATTATTATTACTTCACACTTTGGTGTACATAAGGACATGGGAAAAGTCCTTACAATCTATTATTATATATTTTCCCTCGTCTATATAGCTCATGGCTAGACCTTGCTTGCCAAAGGAATAAGCCCTCCTTTTGTCATCTATTTATTTAGATAACTGAATTTTATTTCTTTCATCTCATCCTCTGCTTTGGTAAAACATTCATAATTAAAACCATTAACATAGATATGGAGTAGTATGACTATCCATTATATTTTCTGTCATGTTACTGTGTGTCGAAGAAATGATCCTTAAACTATTATTCGATTATAATATTAGATGGATATTAGAGTATAGGAAAATTGTATTGTAAAATGATCTGTATGCAACTACTAATAAGTTTGAAAAAAATTACATTTTTTTCCATGTTTCCTTCCTCAATTATTGAATAGATGTTCGACTTAACCATATATGGTATTAATTTGTACTCACAATTTTTCTGTAATATTGCATGTAAATTTACCATGTTTTATTCTCTGATTTTCATTCTACTCATTACTTCGTCTTGGTATTTGAATAAGCTGACTAGAAGCACATTTTAGTTCATTAGATCAATATTATATAGTAATATTCTTCCATACGTCAGTATTATATCTCCACAAATCAAGACAACCTGTCTTAATATAATCACCTTTTTTTTATTTTAATTCAAGCCTATACTCATTACTACTATATTCTAAATACATCAATATAACACACAATGTTATGCATGCTTTCTATATCATATCTAGTCATATATACACCAACTCATCATATCATATATACATATATCAAAATAAGACCAAGTCGCCATCAATAGGGGTAATAATGATCCTTTCTTTTTTCCTTAAACACACACACACATAAATAACACGGGTGCAAGGAATAAAATAAGATTTCAAATAAAATCACAAATAGTCAACAACACAATTAAAATTATCCAACCAGAATATCTTATTGAGAAAAATATGGGAGGTAGAACAATCCTCCCAACTAATGAGCTACCACTGGTAACTCCCCCAGAACTCAAACTTCTTTCCTTTAGTAGTAACAATCTCTTATATATTCCTTAGTTGTATTTTTATAATTTATTCCTAGCAAAATTTTCCTTAACAATTTATTTCTTTTATGGTCTGCACCCCTTTAATTACTTAGTTTTTTTTCTTTTTGATTAGGAAAAATGCTTTCCATTTTCCTTTAAGGCATATATTTCTCTTTTGTTGTGATTTTGTCTTGTTTTGCACTAAACTTATCATTTATCCCTCTCTAAGTTCTACTTTTTTCCTAGCATAATCTTTCTCTCCCATTATGTTATTCCTTAAATGAAATTTTTCTTTTAGAATTTTTAGGAAAACATTCTTGAAGGTCCATCATGTGGATTTGACCACTTAACAATTTTCTAGAATAGAAAGAAGTATCTATTACTCATGTGTTGTTTCCCATAGTTTCTCAAAGTACAAACATTTACTCATAATATAAAATTTAATTATATAATATGTGAATTCAAATCCTCGCCTCCACAAACATTAACGTCAAACAATAATCACAATAGTTTAAAAATATTCATGTCTTTAAAAATCGAATCACAGGGTTATTAAATCTTCCCACTATCAAAATAAACACCTTCCTCAATGTTTTTCACTTGCCATTAATTCTTTAACAAAATAGGAAGTTCTTCATGCATTTTATTCCCCAACTCCCAAGTTTCCTCCTATAGCCTGCTAAAGATCTTCCATTGTCGTTTAACCTAGGGAATGAATTAATTATGGAGTGAAGTTTCTTTCTGATATAATATATGTAGATGTTCGACCTACACCACTTTACAATCAGTCACATGAGTAAGGTCACGAACATATGGATTTAACAAGGAAACATGAAAAACATTATGCACTTTTATATGTTTAGGATGTGCTAGTCGATAGGCCACCAATCCTACTCTAGCTAGTATATCAAATGGTCCACAGAATCTAGGGGCTAACATAGCATAGGTTCCTGGTTTTAGAGTACTTTTCTTTGGATTATATTTGATTTAGATATTATCTCGCACAATGTGCTCCTTATTTAGTATCTTCTAGTATGCATAACGCTTCTTCCTATCTTGTGAAATTTTCAAGTCTTGTCTTATGTTACTTACTAACTGCTCCATCTCTTACAAAATATCAGGTCCTAAATTCAACCTATCTTCTAGCTAGCTTGAGCTTAAAGGACTTGGCCACTTAACAATTTTCTAGAATAGCAAGAAGTATATATTACTATTGTTCTCTTTTCTCATAGTTTATTAAAAGGAAAATATTTACTTATAATGTAAAATTTAATCACATAGTCATTGAATTCAAATACTAGCCTCCACAACCATTAAGTTCAAATAATAGTAAGAATAGTCTAAAAATAGAGGTGTCTTTAAAAATAAAAGTGTGGGGCTATCACATCTCCCCCCCTCAACATAAACATCGAGCTTGGTTTTTTTCCAGTTCCCATTAATTCTGGAACAAAGTAGAAAGTGATTCATGTATTTTGTCCTCCATCTCCCAGGAATTCTACTCAAGGCTAAAGTGCTTCCATTGCACTTTAACTTGGGTGATGACTTGATTCCGAAGCAAAGTTGTTCTCTGATGTAATTTTTGTAGAGGTTTGACTTGGAATTCTCCTTTTGATTCAACCTACACCACATTTGAATCAATCACATGAGTAGGGTCACGAACATACTTCTTCAACAAAGAAACGTGAAAAACATTATGCACTTCTATATTTTCCAAAAGTTCTAGTTGGTAGTCTACTGACACTATTCTAGCTAGTATCTTGAACAATCCACAGAACCTAAGAGATAACTTAGAATAAATTCCCAATTTTAGAGTGCTTTTCTTTGGCTTAATTTTTATTTAGATATGCTCTCCCACACTGTACTCCTTATGCAGTCACTTATGGTCTGCATAACGCTTCTACCTATCTTTCGAAATTTTCAATTTTTGTCTTATCCTTTTTACCAACTGCTTCATCTTTTATAGAAGACCGGGTCCTAAAATAAACCTATCTTCTGGCTAATACAAACTTAAAGCAGTTTTGAAATTCCACCTACAAAAATATTCAAATAGACTCATTTTGATGGGTCCTTCAACCAAGTGTAAATAATCCTCCATTTTTATGGACTTGTCCATAACATACATACAAAACGTATCCTCAACTATTCATTTTTTTCTTTCTATTTGACCATGTGTTTCATGATGGGAGGTTTTACTAATGTTTATCTATGTATCCATTCATACAACAATGTCTTTAGGCCTATCCCGATATGATATAACTATTTTCAGTACCCTAGGCAACCAAAATATATCCTTCATGTAAACATGTGCAATTTCCATTTCTTTATATGTGGATTGTCTAGGTATAAAGTGAGCTAAATTTCTTAACTCATCCACCGTCACCATGAGTGTGTCATGTTGCTTCCCGGTTCTAGGTGTACTAGCAATGAAATCCAAATTTTTCCCACTTCCATTTTGGAATGGGTAAAGGTTTACTAGTCTAATAGGGTGTTGGTGTTCCAGCTTAATATGGTGACACTTTAAACACCTTGGAAAATACTTGACCACTTCCCCTTTCATACTTGGCCAGTATAATTATTTTCTTAAACCTATAATACTTTTTGGATAACCTAGGGAGGTTTAAAAGGGTTTCCTATGATGTTCATTCAGAATAATCCATTTCAAAATGGCTTCATTTGGAATGTATATTATATTTCTAAAATTCAACAATCTATCCCAGTTTTCTACATAACCAAACTGCCTTTCACTATTTAGCTTTTGTTGTAACTACCCATAAACTTCATCATTTAATGATACTACCTTGAATTATTCTCAAATTATATTTTTTGACTACTTGAAAATTTCAATAATCTAATTGGCATTCTCGCTCAATGCACCAAATACTTTATTCTCCTTCCCTTTTATGTGTTTAATATAAAACTCAGATTCGGTCAAGAAGGCCATCCACCTTGCTGACCTAACATTCAAATCTGGTTGGATAAAAAAGTATGTCAAACTAATATGATCAGTAACAAGAGTAAATTTTTTCTCTAACATAAAACGTCTTCTCATTTTTAGCATATTTATAACTACAGTTAACTCAAGGTCATAAAGAGCATAGTTTTTCCCATGGTAATTTAACTTTATTGATACCTATGCAATCACATACTTCTCTTACATCAATACATCTCCCAAATCCTTAAGACACACATTCATACAAAAAATAAAATATTCATTAGGATCAACAATTTTTAATATTGGGGCTACTATTAATACATATTTCATCCTATCAAATCTCTCTTAACACTTTGGTTTCCAACTGAACTTTTTAACCCAACTTGTCACTTTTTTCTTTTGTAAGCTATGGTGGATCCTCTTTTCTATTTATAATAGCAAGTTGTTCCATATAAAAAATCTCGGTGGCCTCAACTTGCTCAAATGGGAAACCAAGTCTGTTGGCCATCTGAGCTTGTTATAAGCCATCGAGTAGCAAAATTTAACAAGTCTCTCCACCCAAGCTAGATACACTTTACAGCTAGATACATAGTTTAAGGTCTTGACAGACATACTAAGAAAAGAAAAATAAAATTTATCCGCTAAAAAGTCCAGCATAACCTGGAGTATAAAATACTATTCCTTGTTATCATCCTTCTCGGAATCCACGATGGTCAGTGCTGCAGCAGAGTCACCCAACGCCGGAGATACCTCCATAATTCTGTGTTGTATCCTATCCAGCTTGTTGTCCTGCATGAACAATAGAATTTGCATATTCTTTACATCTTTTTTGAGGCCGTGCATGCCTCAAGTAATTTCCACAACCTCCCCTACCGCCTGTTCCAATGCTCGGGCTAGCAGTCGCTTCATGACCTAGTACACTTGCAAGGTTTATTTAAATAGAGACATCATGCCCCTAGTGTTCCCTGGGTCAGGGATGAGGTCCCTCCATTCTTCCATTTCTAGTTCCGAGTCTTCCTCCATTATGCTGCCTTCCATCTCCTGAATTAACTTACAGATGTTGGCTCAGCCTTCTTTGTAGGTTCTGGCCACCTCATTGACCACCACATCGATGGGTCTCCTACCCTTTTTAGGCTCTGCGGTCTCTAGGGTGCTAGGTTCTTTTGTTGCTTGGCTCGAACATCCTCGACCCCCATGGCCCCTTCCTCTACCTAGGAGAGCCATCGCATCGTTATTATAACCTTGTTTATAATTGTCAACATGAAACATTAGATCTAGAAAATCTTCACACGTCCATTCCTTTAGCATCTCTTTCTTTCTTAGAATTCCCACCCAATTCAGCCCCTCTCTGTCACTCTAGGATTTCTTGGCTCTCCCCCACCATAGTCTCAGGAAAGAGGCCAAGCAGTCTAACCTCCATTCCTCCCAAGAATTCTCATCATTTTTTACCCAAGGCCAACCCTTTATCAGGATTTTGCACTCCATGGTCGCACCTATGCCCTGGGTCCTAATAGGAAGCAGTTATAAGCTATTCCTCTACCCCTCATCCCTATCCTTAGGTCTACCCCTTCACAGCCCCTTCCCAAAGTACCAAGGCTCACCACCCTTTCTCGACATACTATAATTCTTAGTGGGAATTACAGGAAAGAAACAGGAAAAACATACACAGATTCAATACGCTAAGCCAAAGAATTCCCAAACTTTTGCATTGCCTTGCTCCCATATTCCATTCTTTGCATTCTATTCATTCTACCTACTCTTACTACCCTAACATACCCCTTTACACCTACCTTCCATACCTTCCTTTTGCTGCCGCCACTCTCGACACCCTCTCTCCTCATAATCACCCGCCTTATTCCACTTCTCTCACTAGGTGGTCCAGCGGTCATGGAGGATGCCACCATGCCCTACTATACAAGCATGTGGGCACTATTTTGTAGTCCTAGCCATCCTATCCTTCTGTCAGTCATAATCCTTGTACAAGTTCACTTCATCACCCCGATCCTGGGAACCCAACTTGTCACTTTTATTTTAGAGTACGTATCGAATTAAACCAATCACATATTTTTAAACTTTTTATACTCACTTTGAACTCATCGACAACCTATGGACTAACATAGCTAATACTAGCTCCTAGATCTACTAAAAAAATCATACGCTAGTTTACAATCATACCTTCAATTTTGATCATTCTTGATTGAGGTTCTACCTGACGGTCTTGTAATGCCACATGAATCCTTGGTATATTTCTAGCTACATCATTTACTAGTATAAATTTCTCCTATAATTTCTACAGGTCTTAGGCTCAATTGGTATTGTATAGAAATTTATGAGTAAATGGGTTCTCCACAACCCCAACATTTTAACGGAACTATCTCCTTTCCACCATTTTTACCTTTGCTATTCAAGTCAATTTTCTTATAAATATAGTTCAACAATAAATCCTCATCATTATGAAGCATACCTTTGTGATATAATTTAAAACATTAATACATATATCCTCTTTAATTAATGAAAATAATGGTTACACTTCATCCCTTTTCATTGAACTCTAGTATCACATAAAAACATACAGAGTAAATAATTTTATTTTTTTAATTCTTCATCCATTCTTATTCCTTGTGCTTGAGATATATTAACATATAGGGCCCTTAAGCCTACTACGAGGACCCTTCTTCCTCGCCATACTACCTAACTCTGCATGCTGGCTTAACATAAGGTTTTCCATATATTTATTTATGCCATCATCATTCGTATGAAGTAGGATTTATTTTATATGTACTATATTGTATACATAATATACCTTGGGTTCTACCCCCTTTAATTCCTACTACAAGGATTTTTATAAGTGCGCACCCCATTTCATTCTAACCAAGGGATTTCAGACTCGCCCTTTTTAATCTAACAAATGGATTCATATATATTTGGACCCATTTCATTTATGGGGGAACGAACACTTAAAAATAATTTAAATATCTATTTTTTGGATGCCATACACCTATGTACACTCACATGGATGTTAGAAAATTATATATTACGGAGCAATGGAACACATAAAATATTGCAGAAATATAAACACAGAAAATGCACAAAACAAGAGAGACACAGATATACGTGGTTCACCTAGTTTTTCCTACTTCCACCTTGAACAGCCAGTCCTTCCTTTCTATTATCCAGCAAAATGAAGAGACACAACCTACAACAAATCCATTGTAATATCATTTGTTTTCTCTCACAGTCTCACCTCTCTGTTTCTCACTCACAGAATACACATCTGTTTCACAGCCTCAAATACAATACCATCATACAAAGAGAGGGGTTGCCTTCTAGGGCAGAAAACCCTAAACTAAACATAGGTTCTACTGTCAGATCATCTGCCTAATGAACGGCCCAGATTGACTAGAAATTACTATACTTTTACAAGGAAATTTTACATTTGTTTTTAGCTTTGGGGGCGCTGCCCCCGAGCCCCCGTCAGGGGACCACTGGCCCCCGGACCCCCCAATCGGGGGGAATCGGCCCCCCCGGACCCCCGCGAGGGGGACAAGTCCCCCTCGCGTGGAGGGGTGTACAAGAATTCCTGGGGTATACATCCGGCTGAAGCAAAGACCTTTGAACAATCATGCTCCACACAGAACAATGGAGCCTAAGGTCTTTGGGTCTTGATAGCCATGTGCCTTTTCCTATATGTCACTTACCTATGGTCCAACTCACCTTGTTCACATGCCATTCATGCTCTACAATGGTCATGGATCAAGGGATTCCAACAATCGTGGTTAATGGATGGTCATATGACTAGGGTTCATTTACATTTATTGTTATTTTCTTCCACTGCTAGGCTTTTTCTCTGTAGAGGACTAGATGAGGTTTCAAACCCCAAACTTTGCTATGGAAAAGGTATTATTTTCGACTCTTAGACATTTTTGTAGTTTGGTTGCTTCCATATGTTTATAAATTCCTCATCGACATGACCAATTAGAAGGATATTCAGAGGTAATATTCTACCACTTCTCTTTATTTCAATATGGTTTTTCATTTAAGGACTTATTTTCCTCCATTATAGGCCTCTAACTTGGTCCTACATTTTTCCTTGTAGGATATGTGGGGGCTAATGTACTCCGCACTAGTGAAGAACCTTTTGATGGTTTCAATTCATTTGTTTGAGTACTTTCTTCTAAGGTTTGATGGAGTCTATGGTTTTTACACAAAAAGTTAGCCCTCGTGTATTTTCCATTGAACTTTATCCTTAAATTTTTGAACTTGGTGATTTAAAATTATTTTCTATTCATTCTTTCTCTTTATAGGATGACGGATAAGGTCCTCACTCTTATTGTTATTATTTATAGGATCTAGTAAATAAATGGACCAAGTTGCATTTTGTGGTTCTCCATTGACATTATAGGTAAATTCTACTTCTCTCCTTTACATGTTTTTTATCTTTTCACTATTTTTCATAGGATGACAATTCCCTTTCTTTGTAATAGATATTTCCCTTTTCTTTCACATGGTTTGGAATTCAAATCTTTCTTAGGTTTCTGTTACAAGTTTATTCCAATTTTGCGATTGATGGCTTGGCATAGTGCCTAACTAGAATTAGGGAATTCCATTTAATACTATTATTATGGTTTTAACCCCTCACTAGGGTTTCCAAGATTACCCTAACATTTGATTTTAAGGATTTTGATCCTTTCCAATATTTTACTATACATAGTATCCTTTTGTTGTTTGATATAAATTTATTCAACTATACTTATTAAGAAACTAATATAGATTGTTGTCAATCGCAGATGACCCATGCGGATTCTTTGGAAGATATCCTTCTCAGGCATACACAAATTCAATCAGTATTTTCTTTTGTTACACAGAATCACTTATATATTATATAGTTATTTTAGTTTAATTTGATACAGGTATAGTCAACCCTCACCTTGACTATTGTTTATTGTTTTATTTAGACATATTGGTTATGCGATACTTGACTCTTGGCCAGTTCATTACATAGGTTGGAACCTATGCATTGGTTTAGTTTCCTCCTTTTCATTTTGTAAATGTTAGCCCCATTGTGAAATGGTCATTTTGTAGTTATTAAGTCATTATTTCCAAAACTAGCATATTTCATGTATTTCTATGTTAAAATCCTAAATAGAACTTCATGGTCATTCTATTTAAATTTAATATCTAAATGGGTTAATGACCCCTTGCTTTCTGTATTGGATTGATAAAAAAAATATAATAGAAGTTCTCTTTATTTCGTTTCTATGAATGACAACTTTCTCTTACCTTCATTTTATAATTGTTCCATTGTATGGTTATTTGACCATGATGGAAACGTGTACTATAATATTTCATTTAGCATAGGTTTCACATGGTCTACTTCTAGTATGAGATATTAACATCGGATATTCATGTAATTCAACGCATGAATGCTTAATATGCATAATTTGTCTTGTTAATATTGTAGCACAATATATTTCACACTAAATGCAAATAAACTTATATTTTTGTTTTCTAATATTTCTCTATTTGGAGTCCTTAAAGACATGGGAAAAGTCCTTCTCATCAGTGAATACTATACATTTTCCCTTGCCTATACAAGTCATGTCTAGTCCTTGCTTACCAGGGGAACAAACCCTCCTTTTGTCATACAGTTATTTTGGTAACTAAGTTTTATTTCTTTGATTTCATCATTTATTTTGGTAAACCTTCATAATTACAATAATTATAACACATTTGGAGTAGTCATGACTATCCCTCACAATTCTTGTTAATGCATCAGGGTGTCCAAGCAATAATCCTTAAACTATTATTTGACCATAATAATAGATGGATATTGAAGTATAGGAAAATTATCCCCTAAAATAATATGCATGAAAATAGTAATAAGTTTAAACAAACTTCCTTTCTATTCCATGTTTCCTTAGTCAATTAACCATAGGTGGTACTAGTTTGTACTCAACCATTGTTCTATAAGCTAGATTGTAAACTAACAATGTTTTTTATTATTATTTTAATTCTACTAATTACTTACTCTTGATATTTTAATAAGCTTACTAGAAGCACATTTCAGTTCATTAGATCAATAAGATCCAATAATATTCTTCCATACCTCAGTATTAGATCTCCACATAACAAGTCAACTTGCCTTAATATAACATTGTTTTCATTTTAATCCAGAACTTTACTTACTAGTGATATATTATTTATTCCTCAATATCAAAGACAATGTTATGCATGATTTCGATAGAATATCTAGTGATACATTCATGAAATCATCATATCATATATAAATATATAAAAATATTAACAGGACTTGATTCAATATGGGTAAAATTCCCTTTTTAAATAATTACAGTGAATAACACAATTAAAATTATCTAACCAGAATAGATTGCTAGGAAAACTATGGGAGACAGCACGATCATCGCAACCAACGAGCTACCACCAGCAAGTCCCCCTACCTCAGAGTTCCCTTCAGGAATAAAAACCACTTGTTCACTCCTTAGTGTTATTTTTATATTTTATTCAGAATTTTTTTTCCTTAGCACAATCTCAATTTTAAGGTTTGCACCCCTTTAATTACCTAGGATTTTCTTTTTAATCAGGAAAATGTATTTCCTTTTCCCTTTAAATGACACCTTTTTATTATGTTGTTTTTACTTATCATAATCTTTCTCTCCCATTATTATATTATTAAGATGAAAATCTTCTCCTGGGATTTTTTGGACACGATTTTTGAAGGTTCACCATGTGGGCTTGACCACTTAACAATTTTCTAGAATAACAAGAAGTTTATGTTTCTCATGTGGTCTTTCCCATAGTTTCCCAAAAGAAAAAAATTATTGTAAAATTTAATTAGATAATAAGTGAATTAAAATCTTGGCCTCCATAGCCATTAAGTGCAAACAATAATCACAATATTCTAAAAATAGTCATGTCTTTCAAAAGAAAAGCACAGGGTATCACAAAGGTTGTCATATAAAGCCTATTTTTTTTTAAGTTGAAAGTTTAAAGAGTGGAAATGAAGAAGCATAACATGAGTCTTCGTTATTCTTCTTATCATGAATGTAAAATTTAGGATTTAGTTTTCCTTGAACAAAATATCTATTTCTTCTTCTCATGAGAGGCTTATTGATTCTATACCTTATCATTATATGGATAAGTGTAAATCCATTTCCTTTCTATTAATGAATGTGACACCAAGAAACAATTTGTTTTTGGTGGTATATCTCTTAAATTTATCATAGGATTTGGAATAATTTAATTAGATCATGGTTATTTTAATTAGGTTACTACTACAAGATTCTATCATTATATCAACTCACTTATTTGGGTGAAGGAAAATTAGTAAAGTTTTCACTTGATTGGTTTGTAATCAAGGATATAAGATATCCTAAGAATATCCTCGCAATTAGAAGTATTGATGATATTATGAGTTGTACAAATTTGAGAACATGAGGTTACTATTTTTTCCATCTTATTTTATTATCACAAGAATGACTTGAGCAAATTTTGGTATGAACAATATTTTTATCTAAGCTATTGGTAAGTACAGTAACTATGCAATGAAAAAATGAATATTGGTCTTCCTCTCTTTTCTTATATAGATTGTATTTGTGTAGGTTGTGTCCTTAACAAAAATTATTGCGAATTATTTGACAAGCATGCATCTTCGGACATGTGAACCCCTTTGCACCATGTTCATAGTGAATTTTTTGGTCTATTTCCTTCTCCTTCATTATTGAGGTGTGATTACTCCTAATCTTTAATTTATGACTTCTCTATACATATTTGGATTTATGGTTTCTCTTAAAACTTGAGAGTGATTTTTTTTTACATGTTTTTGGACTTAAGGTGCTCAGTAAAAAATAATATGGAGATCAACTACAAATGTTGAGAATAGAAAATGGAGAAAAATATGTTAAAAATAAATTTCTAATTTACTACACTACATTGGGCATTTAGATGAAATGTACTTTTCCATATGCACCATTGAAAAGTAGCATTAGTGAAAGAAAGAATAACACGTTAAAGGAAGAAGTGGAAAATTATCTGATCTAATTTAAGGTATTAACTCTTTAATTTTTGGGAGAAGCTAGTAATTTTTCCAATTACATAGTAAATCACCCTCCCATAAATAATTTAGAAAATATAACACCAAAGGAAGAATGGGAAAAACAATCTAGTTCAATGTCACTTGTGTATATTTCGTAGTGAATAATAGGTTGACATTCCTCATGACAATTGGAAAGCCTTATAACTTGAAATTTAAAAGTGATTTTTATTGAATATTTTGAAGAAGCCTAAAGTTATGTATTTCTTTCATCTCATTCCAATGAAATTATTATTTATAGAGATATTAAGTTTGATGAAAATATTTTTGTTTACAACTCTAATTTAGTGCTTTTTCCATATTATATTCCTAATGTTTCTGTTAATTATCTTATTATGGACTCTTCTTCAATTGATGATAGTAAGGATGAATGTTTGCCCCATTCTAATCATCTCCTTTGATTAGTTCAACTATATATGAACTTGGACTATTATCATTGACTTCTAAATGAGACCATACAACTAGAGAAGTATTTTGATGTAGTCCCAATGATCCTATGGATGAAGGCCATATTTGATCATAGTGCTAGGGAGACTTTCTTCCTTTAGGTTAGGCTCCAAATAATTTTGATCTAGAAGCATTTGAAAAATCTTATTGTCGTCAAGTTTGGGACAAAAAATGAACAAAGGTAATTTTCCATAATGAAAAAATATACTTGAGATGTTGTACCTCTTCTAATAGAAATAAACTTGTTAGATATAAAGGGGTATATAGCACACGTTAACTATAAGTATTGAAAGACATAAGGCCTAATTATTTTGAAAAGTATATTCTCCAGTTTAATTGACTATAATGAAACCTTTATCCCTTTATCTAAATTAAATTCCATCGACCTTGTTCTATATTTTTTCTTCTCACATAAATGGGAGTTACATTACATATTACACGTTAAATCCATGCTTTGGCATGGGAATTTTATCATTATATTTATCATGCTTTCAACCTTATTTATTGTCTAAAGAAATATCTCTATGGTATTAGTCATTCTATTCAACCTTGGTATGATAAAATGGATAAAATTCTTCTTGAAATCATTGTTTCCAAATGACATTTGACACTACTATGAATGATGCACCTTAAAAATGGTAAGAAGCTAATAGTAACAGTCCACTTCGAGGGGGAACCTCCTTTGGTAATTAGTATACTATATAAGACAAGATTTTATGATCCTAAGACTAGGTCTCCTTGGCATATATACAAATTATTAAGGGTACAATTATAATGAAATGAAAAGGTAATTTGGAAGGTTCTAGCCTACAAATATTATACCAATATAAATATAATAACTCAGTATCTAATGCTTAATAATGGGTTTTATAGTTAAGATTTGGATTGTTCGAGGATTAACGTTATCGTCAATGTTTGTGCATGGGAAACATATCTACCTAGGTTTCATCTTCCACTAGTAGGTTCAACCATTTGATGAGGTATTCAATAACTAATCAATTTATTTTCTACTTAACACTTGTTTCTAGGATTATTTTTTGTTTTACTATGATCTTTGCTTCTTTAGAAATCTTCAAAAAAATATTTTGGACTAGGATCTTCTCATAGATTACCTTTATTAAGAAATAAATATGGAAGAACAGGTATATAAATGAATACTGGGCTAACTCAATTTTGTAGGCCATACTTCAAGTCATATTCAATACCTTATATTGGCCATAATATCTCAGTGATAATTTATTTTCCTTCTTTTGTTTCTTGAGGGACATCTATTTCTATGGTTGTAATCTCACAAATACCTAATCGCCCAAATTTGATTCTCTCTCACTGCAACCTTGATCAGCTTGTTGCTTCATCTTATTTTGTGCTATAAACACCTTCAATAGTTTGAAAACCTTGTATTGGTTCCCTAAGTCATCGTACACTACTTGATAATTTATAGTTTCATTCCAGGGCCATGTGATGGATGGAGGACGATATCCATAATGTTCCATAAGTGGAGGCATTATTTAAAAATTATGGAAGGATGTGTTCTACAAATTTTTTTCTAAGAGAAACCACTTGCCCCATTATGTATGTCTATTAGATGAAAATAAACATAGATACCATTCCAAACATTTATTAACAATCCCAATTTTTTTATTCAATTAAGGATTGTTAGAAACAATTTGATCCAATTGAGTACTTCAAGACAAAAATGATTTAGTTTGAATATTTCTAGTGAAAATTAGGTCTCTATCACTTATAATAACTTTTTAAATTCCATGTAGCTTTTGGATTGCTTCCATGAATTATTTTGTTGCTGAATTTGCTTTAAAAGGATGAGAAATATAGAAAAAAATAGAACACTTTGACATTTGATCTACCATTACTTAAATGGAATTATTTCCTTGAAAGTCAATTAAATGTATAGTAAAACACATTAAAAATTCTTACCAACATTGAATTGTTTTGGATAATGGTTGTATGAGCCCTATAATCTTGATTACCTCTCCCTTATTCTATTGGTATACCACAAACCTTTACACATTTGATTCAATAACAACCCATTTTTTTTCATTGGCCCCATGGTATTGATGGGCATGGAATCCCCCCGCACCATGTTTTGGGGATCAAAACCCATGTTTTGAGTGATATTATTGTAAAGCTCTACGAATTGTGGGCGTGAAATGTATGTTAGAGTCATAGGGTTGTCCACCCTAAGTTTGAATGTAATTTCAGCCTACCCATGGTTTGCAGACCATGGGATTGTATAAATAGGGCGAGGCTCTATGTGGTAAAGAGAGGACAATAGAATCTAATGGATAGAATAAGATAGGAGCATAGAGCAAGTGTCTAAGTGTGTCTTGGGTTGTAGTGGTAAGAATAGGTTCTACAATTGAGTGCGCAGACGCCTAGTAGAGCTCCCAATTGAGAGTTCGCAACTGAGTGCGTGGACCCCTGCAGCCAGTGTGTAAGGTAGAATAGAGTCTATAATCAAAGGAAGATAATAATAAAGAGAATTTTTATGAGAATTACATGTATATGTTTTGGGTTATTATCTATTGAATATGAATCACAATCATATTGTCTATTTACCACACACACTTGTATGAATTGTGAATATTCTTAAGTATAACTGTAAGCATACAAATAAGCTATGTTAATTAACAATGATAGGATTACTAGCAAGGAATTGGGTAATAACATTGTACTTCCCCCGAGTAGGGTTCCGCGAAGACAACATTGTAGGCTGCGAGGTACGAGTAAGTGCACATAGCGACGTGTGTGCAGGGTCAAACTGCAGACCATTTGAGCCCATCAGACATCCCCGGGGTGTGGAAACTTGGTTCTATCACCCTCCCATACTACCTCGGGTGAGACCTTAGTCCGCACTCCGCGGACCGAAAGGGCCAGTAGTACCAGGATTCGTTTGGCTAAATCACCTCCAAACCTGGGTCAGGCCCCAATAATCCAACAAATGGTTTCATTGTTGGGAATGGGATCTGCATAAGGATGTCTGATGTCGTGTCATTGGAATCTAATGAAGAAATAAATTGAAGGGTGGTTAGAAGATTCATGAGTTCATAATGCAGGAAAACAGGAATCCGTGAGTATCAAAGGAACAGTGGTTAGGGTGCCACTTATATATGGAAATCCACGAAATTTTCTTTGCATCCTTCCCATCTGAGTTGTATGAGTGGATCGCGAAGCTAACAGATAGTCAGGGAAGGTGTAGGCTTGACAAACTGATTGTGTGGACACCAGAATTAGTGCATAGACTAGAAGCATTAGAAGATAAGGTCGTGCACGCTGTGAAGAATTGGCTCTATCAAATTATAGGAGGATTTATCACTGAGTTCGTGGTAGACATGACAGTTAGCAACAATGAGGCGGAACGACGCTTCCTCAAAGGACCGTGAGGTAAGTACATTAAATATTTGAATACTTGGATTGAAATGCTATTATGTGAAAAGTGGGTTATGCGAATAAATCGATGTTTGGGGCTACACGAAGTGGGAGGATATATAGAAATGAAGGTATCGCAGAGATAGAAAATAGCCCCTTGATTTCGCCTCGGCAGGAAAGTGAGGAAGAGCTCGTGAAAGTTTCTCTGAGAAGCGCAATCAGTGTGATAAGGCACTGAATTCCGTGCATACCACCTCCACTTACACCATCACTAGTCTCACCATCTTCACCTCCATCTTTTCCCACACCACCTCCGCCACCACCATAGTTCAATATGGAAAGCGCGATAAAATTTTTGGTATTCAGAGGTGTAGGGAATGAAGATCTGGACCAATTTTGGTTCATGATAAAGGTTGTATGAGAAGCACAAGGAGTCATGTATGACAATATAAAGAATGAAACCCTGGTAAGCGCATTGTAGGATCAAGCACTGACATGGTACATTAAGCATTCTAATGACCATCCAAACACGGGGACCGCAGATATCCAGGTCACACTGAATAGGGAATTAAGCAGGCCAAAATCAGAGACACAATCAATTATTGAGTTTAAGGAAATCATGATGCTTCTAGGCAAAGCTCCATTGGATCTGGACTAGCGACTAAAGAGTATGATTCGCGAAGCCAACGTGACCTTGATGGATGGAAAATATTGTGCATGGTTTGTAGCATCACTAACGCCTCATTTAAGGATGACACTGTAACAGTAGAAGTTATCCACCTAGGCCGAAGCTTTGGAGATTTCAATGAGATTTCACGAGAGCCCAATACAAGATCCTAGCCTGGGAGTCCAACAACTCCACGTGAAACTGCAAAATTTGTGCCTGGAAATGTAGAGATTAAAATAGGACAAGACAACTCGGCCAGAGGTGCGCGAGGAGGTATGGTGCATAAAATGCGAAGGCCAGGAGCATGACAAGGACCATTGTCTGGTCTTTGTGAACTACCTAGTGGTAGGAGTGCCAATGCCATTGAGACCAGAGGCACAAGTAGGACTGAGTACAGCGCCTGCATTATGGTGCATGATTTGTTATATAGGAGGAAAACATGCCATGAATAATTGTCATCACTACACAAGTATACACAGATATCCCAATAGTTGTTCTATAATTTATACAGGTTAGTAGGCCATGATGAATGCACTTGTAGAATTTATGAACTAATGATGGATCAGACTCCTGCTTATAGAGTGCAGATCAAGAAACGTGCCCTCAATCCAAATGCATGGATGGTGTGCACTAGATTTCAGGGGCGCAGAGGAGGTTGAGGTTAAATGGGACTAGGAAGGGGTTGTAGATAGCTGATTTGTCACAATTGTGGAGGGCTAGGGCATTATTCCCATGATTGTACAAATCTGACGAGATCATCCTATTTATATTGTACTTAGTTTCATCATGAGACGGAGGGCTTCCCTACACTGATAGCGAGGTTATGCGATAAAGAAATACTCCTGCAACCCTTGACTCAAAATTTGCAAATGATGAGGTCTTAGCCATCTGAAGAGGACCTAATTGTAAACAACGTGCTCTGAAGCCATATCATGATAGGAGATGACAAAGGTAAGAAACTTGAAGAAAGTGCATGGGTTTGCAAGGCTCCTACAAAGGAACCTAAATTTGATTTGGAGCACATGAAGGAGACATTCATGGAAGCTAAGAGGAGCTTCATAGAGGCCTCCACTTCAGTTATTAAGTATCAACTAGAGCCGAAGATGGATCCTTCAATGATCACTACCTTTATGGAGACATGCATGAAGTTGTTTCATGATAGCAAGGATGTGAAGGGACTAAAAGAGCTTATCACTAGGTGTGTTAGGTCAAGAGAGTTGTGTGTAGTCTGGAAGCTCGGAAAGCACACATCGTGAACATGAAGGGAAATGAGATTAACTGCCCAAATCGGGGAGTATGAAATGGATCAAGTAATTCTGGATCTAGGATCAGATGCGAATGTGCTGCCAAAGTAGACATGAGAGCACATGGGTAGGCCCATATTGCAATGATCCCATATTCAATTGTGAATGGTGAACTAGCAGAAGATCCTATCGATGGGAATATTGCAAGGATAATGGTAAACATCAAAGGTGCGAGCGCGGTTGTAGATTTTGAATTCATAGAGATTGTCGATGACAAAAATCCCTATCCCACACTACTGGGAATAGATTGGGCCACTGATATGAATGGAGTGATAAATTTAAATAAGCGAAAAATGAATTTTGAGAAAAGGTCACTACGCGTAGTGGTACCTTTAGACCCTGCGGAAGGATCGCACTACATAGAGCCAGTGCACGACGATGAGAGCGAAGATGAGATAGATTGTATCTATAAGATAAATGCTTGGGAATAGGATTTGGTAAATCCTATAGCCGATGGAAAAATTTTGTGGGAGCGTGAAAGCTCTTACACATTAGATTCGAATGAGGAAACAGAACGATGGAAGAACTGGTTACACAAGGTAACCACGCTCAACTGCAACATGATGGTAAGATCACTGCACTGCATGACAACAGAGGTAAGGGATCTGACTATGGGTCACAGGTTGACCGCGGTGGATGAATTCCTGAACAAATTTGAAAGCGCAGTTCCAGAATAGCAGCGGCTTGATGCTCTGAAATGGGCACTGTGCGCTACGCTTGCAAGGTGGTGGGGTATGCATCAGAGAAGCTTTTAGGACTGGCGCGAATGCATAAAGATGATGCACTTATGATTTTGGAAGCCTTATATGCAGATAGTAGCTGATCATGATGGAAGAAATAGCTTGCATGCCCACCTTTCTAGATGCATATAGGCGTATGGTATGTAGCCCGCACGAATGCACACTGCTATCATGATAGGAAACAAGAACAATAGGTAGAATCAGGAAGGTAAGTGTGTGAACAACGAACTATGATAAGACCTAGCGCATCCCAAATCATACATGGGGCAGCCTTTGTTAAGGTGTGTGAAGTGTTGAACAGGGTCCACCATGTGAGACGGGCCGACTGGGATCTGCACATACCAACGGTTATGTGGGCTTATAGGACTATGTGTAAAACTTTAATCGTGTAAGGACTTCCGAAGAAAAAGTTTGAAGCAGGGGCTATAATCCCTATGGTGCATGCAAAGCCGAATCCACGCATAACAACACCCGTAGATATGACATTCCGCGCGGACCAGAACAAAGAAATCACACAACTACGAGAAATAGAATATATAATATTTGAGGAAGAAATCTGACGGGGAAACTTTAGACTTTTCAAACTCGAAAAAAAATCGGGTACGGCTAAGGGAGAAAAGTGTTTTGATGGACGCGGAGGTCAAGAAGTTGGAAGATGAAATAAAGGAAGCATTTCTCGTCGAAAAACCAGGAATGGTAAGGCAAGATGCATACGATCGTACTAACAAGTTGGAGGACTATCGTTGTGAACTAGTTAGTGTCCTGTTGTGGCTTGGACTACATGTCGCTAAACGAAGTGACCAGGGTAGCACATTGCAAGTAGTAAAATGCATGGTGCCGATCACCACAATAGAAGATGAGGATTCTCTACGAACCATGGTGGGGGATGGGATGGAGCCCTGCAGGGGTGGTGCGACCACCTGACTGGTCGTAGGGAGAATAGTCTTAGTGGTCTAGGCAGCTAAAAGGGAGCATGAGACTATAAAATATTATCCCTGGGAGCTACGCAATATTGGAATTACGCGCAGAATTAGAATGTCACAAGGTTAGTGATTGTGCACAAAGGGCTATGTTGCCACACAGGTTGGCTATGAAGTTACCATTGGTGTCACTATTCAAGATGGGGTTTTTGATTTGAGGGAAAATGGAGCGGGCGACGGGCATTTAAGACGTGATTTATGGGCAAGATTTGGGAAAATCTACTGCCAAGAAAGCCTTAATGCCCCGAAAATGGGGGGAACTGTTGAATTTGAATTTCAAAGGCACTATAAAATTCAGAGGGCTGGCCAACGAACAACAATTGGTTATTTGAGAATTGAGCGCTTGAGTAGAGCACAGACCATTAACATTCGAGTGATAATTGGGCCCCTAAGTTCGCAAGTGACAAAATACAGCCTGGATATGATGACAACCACTAAGGATGGGTTGAGAATTAAAGAGGTAACTACCGGTGAGGCCGCACAAACCCAAATGGTGGAGGATGTTCCAGAACGCACCATGATTGTGACAGAAATCCCTAAATCACTGCGAACACCGAGCCCCAAAAAGGAGAAATAGGAAATGGGTCTAGTACATGTGTCCTTGAGGAATCTGTAACATAGTAAACTAACCATGGCAGAGAAGGGGAAAGTAGTCACAATAGAAACGGATGAGGAAGAAGAAGACTTGCAGGCCTTGATCGCCGTAGAAGAAGAAGATGAAGATATGGAGCAGGATATGCAACCATTATGCTCTGCAACAAAACTGTCCGTGTATGTCCCTCTGTGGAAAGGGAAAAGTTGAAAACCAAAGTACCAAAGGATCCGGATGAAACAAAGAGTTCACCCCAGACCCTGCTCCTCCCCAATGGCATTGTATTTGAGGCCACGCACGTGGGCCACTTTCAAACCATGAAGTTCAAAGACTGGGACCTTAGTAACCGCAAGAAGTTCTCTCATCTGGAGACTATGACTCTGATGAAGCAGAATACTGAGGGGGCTATGATAATGTTAGAATGGCAGAAATGGTTGCGCAGTATGGAAAAGGCTAGGTTGCTACACTTATTTTGGATATCGTATTTCCACTATGTGCCCATCACCATTTTCATCATCAGACAACTGCTTTTCCTGGTGCCTTATTGGTATCTATGGTTGGAGGAGCCTATTCCCATCACAGTAGACCTCATTCTCTATATTTCTCAGCTCCCCTGTAAGGGAAAGGGCCCCATGACTATCACCGAAAAGGGTAACGATTTGGCTCTTGTAGAAGCCATGAAGGTAAAATATAACATGGAGAAAAAGAAGAGGGGCTATGCCATCTCCAACATTAAGGAAAAAGGGTTGCGTGTAGCATCCCAACTCCTGACCAGAAAAGTCATGAGGAAGTTCGCACCGATGAGGTACCGACGCTGGTGGTCGCTCTGGCCGAGTAGTGCACGGAGGGGGTCTAGTTCGATGGGTCTGAATTCCTCTGCAAGGAATTTTTAACAAACTGTTGTGAAGCCCAGGAGCAGGGTAAAACCTTCCACTACGTGTGGTTGCTATTATCCATATTGCTAGTAGCGGGAGAGCTACCAAAGGACAATCAATTCCCCAACATTGACAGAGAGTTACCAGAGGTCGTGAAGTACACTTTGCTCTAGGCCACAAAGGACACAAAAGAGATTGGCAACACCAAAATTTTCTTGGTGCCCATGGAGAAGAGCATCCAAATGTGGATCAATTAGAGGCCATGCCTGTCACCTACGATGCACAATAGTCTGCAATTCTTTTCAAACTTCAAATCTGATATGTACAACATTTATATCAAGGCACGAAATGATCTAGTGAAGCAGTGGATGAAGCTACCATTTGGAGCCACTGACGACACATTTTTTACTGTCTTGGAGACGTGGCCTCCCGAATGGCATGCCCCGGGTTGGGCAGAACTAGAGAAGGAAACAAAACAGAAGAAAAATGACAATGCCAAGCTGTGCATCACTAAATTGGCAGAGAAAAGGCATAATGAAAATGCAGCAGCTGAGGTTAGGGCAGCGCAAGAAGCGGCACAAAAAACTATGGAGCAGAAAAAGGCTGCAAAAGCAGCAACAACAACGCAGAAAGCATAGGTAGCAACAGAATAGGAAGATGAGGGCCAAGCAACATCCTTAGGGTAGCAAGCAGAGGAAAAATAAATAGTAGAAGGGAGTACGAACCCAGGGATCACGTCCACACAGTTAAATTTCCCGCGCATTGTAGAGAGATCGGGCTCAAGGAAGAAGGTAAAGGCCTTAAAGTTGGCCATTGAAGTTCATCTCCATCACATCAGTGAGATTTTCTGTGATGTCACAAGTGAAGCGCTTCAGGAGTTCATGCAGGAGCATCAAAATTTGTTGGTAGCCCTCAGGGCGTAGCTGCAGGAGTTACAGGTGTGGCCCTGGTGAGCTCCAGTATTGCAGCAATAATGCTGCAACTCCTAGGGCTTCCTTCTTTACTTTTATCAACCCGATAGTTCATAACAAACTTGGAAGAGATGGTGTCGTATGCACAAGTAGTAGCTCATACTGCAGGCTATCACTTGATCAGTAGGCGCAATTTCGCTAGGAGATTAAGCCAACTTCTATGAGTTCTCAGAAGAAGATTTAATTGTGATGAAAGAAAATTAACTCTACACGGGCTATTATATTTGCAGAAAGAGAAGGAAAATTGAAATGTAATGCAAACCATAGCAAACCATAGCAAACCCTAATTTACCTATTAGCCCTACTTTTGCCAGAAAAGAGATGAAAACTGAAGAAATAAGTGCCATTGACTACTGAAAAGGTAAATTTCATTTATTCAAGCTACTTCTGAAAAGAAATGAGAAGAAAACATATTTTTGTGCTTTTGAGTGTTTTTATGTGGAATTATTATGCTTGTGATTTATCTGGTTGTGATTGTGCAAAGGTTTGGTGGCAAAGGAAGATGGAGTTGGCTTTTGCAGAGGGTGAGGAAGGTGTGGAGAGGTCCTAAGAAGCCCCTAGTACCCTTCTGAAGACTTCCATAGCGATCGGACTTTAAAAAATCACACATAAGACATTCTACAGGAGGCTGCAAGGGATCTATAGGAGGAGGCCGAGAGCTATTTTTGGAGTCTTGAAGGTGCAAAAATGATAGGAAAGGGGAACTGAAAGCTACATGAAAGTATTGAGGTGTCTAGAACTTATCAAGGAAGATCAAGAAAGAACGTGATGGTTGGATTTGTTCAAATAGCAAGAAATCAGCTTTATGGAAAAATGCAGAAATTAGGGCAGATTGGCGAAATGTTGTGAATGATTTGGGAAATATGTGAGAAGTGGGCTGGTGTTGGCTGTTCTATGGATGTGTAGTGAACTGAGATGTCCTGCAAGATATCTGCACATTTACTTATCAAATCTGACCAAAGAAAGAACTAACTATACCATGAAAACAGAGCTTTTTCTAGCTTGACAGAATCTCTGACCTACAAACAGAAAATGTTGAACAGTAACCTATGAATAGAAAAGCATGAAGAGAGGTCTATGGTGAAATAATAGGAAATTATCTAAGAAACTAAATCTAAACCAATATATTAATCTTTCCAAATCAAGTTATCACACTAGTAGTTGCATGGAAGAGAAAAAACTTTTTTTTGGTGGCAACAATAGTGCCTTGACCTCAGATCATTGTCCCAGGAAGGGAGAAAGGAGATCAGGGCCTATTTTTGACCTTTTTGGATCTTATTCTATCAGTGTAGTAACCTACTTAAGCAACTAAAATAAGAACAAGTATACTAACCATCAAAAGCAACCCAATCTAACAAAGTAAAATGAATCTATGCAACAGAAATTAACTCATGAACTGAAGAAAAAACATATAAGTAAATAGTAGGAGGTTCTAGGTAGCTTAGGTTGGGCCCTAACCCAAGAGCTTCAACCCTCTGAAAGAGATCAGTGCTGGCTCAAAAATTGTTTCATCTTCATTATCAAAAATAATAGTTACATTACATAAATTGTTCTCAGAAAGGAACTCGAAAATGAGCTGAACACAATGCTGCACAAAAGTGAAAAAATCTACTAATAACTGGCTAACCTACTAAGGCTCTAAGCCTCCTTATTTATACAAATGGATTCCTTCAACAATCCTCCTAAAATCAAGGAACTTGGCTTCCTAGAACTGGAGATAAACAACAGTCCTTCTTTAGTTGCTCGGCTACCCCTTGGAATCATCAATGTGGAACTTTGTGCTCTGAGTTACTAATGGAGGATTCAAGGAAAGGGGTCATAAGTGAAGGAAACACCCCCCTACAGGTCCTCTTCCCTGTTTTCCTCAATCTTTGGCTACCATTTGCTCATAATTCCCTTGACTTTGTCCAAAATTGACCAAAAAATCTGCATAAGGCACATATTAGACTACATGGCAAAATGACAACCCAATTCATTCTATTAGCATAAATATATTCAAAAACATGCAATAAACTAATGAGAATGGTGGATTAAGTCAAATTAAGAGGTAGAATGAGCCCATATAATTACCCATTTTTGGGGCTCATCAGGCCACCTCAAGAAGGTACCTTGTCAACACACGTCCTAGCAGGAACTTCAACAACAGAGAAAATTTTGCGCGCAAGGATGGAAAATACAATAGTGTTGCCAGAGGGAGCTCTAGCATCATCCAATGTAATGGATTGGTTGTTTATTAGCATGACGAAAGGCCTCAGCCTTAATCTGGATGTCCTTCCTTAGGAAACGATGTATCAGTTACAGGATGGGATAACGGCAGAGCTGCAAGCTAGGGAAAGCCGTGCGGTCCAAGTTCTTAGTGAGAAGAAAATAAACATAGAAAAACTCAGCTTGTAGTGTGATGATTTGGTGTCACAGAATAAATACTTGGTGTAGATGGTAGATGATGGTTGTCGACGCATCCCGGAGCTGGCCATGACACCACATCTACCGGTAGAAGTGCGGATCCACAGTTTGGCTACTGGAGTCTGCAGGCTACTGGAGTCTGCAAGGCCGGAGAAGAGACGACAAAGGTTCAACTAGAGTTTAATCTTTAGATCGTCAAACTGTGGTTGACAACGTAGCCTTCCACGCCCCGAGAAGGTCGAGAATAGTACTCTAGTTCTATCACAGTAGGGTTAGAAGGAATTGGAGGTGCAGTGCGTGACTGTACCAACATGTTGGAATAGGTACTCGAGGTCCTCACATCTTTGAAAGAGGACCCCAACATCTAGGGGTTGCAGATAGAGGCACGCAAACTCCAACAATAGTATGATAGTATCAGAGGAACTGCGCAAACAGTAGTCCTCACTCAGCATCTTCTGAGGATGAAATAAGCCAAGGCGTTAAAGGAGCAGGTGGATAGGACGTGCTATAAGGAAGTAGTTCTCAAAGCACGCGTTCAACCATGGATTGACAAGGCCTTCACAATCACAAAGAATATTCAAGGGAAGCTCATGCACATTCAAGGGATGCCTGCGCGAATGCAGGACAACATGCTAAACATAGAGGTCTCATAAGAACGGATGCAGCAGGTTCAACAAGCAGTAAGTCAGTGTGCTGCAGACATCATGACCATTCGAGACCAGTTGGAGGGACTCTGCGCCAAGATCACTGCGTCGACAGAGTGGCTCGAGGGTGAGTCACGATGTTTGCGTTGGGGGCCTATTGGGCATGGAATCCCCCCAAAGCATGTTTTGGGGCTCAAAGCCCATGTTTTGAGTGATATTATTGTAATGCTCCGTGAATTGCGGGCGCGAAATGTATGTTAGAGTCATAGGGTTGCCCACCCTATGTTTGAATGTAATGTCGGCCTACCCATGGTCCGATGACCATGGGATTATATAAATAGAGCGAGGCTCTAAGTTGCAAAGAGAGGAGAATAGAATCTAATGGATAGAATAAGGTAGGAGCACAGAGTAAGTGTCTAAGTGTGTCTTGGGTCATAGTAGTAGGAAGAGGCTCTGCAGCTAAGTACGCGGACCCCTGCAGCTAAGTGCGCAGTGCTGAATAGAGTTTGTAACCAAAGGAAGAAAATAATAGAGAATTTTTATCTAAATTACATGTAACTGTCTTGGGTTATTATCTGTTGAGTATGAATTACAATCATATTGTCTATTTACCGCACTCACTTGTATGAATTTTCAATATTGTTAAGTATAACTATAAGCATACAAATAAGCTACATTAATCAACTAAGATAGGATTACTAGTAAGGACTTGGGTAATAACATTGTTCGACACTCGAGTAGGGTTGCGCGAAGATAACATGACAGGCTGCAAGGTATAGGTAAGTGCGTGTAGCGACGTGTGCACAGGGTCGAACAAATGACCACTTGAACCCATCAGACATCCCCAGGGTACAGAAACCTATTTCTAGCACCCTCCCATACTACTTTAGGTGAGACCTCAGTGCACACTCCACGGATTGTTCCCGAAAGGACCAGTAGTATCAAGATTTGTTTGGATAAATCACCTTCGAGGCTGGGTCAGGCCCCAATAAGCCAACATGTATGTTCTGAAGAACCCTAAATGTCCTTCTATATGAGAAGTCTATAATTCCATAAAGTAAATTTTGTTTAATTTGAGAATTATTACATAAGGATAATCGACCCTGATAATAGGAAAAATAAAATTTCCACATAATTTTTTCTACTGTGTTGGGGTCCTCCTCTAGTTTTTGAAGGATAATGAATACTTTCTCATTTTATTCCATTTTGTCCTTCCTTTTTCCACTTATTCAAATTGTGGAATAGAAATAACACATAATAAACAACACGTGTCTTTGTCTTTCTTTAAGAATGTATTTGTCACAATATTTGGTTTTCCCTTTTGATAGATAATTACAAAGTCATAAATAAAACCTTTTTCACCCATTTTTGTTTCTCTTTTGAATAAATTATCTATTCCAATAAATAGTTTAAACTATGTTCATGATCTATTTTTACTATAAAATGTCTTTTAATTAGGTATGAATGTCATTTCTTAACTACATGTAGTATGGCCAATGTTCCTTTTCATAAATCGGTATTAGTGAGTACTTTCCTCTAGGTTTTGTATTTTAAAACAGAGGGTGGACTCTTTCTTACATCAAAATTGAACCAATTCTATTGCTTGAGCCATTATATTCCACAAAGAAGTTTCTTGTGAGGTCAAGTGTGGCCAAGAAATTATTTTTACACATATCGTCTTTTAAGATTTTCAAATATTTGGTTTTAATATTTAGTCCATGAAAATCCTTCATTATTTAAGAATTTTGTTAAATGTGTTGCTATTTGACCATAATTATGGACAAAATTGTCATAATATCTTAAAAATATTAAGATTCCTGTGATTTTATTCATGGTCTTGGGCATTGGTCATTCCCTCATAGATTTGATATTCTTAGGTTCAATTTCAAGGACTTCATGAGATACAATATGTTGGAAAATTAACTAAAGTAGGGGAGTGAATCAATTTATTTCATTCCTGGACAACAAATGCAATTTATTTTCCTTTTCAATATTTATCTAAACCATTAAATAAGAAAAATTACTCCGTATAAAAACCATATTTAACACATTAACAACAATCAAATACAACATAAAAATCAAGACATGTAAGAAACATGTGTGTACATATAAGTGGAAACCAATAAAAGGAGACAACCACAACTTTTTTTTTGTGATGCAAAAGCAAGCTCATACATCCTCTATTACATTAGCCTTGGAGGCTCCAACCTCTCTTCTATTTTGTAGGCTACAACTTGATAGTAAGCTCCTACTCCCACTTACATCAATTTTTTACAGGCTACAACCTATAGGAGACTCCTACCTCAATTTTTTCTGCAAGCTACAACTTGCTTGGAAGCTTCTACTTCCACTCCAACAAACTTCAGCCTGTTATTTTTCAGGCTACAACCCAAAATGAGACCAAAATCCTGTGATACATAAAAGGAACAATGTGATGTTTTACCTTATCTTTGTCTCTGTTATGAATTGTGTTTCTGTCATCTATACATGTTCTTATCATTGGCTCCTCCTTATTTTTGCATCACATCTTCTCCTCTTCCTCTTTCTCTTTTTACCAAGTAACTCAAAAAGATTGTCTCATCACAACTCAATAAATTATCTAACATTTCAAGTTCCAAAATAACATATTTTATGACTGTTATAGCTCCAAATCTCACACTTGATGTTTGTGATGCTGCACTCATAGCCTAGTGCAACCCCTCCTTCCAAACCTAGTCCAAATATTCAAAAAACGGTGTTTTGCTCCCTATACATGACATTTCCCTGAGCTAAACGCGTGTGTACGCAGGTCTGTGTATACCCAACCTATGTATATGTCTTAAAACACTTAAAAAAATTAAAACTCCTTAATTTCGGGCAGAGATCGCTTGTTTTACCTACTTATTACCTATTAGTTCCCATGGCCCAACTATTCCCAATGAATTCCCAACTAAAAAACTACTTTGGGAGAAGTATAAAAAGGCTTCAATGGGAAGGCCTGAGGGAGGAGAGAATAGAGAGAAAGATCACTCTACTGAGATTTTCCCTAACCAGGTTTGAAGATCCTTGTGTTTCCAGCACTTCCCCCATTTGCAGGAAACCCTTGTTTCCTTGTGTGACGATGTCTTTCTACTTCAGAGACCATGGAGTAAGTCATGGAAGGAGTTTGTTGAAGGCTTGAGACTCGACGAATCTAGAGGACGATTCCGCTTGGAGCCTACGAAAGGATGAATCATGTGAAATCATTCCTTTTTGTACTTTAATTATTTATGATAAAAGAAACACTTGTCTTGTTCCTCATATAAATCTTCTTCATATTCATGATGTCAATGTTATAATTCATATGTGAATGGTTGTTTCTAATCATATAACTAACTACCGTTCCTTATGTTATGAAGATGATTCCTTTATGATGCTTGGTCAATATACTGTTGTACTTTCTAGAATTGTTTGTTTTGCAGGTTGAAGGAATAAAAGGAACTCAAAGAGTGTTCGGACCCTAATTAGATCTTCTCAAGCGAAGGACCTCAGGTGCACCCCTTTTTCGTATAGATTATTTATATTAGCATCATGGATGTGTGGAATGTGTGTTTCTCTGTGTAAATAACCTCCGATATGCTAGGGTATCAACTCAATACCATAGGAGAATTTATCCCTTAACAGAATTGGCGACTCGACTAGGGACAATAGTATTGTTGTTCCTAGTTTGGGTTTATTCAGGTCAATCACGGCTCATCTGTCTGTTTGCTTGCTGTTACTATGTAGTATGTTCCTGTAGGAACTTGAATTATAAGTTTGGTCAGTTTTGTTGGTCACTTTAATTGTCTAATAATAAAACAGTCGAGTGCCACATAAATTATAAACCCGGGAAAGTTTGATTATTCCAAAGGTGACTACGTACTGTATGTACTCAATCTTAATGGTATTAAAATTTGTAGTATAAACAGTCTACTATCTCTTAAATCCCTACTCTGTGTTACAGCAGTTACAGTAGTTACAGCCTGTTGCAGAAAATGATGTAAGAACAAATAACTTAAAGGAAACAAATCTGCAGAAGGAAGTGATGGCTGTCCTGCAACAAAGGATCAGGACCCTATCCTCAGAGTAAGGACTTTCAACACCTGCCTCTGTTGTCCAGTTCACCCATACACTCTGTAAATCCTAATCACCGGTGAGGCACTCATATGCAACATCAATCATTTAAAAAGGAAAACAGAGTTTCAGCAAAAGTAAATATCATTAGAAGCAGTAACTGTGATATAAACAGAAATCACACACACACCACACAACAGAAAGAAGATGGGTGAATCTTGTTTTGAAGGTGAGCCCTGTCCTTCTCACAAGATTCCCCAGAATATGGGAATTAAAATAAAATACTCAGAACAGAATTACTATTCATCTGCCAATAAATCATATTACAAAAAGAGATTCAATCTCATCCCTTCACTACAAGTTCTATGTTACAGTTTGTTCCCCTCCTTTCCGTCCCTCTCTCTAATGTAGATGCCTCCTCTTTATAGAGGAGACATTTATTACAAAATATTTTCATACATTCTGATTCAACCCTTCTGTACCAAAAATAGGAAAGTTAGTTCTTGATAACAAAATATTGTTACAGTCGTGAGGATCATGATCATTATGACCAATATAGTAATCGGTCAGACTCCTTTGCCGATGCAGATTTGTTACATAAATCTCAACTCTTCCTCAAAGTGCACGTGTTGTTCGTGCTATTTCAGCTTCGAGGTTCATGCTGTTATTGCTGTTTCAGCTTCACAGTTTGTGTTGTTTTCGCTATTTCAGCAACGACAAAATGTGATCCTGCCAGTTAGGCAGTTTCAGCAATTGGTCAGCACTTTAATCAACTTCGGGGAACAATTATAAAGATAGCATGACTACGTGTTGAATAATTAAACATATAGTAATGAGGAAAGTTACTCTGTACCTTTTGGAGTGATTAAGCCAAAACACTACCAAAGGCTTTCAACTAAGGGTTGAAGAGGGTAAAATAATGGCAAAATATACAGTAAAAAATAGATAATATGGGAACCTAACATCCCCCCCAAATGAAAATGTTGCATGTCTGTATGCAAAGTCTACTTTGAATTGGAATCAGAATGCTGGGCTGAACAGTGTAGATTGCTTATGCAGTAAGTGTAAAAGGTGCTGTCAACCATGTCTCTGAACCCTTGGACATTATGAAGTCTTTTCCATGCTGCCAATTCTTCCCTCTTAGTCAATGTAAATTGAGCCTTGTATTGTTCTCCAGGAAGCCATAAGAGAGGGACATGAAAATAGTAACCAATCCACCATTCAGCACATTGTCTCATGCATTTTACATAATCAGGTATCCATGATATTGCTACCTGAAGATTGAGGGGATTGTAGGGATGGTATTACCGTCTTTCCTTGGGACAATGTTCCCAGAATAATTCATTTGCTTTTATGGCTAGAGGTCCTTTAGCTTTGACATAATGTTGGAAGTATTCCAAGACTGCTGCTTGCAGATTCCTAATGTGATCAACCATCCCTGGTTCTCGTAGATTTCGTTGATGTTCCATAAGAAAGATGGCTGCATTCTGTGGTTCCGAACGAATCCAGAGAAGATAGTTCTCCTGATTTTTTTTTGCAGACATGAAAGCATTCTGCCAAGTGAGTTGATTGGCCAAAAAGGAAATAAAAGCTCTTATTTGAATATCACCACAAATAGGAAGTATATTAATCTTTCTATCTTCAGGCATAGCCTCATTGTGAAGATAGAGTTCACACAGCAAATTCTGGTCATTGTTTGGTGCCTCTACAAAAGATTCAATGAATTGTTGTGGTGTAGAGACCTGGTGTGATCTTTCATCCTTTATTGCTTTTAATTGGAGGAATGCTAAGCGTTCTCTCAAGAATACAGAATAATTAAAAGAAGGCTTTCTTGTAGCCAGTAAGCGCTGGACCAAATCGAGGATAAGGGACAGTCTGGCTTTTAATTGCTTATTTTCTTTGTGTTGTGCACGAGACTGTTCCATTGCTTCCCAATTACTATAGGCATAGTTAAACCATAATGAATTCTACTGTTGAAATGCCTTTCCTTGGGAGAGCTTGTATTTTGCTTTCCATGTGTTGCTTAATTCTTGAAAACTAGAAGTCTGTGCATGAGCATTGCTAACATGGGGAGGTTCAGTTTGTATATGCACAGTTGTAAAAGATTTTGATTCTGGTTTCTGCTCATTAATAACTTGGGTAGGTCGGGGTGGTTGTATTTCTTCTTCTGAAATCTTTGAAGACCCTGTTGGTTCTTGTGTAATAGCAGGGTGTTCTTTTTTGAATATAACAGGGCTGGCTCCAGTCAATGGGACTGCAATTATCTTATATCCTGCTTGAGTATAGATATCCCCACATTCACTGCACATGTATTCACTGTATTTCTTTTTCTCTACACTCTTTTCAGCTTGAGATGCTACCTGAGGTAGCATGTACAGGTTGAGTTCTTCTTTGTAGGCTTCCCTAGCGATTTATAACTCTTTCTGATAGGCCTTAATTTCTGATTTTAAGAACTCATTTTCTTCTTGTAGGGAGGCTAGAGTAACTGGGGCTTCTATAGTTACAGATTCCAAAGGAGAAGAAAATTTTTGTTCGGCATTAACTTCATCATATGCGTCCCCAATAGGTGGTTCTTGTGTGGCACCTATTGGGTCAGCGGCTGGTTTTTGTGTAACAGCCACATGCAGGTCGTCTTCTTTTTTCTCCCCAACAGGTGGTTCTTGTGTGGCACCTATTGGGTCAGTGGCTGGTTCTTGTGTAGCAGCCACATGCAGGTCGTCTTCTTTTTTCTCCCCAACAGGTGGTTCTTGTGTGGCACCTATTAGATTTGTGGCTGGCTCTTATGTAACAGCCACATGTAGGTCGTCTTCTTTTTGCTCCCCAACAGGTGGTTCTTGTGTGGCACCTATTGCGTCAGTGGTTGGTTCCTGTGTAACAACCACATGCAGGACGTCTTCTTTTTGCTCCCCAACAGGTGGTTCTTGTGTGCCACCTATTGGGTCAGTGGCTGGTTCTTGTGTAACAGCCACATGTCCTATATGATCTTGGATGTCTAGTTTGAATTTGTCGGCAGCTAGTTCTTGTGTGATAGCCACATGTCCTATATCAGCTTGGATGTCTAGTTTGAATTTGTCGGCAGTTGGTTCTTGTGGAGCAGTGTTATAGACATTTTTGTGCCTTACAGCATGAAGCATGAAATGTCGATAATCCGAGGGATCCAAAGTCCCTAAAAATGTCGTTCCTACCCCTAGAGGAACAAGGTCAGCAAACCATAGCACTAAAAATCAGTTCTCCACCTGAAAACACTCTAAAACAAGTTAATTCTGGATCATGTCAACTGCTCCACTGAGCATCTGCGCTGAATGTCAACTGCTCCACTCTGTACCTGCGCTGAATGTCAACTCTAATGAAGGCTACCTGCGCTGGGCGAGATTTGCCAAGTGGCACAGTCATTCTACAAGGTGTCAAATGCCCAGGAAGCTTCCAAAGTGACACTTGGATCAGGGAATTCACCTTGTGATGAGTAAGAGGATCTAGATCTTCAAGTGGAAGCAAGAAACTCCAAGTGCTCCTCTATATAGAGCTCTCTCATGAGGTCTAAAGAGGCTGGAATCTTGTGAATGTAAGGAAGTGTTGTTGGTTTGAGTATAGAACTATTGGGTGATTGCTTTGAAGGAGGTGAAGAGGAGATTTCTTTCTGTTGAGAGGTGTTGCTGGATTGGGCCTCTTATGGTTTTAACACTCTTAGAACTTTACTTCTTCCATTAATAAAGCATTTGAGGTTCTTCTATATGCATGTGTCTCTGTGGAGTATTGATGCTTGTATATTTGATTTATTCTAATCCTTGAATCAATTATGGATGTATGCTTCTTGTAGTTTCCTTTTCTTGTGCTTTTGCAGGATCTTTGTGTAGCTGGACCAGTGAAAGAGCAAGGAGCTAGGAGCAAGCAACAAAGAGGGAAGATTGGATCAATCATTAGCGGAAGATAACGGTTAGTGGATCTCTTTCTCCTCTCTCTTACATCTCATAAAGAAGGAATTTTGAATAGCTTTGCTTTGATTGTTGCTGAGGTACTATCACCCTTAGAGTGGGATAGGGTCATTCCGTATTGGATACTTTTCCCAACAACAAATTGGCGACTCCACTGGGGATCGTATCTTGTTGGTTGTTTGTGTTTTTTGCTATTCATTTCATAAACAAAGGGAGTACCGAATCGAACTGCATTTGGATCTTTCAAATGCAAAGTAGAGGGCAGCTACTCTAGCTCAGTTTCTGGGTAAGTTTATGATTTGAAGAGCTGATCCACAAGGACTCTAATAAGCTCTTAGTGATAGCTTTTCATCCTCCTTGTTATCCCTTAGTGTGTCCTTGACTGATAGCTTCTGATTTGGCCAAAAACTGTGAATTTTTTGAGCAATCTGTGACCCGGAAACCAAGAGAAACGAAAGTTTCGTTCTTCAGTGCAGGCTGTGTGAAGGCTGTCTGCATTTCAGCGCAGCTCCCGAAGGGGCTACCTGCGCTGAAGGTCAAACTGCCTGTGTACCACCTGCGCTGGACCAGTCTTGCCTTGTGCTACTGGGGTTTCCTGCTGTTTCTTGCCCTGTTTTCACTCTTGTTTTTTGCTGCCTGTTACCAGTCCATGTGCCTATCTGAAACCAACTTTCCTTGTCACTATTCCGCCTCCGTTGTATAAAGAAATTGTGTTTGTTCTTTGTGTATTTCTTGTATCAGTTACAGTTTCCCATAACGAAAGTGAACTAGTCTTGCTGTGGCCTCTTAGATCTAGACCTGTGATAAAGTGTCGTTGTGATCTTAAGAGTTAGTTTGTTTGCTGTTCATAGCTGATTGAGCTTTTACTTTCGTCATATGGTTTGAATTTATATATTTCTAGTGTCGAAACAAGTAAATCTTAAGGTGTCTTTCGATTTTGGACAAGCTTGTTTGCTTTCACTTGAAATTGAATTCGAAATTATACAACAACTTTCTTTTTGTGTCGCACAAACATTAAGAAAGAGAAAAGAAATACCTGCATTTTTTGCATTTTGCATATAAGTTTGTATGTTGAATTAGGGGAAAAGTGCATTAGCGAGTGCTCTTTGATCTGTGTGAAAAGATTTTGTCTCTCTTTTCCCTCAGTAGTTAAGATTTTCATAAGTCGAAAAGATTGAAAAAGCTTGCTTCTCATCTTCGACTGCATTTAGGAATTTGTATCAATACATCTCGTGGTGAACCTTGAAAGGAAAACTTTAAAAAGATCAACTTAAAATATATTGAATGAACCTAACAATGCTTTGAAACATAATGCAAACATCTAGAGTTCTAAGCTAGAGACGTGTTCCGGCGTCGTTAAACGTAGTGACTGTCGATCTCGACGAAGGTGGGTGATTCCTCCTGAGAGTCGGTGGCACTAATACGGACTTGTGCTCCCACGTACCGTCGCATATATATTGGGAGACCCCTATAGGAACAAAGCCTTTATCGATAGGAAACCGTGTCAGCCGCCCTACTAATCGCAATGCAGTGAACACAGCATTCACGAAGATCGACCACTCGTACCGTAAAACGTATTCTGTGGTTTTGCGAAAAGTTTGGCACACCCTCTGCGTAGAAATCCAGAGCAGTTTCTTTTGGCCTTTTTCAAACTCTATAACTGGAAAAGTCCAACCGAGCATTTATCACTTCGGGCTCGGTAATACATCGAAGGAGACTAGAGTCATCTTTAGCTTTTTCTCGACTCTTAAAAAGTGAAAAAGCAAGTTGTGTCTAAAAGCGTCTAATAAAATTCATTCAATTCGGAAACACAAATTTCCCCTTTTAATATTTTAGTTGATCGAGTAATCCGCAATCGTGGAAGAAAGTCAATTGAAACCCCGTCATTCGCGGAGGCTTACGAGTCAACCGTCTTTGTCTCCGGAATCGAAAACAGTACGGGCAAAGCGAACTCGTTTAACCGGTTCAAAATCTCCTTTGAAAGTTAGAACAAGTGTTCCAACTGCATCTGAGGTTCCGGTTACTCCTAACATTTCTGGAAACCCTGCCTCTATAGAAGAAGTTCAACAACCACATAAGGACAGTAATATTGATCCTAGTCTGGGGGCAAATACTTGTGTAACTGAACCAGTTCCATCTGTAACCGGTCCAGAAAGTTTTGTTCCTCAAACAACTGTTGCTGTCGAAGCAACCACTTCTTCGGCACCAGAAATATTTTACGGACCTGACGGTCTTCCTCTTCCACCGGGTTTGATTGCGATAGAGGAAATTGCAGAGGATCCGCAAGCAAGTACTCCAACCCATTTTGGAGTCGGGGTCACTCTATTTCCTTCATCAGAAGTTAATCCACTACAAATGGAAGTTCCTGTAGAATCGCTAGGCAATCTATTGGATAGACTTAAAATGTCTGAACAACCGTCATCGTCTAGGACTGTGTCAAATGACATAGCGACAGCAGAAGCCCCTGCCGTCACTCCAACGATGTTTGCCGGCATACCAGCTGTCCCAACTAACTCTCAACAGCTAGAAGGAGTCCACCAAGGGACTATTTCGACAGTATGGTCTGTTCCAGTTTGTTCATCCGGAGTAATACCCGGTAATTCTTATGTTGAAACTCGCCAAATTGATCCATTTGGAGGTCAATCTGGGCCATCAATCCCCTTGAGTTCTGGATTGATACCGTATGGGGGGCAGTATGCCCTTTCATTACCCCCTCCGGGAGGGTACCCATACGTGAGTTCACAACCATGTTCAGGTTATACTGGAACTGCATCAAGTAGTTGGGTACCTATGCTGCCTCAACAACCAAGGATTGTATATTCTATGCAACAGTGTGTACCTGTGACGAACATCCCAACCACACCGGCTATTGTAACCGTGTCGCAAGTTCAAGCGATACCTGTTACATGTCAACCTCAGATTTCTCAAGTTGTAATGCAACAGTCGCTTGACCATGGGTCACAACCACAATCGCCAACTGGTGGGACGACACAAGTACAAACGGGTACAATTACCCCACACCTTGGTCCAATGGTTAGCATGGCGCAACAAAACATGGCGTCACAACCATGGCTTGTACAATACCAACAACCGCAATTCCAGCAAGTGTACCAAGGTTCTGAGTAGCAGATCTTTGCAAACAGTGGACAACCGTATATCCAAAACGGTCAAAACCAACCACTTTACAGTGGTCAATTCCACCAACCGTATCAGTCATACCAGCATCAATTACATTATGCTTGTATGCAAAGACCCACTGCTCAAGCGATTCCATCGTACCCTGGTTACGCTTCGCCTAACCTGAATCAACAGTTACCATTCGTGGCAACTTTAGAGTTACCCGATTTACACCGGTTAACGAACAATCTGATTGCTTATGCCCCTTGGTGGCGAGCGATTCCTCATAAACTTCCATCTGACATTCCTAAATTCAATGGAAATCCAGGTGAAGACCCGTCAAATCACGTGATGACTTTTCATCTGTGGTATTCGTCGAACACCCTTAACCACGATTCGATAAGGCTTCGCCTTTTTCAGAGGACATTGACAGGTCCAGCAGCTAAATGGTATATTGAATTGCCAAGAGCCTCTTTCGACAATTTTAGTTCCCTAGCCACGACTTTCTTAACCCATTTTCAACTACCAATAAGGTATGAAACGGGAACAGAAATATTAACCAACTTCAAACAGACAACTGCTACCCATATATCTGATCATATACATGAGTGGCGTCGTCGTCGTAGGATGGTGAAAACATATGTTCCCGATCAGCTATTAGCTGAATGGTTTATAAAGTCGTTACTTCCGGCTATTACGGAAGATGTGGCCAAGGGGGGAGTCGTAACAGAGGAGCAAGTGATTGCTCGTGCACAATATTTGGACTTAGTTTATACTCAGTCCGGCACACTCTATGACAAAATACCTGACGCCCCTAGACCAGAGTTTTCAATTCCTCCCCCTCCTAAATCAAATAGTGACTCTCATGCCAGTGATGGCGTGATTGGCACAGCAAACACGAAATCGATAAAGGCTTCGTCAAAGAAAGCCCGTAAGAATTCGGATCAAAATGCAAAAGAAGAAATTCTTGCTTCAGAAGCAACCAATCAACCAGGAAGCAAGAAGAAACAAAACAAAGGGAAGAAGAAGAAACAAGGTGAATCATTTCCTCAGAAAAATTCTTCAAACCCTCCTGGAAAAGGGAAACCAAACAGTCCATGTATGATATGTGACGAAGATCACTGGACAAGGGATTGTCCTAACAAAGCTGAGCTTAAAAGGTTCTTTAAAAGTTCCCAAACCTCAGCTGTGTTGACTGATCCGTTTCCCAACCCAGGTCAAAATCTGGTTGATAGTGGAAATGCTTCCCCGTCGCAAGTACTTATGTTGTCGGTTTCGAAACAGCAGAATGATGCTTTGATTTCGACAAGGAACAAAGATTACAGGAATCCTCAGCTGTCGAACGAAAAAGGTAAAGATCAACCAAGTAGTTCGACAACAACTTCGACAGAAGTTGTAACGCCCACCATCCCTGAATTAACAATAAAACCGCCGAAGGGTGTAGTACACAAGTCGACATTTAATCCTCGTGCCAGAGCGGTGCAGCATTATAACATAGTGGAAGATTTGGCCCAATCGCCATCCGCTATGTCGACTCTTGAAGTGCTACAAAATTGTCCAACCCAAAGGCAGGCGTTGTTATCGGCAATTGGTGGGGTTGATCCTAAGGATTCCAATCTTGTATCCTTTGATCACAAGGGATATGATCCTCAGTTACCAGCTCAGCTAGCTTTCCTTATTCAAGTGAAAGCACTCAACAAAACTGTTCACAGAACAATAATTGATGAGGGAGCCTTGACATGTATTATGTCGATGAGTTGCTGGAAAACTTTAGGATCTCCAACCTTGTCGCGATCTTCGACGACATTAAAAGCTTTCGACGGAAGGACTTATACCCCTTACGGTATCCTTAATAACTTGAAAGTTGAACTAGGAGGAAAGACGGTAGAAATTGATGTAGAAGTCATTGATGGAAATCTTGACTATAACATCCTACTAGGTAGACCATGGATTTATGCCATGGCAGCTGTCGTGTCGACTTATTTTAGGAAGATCGCATTCCCGTTTGAAGGAGGGATTACGATCGTCGACCAACAGAATTTCCTCCCTAATGGTTCGCAAGTTATAGGAAGCATTCCCATGATCCATGAGAGCAACCATTCAATTCAAGATATCGGAGTAGGATTATTGAAAGACCCCACATTGATGGGAACTTTCGTGCGACCACCTCCTATTTATACAGGAAATGTACCGTTTGTAGCAACCTGCAACATGATATCTTCCACGAAGGTCAACATGGATCATTCAATGGTTTTGCCCCCAAGCCCTTTTGAAATATTGTGGCAATCAATGTTTCAAGCATGGGAGGCAAGCCCAAATCAACGCTCGTCAAGCGTTTGGGTAGATAGGTCTAGAGAATATGGAACCCCATTAGATCCTTGGTCGAGAGTACATGGGACTGACGAAGGAATCTTACAAGCAATGATGATTGAGGGGGCACCATGGAATGATTACCACCATCGTTCCCTTCTTCCAGAATATGAAGAAGATACTCAAAATGACCTTTATCACCCTTCAGTATTTGAATTCCTAAGAAATACTGTAAACACGGTGGACTCCGAGCGAAACCTATCCAATATTGAAGAGACTATAGCCATAAATATCTCGACTAAAACAGATGTTGTAGAGAATATTTATGTCGGCAAAGGTTGTTCCCCTTCAGAACTGGAAATATATAACGCTCTTTTTCGCGAATTTAGAGATGTCTTTGCTTGGTCATATGATGAAATGTTAGGCATCGACTCGAGTATTGTTGAACATGAAATTAAAATGTATCCTGATGTCAAACCAGTAAGACAACGGCTTCGGCAAGTGCACCCGAAGAAAGCCGCTGCCATTAAGGCAAAAGTTGAAAAACTTCTCCATGCTGGATTCATCTACCCGGTTCCTCTAACCGATTGGGTATCGAATATTGTCCCTGTTATGAAGAAACAAGGGACGATTAGAGTGTGTGTTGATTATAGGGATGTAAACCAAGCTTGTCTGAAGGACAACTACCCTACACCCTTCATCGACCAGATAATTGATGAATGCGCCGGATGTGAAATCTTTTCATTTATGGATGGATTTTCCGAGTATAATCAAATAAATATCCGCCCACAGGACCAGTCAAAGACTGCATTTATTTGTTCGTGGGGCACATTCGCTTATCAAAAATTACCCTTTGGTTTAAAGAACGCAGGGGTGACGTTTCAAAGGGCAATGAATTATGCCTTCCATGACATCAAAAACATCGTTCGACCTTATCTCGACGATCTGCCGGCTCATTCGCAAAAGCGGATTGATCATCCGCAGCATTTAAGAGCGATATTTCTACGTTGCCGACACTACAAGATAAGACTCAATCCGCACAAATGTGTGTTTTGCGTCGGTTCTGGTCATTTACTGGGCTTTGTAGTCTCTAAAGATGGGATTCGTCTCGACCCCTGTAAGGTTCAGGCAATCATTAATTTGCCTCCACCTTCAAATTTGCTTCAGATTCAAAAACTACAAGGGAAAGCAAACTTTCTGAGGAGGTTCATTCCAAATTACGCAGAACTTGCTAAGGGTTATACTCGTCCTTTGAAAAAGGATGTACCTTTTGTCTGGGACCAGGTGGCGCAAGCTTCTTTTGATGCTCTGAAAGATTGTCTAGTAAAAGCATCATTAATGTACGCCCCGGACTATCAAAGAGATTTTAACCTGTATCTGGCTGCACTGGATACGACCATTGCGATGGTTTTAGTTCAAGAAGTCGATGGAATTGAACATCCTATCTTTTATTTAAGTAAAAACTTAAACGATACAGAAAGTAAATATTCTTATGTTGAAAAACTAGCGCTTGCTGCTGTTCAAGCGATTCAAAGGTTTCGACATTATGTCCTCTTTCGGAAAACTACCATCTTGTCAGATTGCAACCCCATGACTTATATACTGTCGCGACTGTTGCTGGGGGGCAAATATTCAAAATGGATAGCGATCCTTCAAGAGTTTGATCTGGAATTTGTGAAATCCAAATCAAAGAAAGCTCTAGTTTTCGCAGAATTATTATGCGATCTACCATCATCGTCCAACGATGAAACATCGGAAGAGTCAATCGTGGACGAAAGTTTGTTTCTGATATCTGTAAGCGATGAGTGGTATGGAGATATCATACTTTATCTCCAAACCCAAAAGTTCAGGCCTAACACCTCTCGCTCCGAACAAAAACGTATACGATACCAAGCAAAAGACTACATGATCGTCGGTGATACACTTTACCGTCGTGGTGTCGATACAATTCTGATGAGGTGCCTTACCCATGAGGAGGCCGAAAAATCCCTGAATGATTGTCATTCAGGCACGTGTGGGGGGCATCAGTCTGGATATGCAACAGCACAAAGAATCTTACGAGCAGGATACTTCTGGCCAACCATGTTCAAAGATTGCATAACTGCAGTCAAAAGTTGCCATGCTTGTCAAATCTTTGATAGCAAAACCAGACGACCACCCGCACCTTTACAGCCGATAGTTGCTGTTGGGCCCTTCACCAAGTGGGGCATCAATTTCATGCAATGTAACCCCACCTCGACCAGGGGGCATGGGTATATTATAGTCACCGTTGACTATTTTACCAAATGGGCCGAGGCGATGCCTACATTGGATAACACTGGTGAAACAGCTGCCCTTTTCTTTTTCAATCATGTATTCGCCAGGTTCGGCGTACCACAGGCTATAGTTACAGATCATGGGTCACACTTTCGCAATCACATGATGGTCGAATTAGCTGCCAAGCTAGGGCTATCTCACGACAGCTCTACCCCATATTATCCGCAAGCCAACGGACAAGTTGAGGCAATCAACAAGGTCCTGAAGTGTATGTTGCAAAGGATGATTGGGGTTCATAAAAGAAGGTGGCACCTAATCCTGTACTCAGCCTTGTGGGCTTACCGAACGTCAGTAAAGAACGCAACTGGGTTCACACCTTTTCAACTGGTGTATGGCCTGGAAGCTGTCTTACCAATCCAGTGCGAAATTTCGTCGCTTAAACTCGCAATCGATCTTCTCCCCGGAACTTCAGAAGAAGAGACTCGTTTCTTGGAACTAATCCATTTGGATGAAACCCGTCGTGATGCCGCTTTGGCTAACGAAGCTCATAAGAAACGAGTCAAGGCTCAGTTCGACAAAAATGTCAAACCCCGTGTCTTCTCAGAAGGTGATTTGGTCTTGCTTTATGACCAAGAATCTGATAAATTGGGAGCAGGTAAATTCAAGTCCTTATGGATGGGCCCCTGTATTGTTAAAAGGGTGTTAGCAAAAGGAGCCTACGAGTTAATGGATTACGATGGAATTCCACTGGCGCAGCCCCGCAACGGGTTGTACCTCAAGCGTTACTATGCTTAAATAGTAACCTGCATGCTTTTGTTGTATTTTGTTTTCGCTAAAGTGTTTGTCCTGGTCGAGTGATCCACCTTTTCATTTATTGCAGATGTCGAACCTTCTCGAGACATGTGTTGGATATGCCGACGGAGCAAGTCGTAGTTCACGGAAGTTATCTTCCGCAGCCTGGGCCATTTTTGATCCAAGCGGCGAGTTAGTAAGTTTCAGAGGTGTATGTATTGGGCAATCAACGAATAACATCGCTGAGTATAGCGCGTTGATAGAACTACTCTCTGATGCCATCACACGTGGCATACGCTGACTAATTTTCAGGCTAGACTCACAGCTCGCAATACTACAACTCAATGGTATATATTCTGTTCGCAATCCAGCTATTTATCGCATGTTCCTAAGGGTTAAGATCTTGGAAAGATGATTTGATTCAATTCAATATCAACATATTTCAAGAAACTTAAACACATTAACTGACTCATTAGCAAACTATGTGTTAGATAGACATTTGCAGCATTTATAAAAGGGACACATCATCAAAGATTGTACATATGGATCACATAAATCAACCAGAATAAAACCCGAAAATCAAAATACATATAAGCTGTTTATATAAATTCATACATAATGTTCTGTAACCAAGACAAAATTGGTCATATGACCTAAAAACTCAAAAAGATGCTAGGGGCCACCCTAGCCTAGTGGTGCTCATGATAGTACGTCACGGCCTGTGCAATCATGTGCAAGAGACGAGTCCATCGTCTAGGCACGCCAATAGTATGTCGCTGCAGCTGTAAAGGTAACTCATCAATCTGTACATCCGGAAGACCATGAGTAAGGCTCTCAACCTGCTCCTGCACAGCTGTAAGGGTCTCAGTATCGTCAAGATCGCGAATAACAACTCTCCTAGCAGGCTCCGCTGCCGGGGCAGCAACTGGCGATCTCGGACGAACTGCTGGACGAACAGGACCAATATCTGCATGCACCCAAGAGTACAATTAAAAGTCTTGATAGAATAAAGCACAACAACATTATAAATAAGAACAGTGAACAGTAATATGGTCAAGGAGTTTACCAATGGCGCCCCACTGTTCGCCATCCGGTAGCACCAAATCCGGATCACCTCGGAAATCCATACCCACATATGGATACTCGGAAAATGCCATCTCCTGGCGCTCGAACCACCTAAAGAAGGCCCCGGTAAAAGTAATCTGAGGTTGACCAGCATGCCTAGACATGTGGTCGACCCACCTCTGCATGCGTGGCTCGGTCGGAGAAGGCAAGTCGAGTATGATGTACTAAGGCTACATCAGTGGGATTTTCTCCAAGGCGAAGGCAGTCAGAATAGAACCAAATCCAAAGTTCTTCAGCTTCCCATCCTTTACCTTGGTCAATTGACTTTTCATCTGAACAAGTACTGCATCACACCAGTTGAATACTTTCGGTTGGAGACACTCCAAAGCGTGCTGCATATAAGACCTGTTGGCAACATGTAGAGCTGCACTGCCGGCCATCCTACCAATAGTGAATAGAATGGACCTGAGAGCCCAATCAGTAATCTCACGGATAACAATCTTGCCGTCTCTGCTCGGCTGAGAGCCTTCCCTGCCGTACCTGACAAGGAAATGGGGGCACCTCGCCTTGACAGTCCAGTCAAGAAGTACATGTCCTCTATGGTCAAGGGGATGGCCTTTCCCCTAATCTAGAACACTTGGTTAACAGGATCCCAAGCATCAAGCATGTACTGCAGCAAAGAAATCTGTGCTCTCATACTAGAGATACGGAAGAACTTCAGCAGGCCACAGTTCCGCAACGCGTTCACCGTGACAGGGTCATGGAGGGCAATCATGTCCTCCTCTTCATGTTCTCGTTCTCGCCATGTAAGGGACATTTTGTTCAAGAGTTCCCTGCAAAGCAAACAAGAGAAATAGTAAGTTCCTGATTTTGATGAAAAACTGGCGAAAAAATCATCAAAAAATGACCTTAAAAACTCAGTTTTTGAGCCCAGCGCAGGCATAGAGTCTCCCACTTGCGCTGAGGGTCAGGCTGCCTTAAGGCAGCTTGACCTTCAGCGCAAGTTTCAAAAGGGGAACCTGCGCTGATCCTAGGGCACCCTGGCAAAACCCCAGGGGCTCAGAAATACTGGAAAACATGCATGAAACAAGAAAAGGAAACCATGAAAAGAAAGAGCTAGGGTTTAGCTCCTACCTGGTCCAGACGGCGCCGAAAATCGTCCGCAGAATCTCCCGGAATCAGCTGGTGAAAATCAAGGGGGAAGAGGCACCTCCAGAGCTCCAACAAACCAAATGCAAATGAAATGGTAAATGAGAGGTAAAAACACCTTTTAATGGCTTTTTACACAGTTTAAAGTGAAATATTAGGGTTATAATATCATTTTCATGCAAATATTATTCATTTCTAACAAAGTTTGTTGCAACAATTGAAAAAGCAGTACTATATTTGAAAAGAGAAAAGCTAGTAATGGTAAAAATCAAAATTTGACCATATAATCGAGCAGTTTTACCGCGGAATTTATGCTCGTTAAAAAATAGAAAAGCGAGATCCGAGCAGTTTTAGCGCATAGTTCATGCTCGTTAAAAAATAAACATAAGATTGAGCAGTGTTTTGGCGCATTCAAGCTCTTTAAAAAATGAACCCAGTGCTGGTAAATAACCATTGTGATCATAAATTTATTAGCCATAAAAAGCCTTGGTCGTGTTTGCACCCGCCACCTCCATTCCATTTGGCCAATCGTTCGCCTCCATATGATTGTTTACCTATTTTGAGGAACAGCTGTGAAGAGTGATTTCACCTAGCCATCCTTGTGACACTGCCGTGATTGGAAAATTCCAACCTGTACCTGGAATCTGCTGCTATCCCTGTTTATCACTCGTTCCTCAAAATATGAGTCTTCTTTGAGCTCTTTTCATCTGACTCGTAAAATATGAAAAGTTTGCCGAGTTTTGGCCTTCCAGCTCGTTAAAATGACCGGAAGAGCTATCCCTCCTCTAGATTTTAATCTTTTTGGACCTGAGGGATTATTGCACAAAAAGGTCGAGCGCTTGTTTTATTCGGCTCGTTAAAAATTATCGAAAACTCATCCCTTCTGTATTGTTTTATACTTTTTCGGACTTAAGGGATTAGATGACGAAAAAGGAATTCTGGAGTTAACTTTCTGTACCTTTTTAGACTCTCTAAAAATGAAAAGGACCAAGTTTTCCTTGTCGTTAGACTCGTTAAAATGATTAAATAGCGACAAACTTGTCTTTAGAAGAGAATGAGTTTCCCTATCGCTAGGCTCGTTAAAACATAGCGATGGGCTTGCCCGAAGGGCAGGTTATAGAACAAGCATATGTTATCCTCCTCAAGCTTGACAAAAATAAAGAGGTACTGGTCAGAAATGACTGGGGAAAAATTGGGAGAACCTCAAAGCTTTAATGGTAGCAAGTCGCTCTTGAACATGACACTTTGTCCTTCGTATCACATCGGGTTGGGTTGTTTTCATTCACCGGTTTCATCACCGTGGTCCTCGCCAAACCATCCACATTTGGGGTAATGCTACCAATCCATCACATCAGTGTCGTTATATGTTCAAGAGATGTTGTTCAGAAAGAGTCAACCATGTCCCATCCACTGCCATACATTATCCTTCATCCACCCATGATCGCCACACTGAATCATATTTCACAGATTGTTTTCACCTCCACTAAAATCATTAGCTCCGTTCCGTGTCACTGATGGGGGATTCATTAAGGCCCTCCTTTGACGGATCGCTTATTGTCGACTTCAGCTCATTATCCAAGAAGTTGATCTAGGAACACCCCCCTCAGTACTTTGAAGCTTGCATGCCTCAATGGCAAGTTTCTCACTTCCGGCGACAGGTATACATCAATGACCTTCGACCAGAAGATTTTGCGTGGTGTTCGACGCCAAGTCCTTTATTCACACCACGTGAATTGTACTGCAGTACCTTGACGGTCATTGTCATTATTGGTGATTCCTCTTGCGCTTGTTAACGGTTTACCTTATTGACCGGTAATCAAGTGATGTCTTTCCATGTTCGACTTCAGCGCAATTCTCACATGGATCGACTTGTACTTAGAGTGAAGATCGAACGAGTTTGAAGACCCCGGATCTAGTTTCATCCATCCGGGCTGTGATATATATTCAGGAAATATAAAGACATTTGATATGTACATCATTGCAGCAGATGATCATCCTACTCAAAGGATGATAAATTCAGCAGAGAATTATCAGTCTACCATCAGACGATCGTCTGTTCTATGTACCAAAATGAATTTATAAAGCTGAGCATGGGAACGCCCGCCTCAACTAGATCATGAAAGCAGAATGAAAAATAATGTATTGTATTGTATTTTATTACAGGGCACCTCTCAGCGATTGAATGAACTTCGGATACTCCTGATAAAGCATTTCACCCGATAAACGACCTCATACTTTAGGGGGCAACTGTTATAGACATTTTTGTGCCTTACAGCATGAAGCATGAAATGTCGATAATCCGAGGGATCCAAAGTCCCTAAACATGTTGTTCCTACCCCTAGAGGAACAAGGTCAGCAAACCACAGCACTAAAAATCAGTTCTCCACCTGAAAACACTCAAAAACAAGTTAATTCTGGATCATGTCAACTGCTCCACTGAGCATCTGCGCTGAATGTCAACTGCTCCACTCTGTACCTGCGCTGAATGTCAACTCTAATGAAGGCTACCTGCGCTGGGCGAGATTGGCCAAGTGGCACAGTCATTCTGCAAGGTGTCAAATGCCCAGGAAGCTTCCAAAATGACACTTGGATCAGGGAATTCGCCTTGTGATGAGTAAGAGGATCTAGATCTCCAAGTGGAAGCAAGAAACTCCAAGTGCTACTATATATAGAGCTCTCTCATGAGGTCTAAAGAGGCTGGAATCTTGTGAATGTAAGGAAGTGCTGTTGGTTTGAGTATAGAACTGTTGGGTGATTGCGTTGAAGGAGGTGAAGAGGAGATTTCTTTTTGCTGGGAGGTGTTGCTGGATTGGGCCTCTTATGGTTGTAACACTCTCAGAGCTTTACTTCTTCCATTAATAAAGCATTTGAGGTTCTTCTATATGCATGTGTCTCTGTGGCGTATTGATGCTTGTATATTTGATTTATTCTAATCCTTGAATCAATTATGGATATATGCTTCTTGCAGTTTCCTTTTCTTGTGCTTTTGCAGGATCTTTGTGTAGTTGGGCCAGTGAAAGAGCAAGGAGCTAGGAGCAAGCAACAAAGAGGGAAGATTGGATCAATCATTAGTGGAAGATAACGGTTAGTGGATCTCTTTCTCCTCTCTCTTACATCTCATAAAGAAGGAATCTTGAATAGCTTTGCTTTGATTGTTGCTGAGGTACTATCACCCTTAGAGTGGGATAGGGTCATTCCGTATTAGATACTTTTCCCAACAACAAGCAGCTGCCTCTGTTGAGAAAAATGATGTTACAAAATCGTGAACACTTTGAATTTCGGCATCTGAGGGTGAAGGAGGTGAAGGTTCAGGGCTATGCGGAATACGGGGATTTAAAATGATAGGAGGAACAACCTCGGTTGCTGCAAACAACCTTGTTCGTTGCCGAGGTAGGGAACCAGGAGAGGCAGTAGTTTTCCTCTTACGAGGACTTTTACTCAGGGTAAGTGAATCATCAGAAATAGTAGCTGCCTTTACTGAGGCCCTGGTTCTTCCTTTTAACGGGGTTGTAGTTTTCTATTGCTTTTTCATTTTAAGGAAAGTGATGAGGGTATCCTCGTCTGAATCATTGGTAGGGATATGAACTATGGGGGTGGATGGTTCGGCTTCATCAGGGGGTGAGGACTGCTGCAGATTTCCAGTCCTGAATTGGGGTGTTCCTGCTGCTGGTTGCTGAGTTTCAGCATCTTGCTAGGAATTTTCTTCATTTTGTTGAGGATTTTCCTCAGCTGGTTTGGGAGGGTTAATGAGGGGAGGTGGATTATGCAGGGCAAATCCTCTATTTATCAAGAGTTGGACCAAACGATGGTGCGTGAGGTAGAGGAGTTGGTGCCTTGCATTCACAGTATAGTGTGCCATATTTTTCAGACATCCAATGAGATAATAAGGCATATTTACTAGACGACCATGCCACAAATGATTTAATAAAACAAAGTCATGTTGGTAGACTACCTGATAACGACCCTCACAAGTGAAGTAATGCTTGATGAATTCTGCAACTTTTGGCCAAGGTGCTGATAATGACCGAAGCGCAACACCCCTGCCTTTAGCTTCCACTTGCTCCACAGGTAACAAGAAATCTTACTGTGCATTGAGGATAAGATGCTTCCTGCTGAACCAGCGAATGCCATTGGTTGGAAGCCTCGAAACATCCGCGATGTCTTCTTCTGTTACTGGGATTCTCACCCCTTGGACAGTAGAGTACCTCTCCCTCAAATTGCATGCAAATTCGAGAACCTTCTGCAAATCAAATTCCGGAAGTCTTCTGAAATAGTCCACCCATCCTGCTTGTAGGAAGATTTGGTATGCATCTGGGTAAAGTTCCAGTAATGCCGTCCAACCCAGTTCATGTCTAACAACATCTCCTACTATGGTTACTGTTTTAGGCAGAATACAAAGTGCAGAGCCGAGTTGCCGAGGTCGAAATAGAGCAGAACGTTGCAAAATGAAATTATGATGTGGTAAGGCATAAACGAGGTGGATTAGACACAATCCGCGAGGAATAGGGATGGTGGTGATGGGCGTATTATGTAATGATTACAATATTTCGGTAATCAACCCCAACTGCGGCTGAATGATATGGTTGGCAGTACGACGCTTTTAGTGGTCATGTCAACTATCTCCTTATTAACTACAATTTAATATTCACACATAACATGCATACCTTTACAATTACCTTTGGTTGTTGCACCGAAAAGTGTTATCTCATCCTTAATAGGTCAATGATCATTATATAAAGGGTTTGTAAGGTGTGAGGGTTTTCATACACGAGGTTTTTATTATTCACAAGAGGCCGTAGTGAAGGGGTATTATTAACAGGATAAATGGCTGATTCCTTTGAATAAAGAATGATATGTTTCTATTGAAGTAATAGTTCATTCTCGGGAGTAAAAATGGGGATAATTAGGAAAACATAAAAGATTGGTGTTTAAGCAGTGGGATTTGGTGTTTCGACACTGGAAAGTGGTGTATCAGCAACGGGAAAGGGTGTATCAGCAACAGGAAATGGTGTTTCAACAACGGTAAATGGTGTATCAGCGACAAGAAATGGTGTATCAGCAACGGGAAATGGTGTATCAGTGACGGGAAATGGTGTATCAGCAACAAGAAATGGTGTATCAGCGACGGGAAATGGTGTATCAGCAACGGGAAATGGTGTATCAGCGACGGGAAATGGTGGAGGGAATGAATTATGATTTGGAATGACAGGGCAATGCTTTTTCAATCTGCAGATTAATTCTTCCTATATTGGAATTTTTCTTTTTCAGCCACCATCCAATGCTAAGATCTGCAAAATAATTAATTGTAACATGGCAACCCTTGACAGGGTTTATTAGTTAAGAAATCTATTCTAAAAATAACTACATAAACAGGAAATTAAGTGTATTGAGGGGTAGCTGGTTCCCCCAAAAAGGCATAGTGTATGTTTGTCATGCAAGTAGCTTTGAAATTCTCTTTAGAAACAGGCCGTTGATACAAATGGAGTTGATACCGATTCACTAATAATGGTGTTCTACTATCATCAATTGTTAGGATTCCAACTGTTCCATTTGGAAAAACAACATCTACTTCATAAGGTCCTAGCCACCTTGTTCTTAATTTCCCCTGAAAATTTTCAAAACGAGAGTCATACAGTAAGGCCCAATTACCTTTTTGGAACTACTTGTGCTTAATAGTTTTGTCATGCCACCTAGTTATTTGTTGTTGTATCATGGTTCTTTGATGGATGGCATCCAACCTCTTTTCATCCAATTCGTGAAGCTATTGCTACCTAGCTGTCTGTGCATCAGTCAAATCAAGGTTAACAGCTAAAGCAGTCCTTAAGGTTTTGATTTCAAATTCCACAGGAAAAACAACACTTTTACCATAAACTAATTCATAAGGTGAAAAACCCATAGTGTTCCTCCAAGTAGTTCTGTAAGCCCATAATGCTTCAGGAAACCTTTGAAACCAATCCATTCTATTCTCCTTGACTGTCTTTGTTAAAATGGCTTCTATGACTTTATTTGTACTTTCCACTTGCCCATTTTCCTGGGGCTGATAAGGTGTAGTCATTTTATGCTTAATGTGATATTTCTGGAGTGTATTTTTGAAGCCATGAGAATTAAAAGGAGGTCCTCCATCTGTAACTAGCTCTGTAGGCAAACCAAACCTAACAAATATTTCTTCAAATAGAAAAGTTAACACTGATTCTTCATTAGCTTTGATGAGTGCCTTAGCTTCTACCCACTTAGTCATATAATTTGTGCAAACCAGCATATAAACTCTTTCATTGGATGTAGGATTGATGGGACCTATAAAATCTAGTGCCCATATTTCAAAAGGTTCAAGTATTACCTGGGGGTTAAGTGGCATTTCATCCCTGTGATTAGGCTGGCCCATTCTCTGATAGCTATCGCAGGCCCTAACATATTTCTTTGCGTCCTTGAAAAGTGAGGGCCAATAGTAACCCATTCTGAGAACTTTGTGTGCTGTTCTTTTGTCCGCAAAATTCCCTCCACAAGGGCCATCGTGGCAAGCCTTAAATATATCATAAACTTCATCTTCTCTGATGCATCTTTAGATTTCCTGATCGAGTCCTGTGTGAAAGAGGCACCCACTTATCCAGCTGTACCTAGCACTTTGCTAAACGATCTTTCTTTTCTCTCTGTGTGATAGGTGTGATGGTAGTTTCCCTGCAACTAAGTAATTGGCAATGTCTGCATACCAAGGTGAGTGAGCAGATACTACAAATAAATATTTATCAGGAAAAGAATCATCCACTGGAATGTTTTCATCAGTTTTTAACCGAGAAAGAAAATCAGCAACTACATTTTCTTTACCTGGTCGATCTACAATTGTGATATCAAATTCTTGTAATAATAATAAACATCTGGTAACTCGAGCATTTGTAACTGATTTATTCATTAAATATTTAATGGTCGAGTGATCAGTATGCACAAAGGTAGTGTAACTAGTAATATAATGTCAAAACTTATTAATAGCATAAATAACTGCTAAGAATTCTTTCTCGGTGACTGTATAATTAAGTTCAGCAAGGGTCATATTTTTACTAATAGAGTAGATAGCATAGAGAAGATTTTTTTATTCTTGACCCAAGATAGCTCCAATTGCAGTATCTTAAGCATCAGAGGATATATGAAAGGGGAGCACCCAGTCAGGTCCTCTTAAAATGGGAGTTGTAGACAATTGATGTTTAAGTTCATTGAATGCTTTTTGACAACCATCAGTCCACTTAAATTCAGCATTTTTCATAAGTAACACAAACAAAGGAGAAGCTATTTTACAAAAATCCTTGATAAATCTTCTATAATATCCAGCATGTCCTAAAAAACTTCTTACATCAATTTGTCTTTCCGAGATAGGAAGAGTCTAAATTACTTGTACTTTAGCTGGATCAACTTGAATTCCCAGGAATGAAATGAAGTGTCCCAAAACAATACCTTGATTCATCATCATATGACATTTTTCAGTACTTAAGGCAAGATGTGATTCTATACACTGTTTAAGTACTTTTTCAAGGTTTTGTAAAGCATCTTCAAAAGTCACACCATAAGGAGTAAAGTCATCCGTAAATATTTCTAAGGAATCATTAAGCATATCTGAAAAAATTCCTATCACTGCTCTTTGAAATGTTGCTGTGGCATTACATAGTCCAAATGGAAGAACTCTATAGGCAAAAGTCCCCCATGGACTAGTAAAAGTGGTCTTGTCCTGATCTTGGGGTGCAATATTGATCTAATTATATCCACTAAATCCATCCAAAGAGGAAAAGAATCTCTTACCTACCAAATTATCTAGTACCTGACCAATAAATGGTAAGGGAAAATGATCTTTCTGAGTAGCCTTATTTAGAGCTCTATATTCCACACACACTCTCCATTTCCCATTTTTATTAGGTACTATTACTAATGGTGAAACCCATTCACTATCAGATATAGGATATATAAATCCTGCATTCAACAGTTTTTGAAGTTCTTCCTTCACAATTTCCCTTAAATTGGGATTCATTTGTCGTTGGGGTTGGCAGACTAGGCAGGATCCTTATTTAATATAAATACGGTGAGTACATAATTCAGAAGAAATTCCCTTCATATCTGTGTAATCCCATGAGAATGCTTGTTTATTCTCGTGGAGTAACTTCATTAACTATTGTGTTTCAGCGTCTGTTAGGTTAGGGTTTATATTTAATTTTTTTCCAGGCTCGATTTCGACTGCTATACTTTTGGAGGGGGTGTCAGCTGATGTCTGAGATAAGTCTTCAGTTTTAAGATTTTGCTGTGATTCAGATTCCAAGATTGTAGTCAAGTGATCATGTATTTCAGAGTTAACCGAAGAAGGTTCAGAAATAAAGCTACTAATTAATTCATCTTCGGTTGAATCTTTAAAAGTTAGGTCTTGTCTAACAATCAATATGGGTTGAGTCTCATCATCCTCATAATCTAACCACACAGAGTTATCATTATTAATCATAGGTGTAGCATAAGGGTACAGAGTAGGCTGTTTGGTTTCACATTCATTAGAAATTTTCATTGAACCTGACCTACAGCTGATGAAGGCATCTGCTGTAGCCAGCCAAGGTCTCCCTAAAATCAATGGATGACCCCCCAACTTTGTTTTGGTCTGTAACACCACAAAATCAGCTGGGTAGTTCCAAGATTTGACTGAAATTATCAGGTCTTCAATGACTCCTTCAGGTTTGATTGTGGACCAGTCAGCCATCTCTAGAATGGTTGGGGTTTCCCTAATTAAATTTTTTAACTGCAGCAACTGTGCTGTTTCAAGTGTCATGATGTTTATTGCAGCACCCAGATCTACTAGAACTCTAGAAACAAAGGTTTTACCAACCTGAACTGTGACTGTAGGGTGACCAGGGTCACCATATTTCATAGGGGGGTTTTTTTCTGACATTAGAGCAGCTCGATCACCCATCACATGAACTGTGAGGGGGTCCTTAGCTTTTCTTCCAGGTTTCTTAATACAAATATCTCTAATAGTTCTAGCATAAATCGATACATCTCTCAGTGCTTGTAAGAGTGGAATTTTAACATATAAATTCTGCAGCTCTCCTAACAGATTAAAAACAGGTGGCTCAACTGTTTTGATAAGAGCCAAACGTTTAGGGAATGGTGGCTCTGCTACTTCAACAGTCTTTTTAGAGGATGTTTCAACTGTTTCAACATTGTTATTAGAGGATGATCCAACTGTTTCAGCATTGTTACTAGAGGATGATCCAACTGTTTCAGCATTAGATGACTTTTCTTTTCTGATTTCTCCTTTATCAGAATCGGAAGTAATGTCATCAATAATGGGTTCAACTATTCTTCCATAGCGTAAATGAATGTCATTACATTGCATAGGGGAAACCAGTTGGTTTTGAACATCAATTACTTGTAGAGCTTTATTATTATTCGGGTTGGGGTTAGGTTGTACAGGCAGCTGAGGTCTTATTGTCTGATTATTTGGTGCGGCATTTGATCGTAATGAGAGAGATTGCTGATACTGAGGTAATTGGTTTGGAAATTGGATCTGTGGAGTTGTCCAATTCGGGTTCCATTGATTAAAATAGGTTTGTTGTAGAGCCCAGAGATTCCACATCATAGGATCAACAAAAGGAGGGTTTGGTTGCTGCATGGGTGGGAAATTCATTTGATAAAGGTGTGGGTACTGCATTTGATTGAAGGGTGGGTAATTTGTTTGAAAAGGAAGATGATTATTCCAACGATTAAATGACATGTTATAATTTGTACCTTGTCCTCGGGCTTGCCATTTCCTTCTCTGTGTGAGGAGGTACACTGCTTCAGCTTCTTCTTCAGTTGGCTACAGTGCTGCTTTTATTCCTGGCAAAGAAGGGCATTGTTGAGTCTCATGGTCCTTTTCACAGATAGATCAGATTGGTACCTTGTCCAAGGGGCATTCTCTTAGTGGGTGTTTTTCCCTGCATTTAGAGTAGAAAATAGCCAGAGCAGCTTCTGCTTCTGCCTGCTTCTTTTTAACCTGCAAGGTATCAATTTGTGAAGCAAAAGAGCTTAACATTTCAGTTTTAAATTCTTCAAGTAAGTTACCTATCCCAGCCCGTGTTGCTCCTCCACTTGCTGATTTCTGGACTCTTGAGTATGTACTGTCTTTGCTCTTTGGTTTTCTTGCTGCTCCTCTCGAACATCTTTTACAGAGATTGATAATCTCATCACAGGATTCCTTAGATATGTCTCCTTTTCCAAGCATATTCAACATATCTAAACAATCATCTCATACCCCTTTTAGCAATATTGACTTGAGAATATCCTTACTCATATCAGGATGATCAGATCATTGTAAGTTATATTGTAGCCTTTCCATGAAGTCCTCCAGACTTTTGTCCTTCTTCTGAGTCATCTTGAATAATTCCTCCTTCCTTTCTCTTGTTCAACAATAATCTTGGTATTTAGCCAAAAATTTCTCCTTTATATGGTCCCATGTTGTAATCACATGAGCTCCAAAGCTCATGAACCATCTTAATGTGTTCCCCTTTAATGTAGCTGGAAACAACTTCAATTTCTGAGCAGCATTAACATAGTCATACCTTCTACACAATATATCAAATTCAAAAAGAAATTCATCAGGATCTTCTATGGATAACCCATAGAAATTGGGTAATGCTGAAAGTGGGATATTCTTCATAGGAGTTGCTCCTCTAGGGAGATCTCCAATGGGGAATTCCAGGGTGGAGAGAAAATTTTCTCCCCTTCCCTCTATTCTGCAACCTCCACCGAAACGTCCTTCATTTTTATCCTCCATTGGTTGTTTTCCTGATGCGCTTGCCCGATCTTCGAAGTTTTCTGTTGGAATTTCAATGTCCTGCACTGGGTCCTCCACCTTAACTTCCTCTATTGGTTCTGCTACTGGTCGTTCGTCTTCTTCCACTGGTTCCTCAGTATATTCTAATGATTCTATAACCCTCTCTGGTCCCACTACTTCCTCTGTTTGATAATCTGTCTGGGAAGAGTGTTGGACCTGTGGCCTTCGAGAGCTTAACCTCTGGGATGTCTCAGCTTTTGAAATAATATCGTCAATAAAAGTTTTTCTTCGTCCTCCTTTGCCTTTGCCACCTGAATGGTTAACCTTCTTGCATCCTCTCATGCATCCTACTTTTCTAAACAAAAATGTTAATACCCTTAAAATCTTCAGTTGCCTTCCCCGGCAATGGTGCCAAAATGTTGGTCACTTTAATTGTTTAATAATAAAAAAGTCGAGTGCCACATAAATTATCAACCCTGGAAAGTCTGATTATTCCAAAGGTGACTACGTACTGTATGTACTCAATCTTAATGGTATTAAAAGCTGTAGCATAAAAAGTCTACTATCTATTAAATCCCTACTCTATGTTACAACAGTTACAGTAGTTACAGTCTGTTGCAGAAAATGAAGTAAGAACAAATAACTTAAAGGAAACAAATCTGCAAAAGAAAGTGATGGCTGTCCTGCAACAAAGGATCAGGACCCTATCTTCAGAGTAAGGACTTTCACCACCTTCCTCTGTTGTCCAGTTCACCCATACACTCTGTAAATCCTAATCACCGGTGAGGCACTCATATGCAACATCAATCAGTTAAAAAGGAAAACAGGGTTTCAACAAAAGTAAATATCATTAGAAGCAGTAACTATGATATAAACATAAATCACACACACACCACACAACAAAAATAAGATGGGTGAATCTTGTGATGAAGGTGGGCCCTGTCCTTCTCACAAGATTCCCCAGAATACAGGAATTAAAATAAAATACTCAGAACAGAATTGTATTCATCTGCCAATAAATCATATTACAAAAAGAGATTCAGTCTCATCCCTTCACTACAAGTTCTGTGTTATAGTTTGTTCCCCTCCTTTCTGTCCCTCTCTCTAATGTAGATGTCTCCTCTTTGTAGAGGAGACATCTATTACAAAAGATTTTCATACATTCTCATTCAACCCTTTTGTACCAAAAATAGGAAAGTTAGTTCTTGATAACAAAACATTGTTACAATCATGAGGATCATGATCATTACGACCAATATAGTAATCGGTCAGACTCCTTTGCCGATGCAGATTTGTTACGTAAATCTCAACTGTTCCTCAAAGTGCGCGTGTTGTTCATGCTGTTTCAGCTTCGGGGTTCATGCTATTCTTGCTGTTTCAGCTTCACGGTTTGCGTTGTTTCCACTATTTCAGCAACGAAAAAATGTGATCCTGCCAGTTAGGCGGTTTCAGCAATTGGTCAGCACTTTAATCAACTTCAGGGAACAATTATAAAGATAGCATGATTACGTGTTGAATAATTAACCATATAGTAATGAGGAAAGTTACTCTGTACATTTTGGAGTGATTAAGCCAAAACACTACCAAAGGCTTTCAACTAAGGGTTGAATAGGGTAATATAATGGCAAAATATATAGTCAAAAATAGACAATATGGGAACCTAACAAGTTTCTTCAAACTGTTTTTTGTTTTTTATTGAAATCTTTTATAGACGTTGTTTTTCTAGTTTACAGAAGCATATATACACATGTTTCCTTTAGTAAACCTAAGTATACACAAGTTTCCTTAGGCTCAGTCGTGTATACACGCAGATGTACATCAATACAGTCGCATATATCTTAAAATTTTCAAGATTTTTCAAATCGTTTTTGTTTCTGAAGGTTTGTCTGTTGGTCTGATTCAGTCCTAAACAGTTACTTTTCTGCGTCAATCTTTAGTTTTACAGCAAGTATCTGATTTCAAATTCTCTCTGATTGTGGAAAGTGTTGGTATTATTTGTTTTTGCAAGCGTCATCGTTTTTGTTTAATCACAAAAGATTTCTATCTAGGAATATTTGTTGCTCTGATTCCTCAGGGTAGGAAGATTGATCTCAATCTTTGTGTCAAATCTTGTTTTGTTGACATTTTTGTTTTCTTGTCGAAACTACTTTTTTGTGACCATCTACTTTTCTTGTTTTCCGAAACTTGTTGATTGAAACTTTCTTGAAAATTGTATTTTTGATCTTTTGGCCTTTGTTGCCAAGCTCTTATTGCTACTTTTGATTGTTAAGAGCATCTCGAAACACATTTTTTTTGTTGAGTTTTCATCCATTTTGTGTTGTCAGCTTGCAAAGTGTTTTGTTGCCGATTTTTCAATCATAAAGTTTCAGTCTTGTTGAGAGCACTTTTGAAAAGACATTTTTTCTTTTGCTTTCGAAGAAAACTTCTTGAAAAACTTGGTTTTTCTTTCTTGAACTTTGTTTTGATTTAGTTTCTTTTAGTGAATGAAAGTGCATTTTTGTTTGTCTTGAAACTTGCTTTTAGTGTAGAGACAAAAATGAACATTAGCAACTCATATTCCATCTAAACATTTTAAGTGGAAAATCATATTGATAAACAAGTTACTTTCATTTCTTGATTTAGAGTAGTCTTAAGTCTTGCATCAGCATGTAGGCATTGCATTAGGATAAATTTGCACATTTTTTTAGGACATCCATAGTTTTGTTAACTTTTTTGAGTGTGAAGCTTGAGTAAAAGAAAAGAAAAGAAAAATTTGTTGGTTTCTTTGAAGTTCCTCTAAACCTAGTAGAAATTTCTTTCATTGAAGAACAAAACAAGAGCATTTGCATGTAGTTTGGTTTTTATTAATTTATTTTGTGTCAAAACACCACAAGTTTCATTTCCACTTATCCCTTGACTTAAGAACAACCCATTTAAAAACAAGCGCTAATTAAAATATAAGAGAACTTTTTATAATTGTCAAGTTAGACACACCAACACGTTTTAGGATATTTTATGGCCTTCGATTAGGTGAGTGGAGAGTGAACTCTCCAAGGCCATTTAAATTGTCAAACATAAGATTCTGAATAGTGAGTGAAAATCCAATAGCGTTAGGGAGACCAGGAAAGCTCTGAATCTGGGAGCTAAGCACGAGGGTTTTTGAAGATAAGGAAAAGAGATACCCCCTCTCCTACTTGTCGGATCTAACCTCAAGACTGTTCCGCCTAGGTTTTGATACTAGTTAGTAACCTTAGTTGCTACTCCTAAGGATCTACATAGGTGGTTGTGGAGGTGCATCTCATGGCACCTGAGGTCGACATTGTATCACTCTCAACGATACTACTGGAGGGAACCCTTGCGAAGCTTGGGGGCTTGCACCAGCGTAGGCTGTTGTTAGGAGGTCACCGTAAATTCCTCTATTACCTTCGCTAGTAGGACTGGGCCGTCATTATCCCAGACTATCTTCGGAAGGCCCCTTACTTCACTTTCTTGTATTTTGGTGTTCGGCCCTCATCACCCGGAGCGGAAATACTCAAAAATTGTTTGACTGGATGATATCTTCTAAGGAACTTTTTAGTGTGTGCTTTATGCTCATAGTTGTCCTAGCTTTCAATTTTTTGAGTCTTTAGTTAGATCTTCGTAAAAAATTCAAAGTGGTTGACCGATCACCCAGACAGTCTCGAAGACTTCGTGGTCTTTCACCACCAAGTTTAGAGCCTTCTGCTAGAAGGCGCAGAGGTAATACTTTCAGTGGGTTTCATCCTGTGGTAGCTGATGCATCGGGGATTGATCCTCCTCAAAGGGACATTAGTGTTCAAAATAGGCCTGGTACTTCCACGGAACAAGAGAGGAACACTCCTCTTCTTTCTCAAGTTCTATTTTGACTAGAAGATAACATAGAAGTAGAAGAATTTAAAGAGTCATTAGTGGCGTTGAATTCTCCCCTACCTTCTAGTTATCTAGAAGTATTACAATACGTTGGGTCTCTTACGCGTAGATTGTCAAGTCTAGGTCATATTAGACACTTACCATCGATGACTACTACTGGAAGCATGGCTTCTACCACAAGTGCTACAACTATGCAGATTCCAACATCAGTACAATGTGGAGGAACCATCTCCATCCCCTCTGCATCTTTATTTGGGTCTTTTTCTAGCACATATTTAGTTGGTTCTACCTCCATTCCTTCTACGAGTGGAAATTCCCAAGCCAATGCTTTTAGTACTAGATTCTTCCCATTTGACACCCATTCACAGGGTATTCCGTCAGTTCCATTTAGTGCCTCCACATCCATGATGGGTGGATCAGCTTCATTTCAGGGTTTTCCTTTTGGAAGTGGTCATATACCACATTCCAACCCGACGATAGGATCTATGCCTTTTTCTGCCACAGGACAAAGCAGTAATCCCTTTCAAGGTTGGACTAACCTTGTGGTTAGTGGCATGGGAACTGGGAATCCATTTTTAGGCCAACAAGGGAAAAGGCCGTACTCCACAGTTAGTTTGTTTTGAAATATTCCTCCCTTAGCTTCTGCTTGGAATCCTTATCAGGGGTTATCAACTCCTTATAATCCTTTAGGAGGGAGCTTCATCGGCTATGGAGGTTTTTTGGCCGGAGTTGGTCAAACTCCGAGTTTTGCTAGATCACAAGGTCTGCCTTTTGGTTCAGCTGTTTTTGCAGGTTACTTCAGGTATCCTGATGCCTTCCAAAATATAGGCCAATATTTTCAGAACTTTGGGAACTCCGCCCAGTCAAGGTGGAAACCCCAAGTTCCTCTTAGGCTTCCCTTTTTGGCAACACTGAACTTGTCGGATCTCATGAAATTAACAAACGATCCAATCAAATACAATCTGTCCTAGCCTACGGTCCCAACCAAACACCCTTCAGACATTCCGAAGTTCGAGGGGAAGGGCAGTGAAGACTCGAGCGACCACGTAACCACATTGCATTTGTGATGCTCATCAAACTCCCTTATTGATGACTCGATTAGGTTGAGACTTTTCCATTGCACCTTGATTCGTAATGCGACCAAGTGGTATATAGGGTTTCTAGGGGGCATCTTTACATCTCTCACTGACTTAGCTAATATTTTCTTAAATCATTTCCAGTTGCCCATCCATTATGATGTCGGAACTGAACTTCTAGCCACTTTTCGTTAGGATACGGTAACTCACATTTCTGATCACATTCAGGAATGGAGACGGAGAAGAGGCACATTAACGCCGAAATTCCTCTGAAATATTGTCTCGAATGGTTTTTGAAGTGTTTACAACCTGAGATCTCTAAGGATGTCTCCATGTCCGAAGTCTATTTTGAGGAGCAAGCTATTTTTAGGGCACATCAATTCGAATTGATTTACTCTCAATCTTTTATCCTACAAAAAATCTTACCAGATGCTCCTAGATCTAAGGTTGATATAGCTAAGTTGAAGCCAGGTCCTCATGTGGATGGTATCGTTGGATCAGTAGACACAAATGCGGTGAACTTGTTGAGCCAATTGTGGCAGTTGTCTTTACAAACTTCTTCCAACAACCAGGTCACATCGTCTAACCCTTCATCTTCCCAACCCTCTTCAGTTAATTCCATACAATCTACCAACCCCAAAGGAAATCAAAATCCGAATGGGAAGAAGAAAGGACGAGGTAAGAAAATGAGTCAAGATGGGAAGGCTGATGTAAATAATCCTTGAAATAATGCTGGTGGTGGTAGAAATGAGTCTAAAAAGAAAGTCAAGTTTCCATGAAAGTTATGCAGTGGAGACATTTAACTCATCTCTACCCCAAGATTCAAGACACTCAGTGCTTGTTAGGGAAGCAAGGGACTTCTAGTTCTAAAGCTATGTTAACCAACCCTTTTCCCCAAGGGCAGCAACTTCTTGCTGGCGCAAGTTCAAACCCTCGTACCTCCGCAGGGGGCAACTAGGAAGGAGAAAAGTCATCGAATGTTTTCATGATGGGTTCCAATGTCCATGTGGCCACTTAGTCACATGATTATGGTGAAGCAGAAACTTCCAAGGAGAAAACTGCTCCCAGAAATACCGACCTTCATATTGAACAACCCTTGTTGAGACTGCACCACGGATACCGAAAGGTTCCGCTAAACGCACAACTATTAATCCTAATGCTAGGGCTGCCAAGAATTACTCCATTTTTGAGGATCTGGATCAGAGTCCATGCGGTTTGTCTGCTTTAGAGGTTCTCCAATCATGTCTGGCTCAAAGAAGTGCTTTACTCTCGGAGATTGGGGCAGTTGATCCAACTAACTCTTTAATCCTCACTTTTGATATGTTAAATTTCAAAAAATGACTCCCTTATCATATGGCTTTCCAAATAAAGTCAACATATCAGAAAATTAACATTTTTCGTATCGTTATTGATGAAGGAGTTTCCACGTGCGTCATGTCGATGTCATGCTGGAAGGCTATTGGATCACCTTCGGCTATTCCTTCACCTACCCTCCTGACTGCATTTGATGGATATTCTCATAGGCCACATGGGATTTTCCCGACTCTTCCCATATGTGTTGGGGGGAAGGTCGTTAATATTGAAGTAGAAGTCATTGATGCTAACCTAGACTACAATCTCCTCTTAGGAAGGAATTGGGTATACGAAATGGACGTCGTTGTTTCGACTCTATTTCGTGTCATTTGCTTTCCTCATGAAGGGAAAATCATTAAGGTTGATCAATTGGATTATTGTCTAGTCGATCCTCAAGTAACTTCTGACTCTATTGTTCCTTTAGTGGATAACCCTCATCCGGTTACTGAGAATCTAGGAGTTGGGATGTATTCTTCATTGATGGGTACCTTTGATCATCCCTCTCCTATCACTAAAATCAATGTCATTTCATCATCTAAGAAGTCTCCTTGAAAAGAGTTCTTTTGAACTCATTATTTTTCAGACCCTTGGACCTTGCCTTCACATAAGACGACATTAGCTGAAGGACAAGTTGATGTAATGGCATTCCCTATTTCTGCAGCTGAGCTTAGATACCAGTCTATCGTTAACTCTGCAGATGACCACTCTACTCCTTTTTCTGAGGAGGAGCTAGATGGTGATGTGGCCCTAGCCTGGACCCTTGATTCTACCTCCACCTTGGAGTACATAGATACGGTGTTACCTTCCGAAGAAGAAATCCTAGAAATAATGATGGGTGTAGATTGACCTTGGGAAGACTTACACCATCATTCATATTTTCTTCCTGCATTGCAGGAAGTAGAATCTAGGTTCTCCGAGCTCTTTACTAGTGATGTTTGTACGGTATCAAATCCTTTGGCTCTAGCACACTTTCATGCCGAAGGTAGTATGTCGGTGATTTCAAAAACGATATCTATAAACATCTCTATGAACCCTAATGTGATCAAGAATCTCTTCATCGGAGTCGAATGTTCCCCTGAATAAATTCAAGGAATTTTGAGGTGCATTCGCTTGGTCTTATGAAGAAATTCCTGGCATTGATCCATCTATAGTTCAACATGAGATCAAGACAGATGAAAATGCCAAACTAGTTCGTCAAACACTTCGGTCGGTTAATCCTAGGAAAGCAATAGCCATTAAAGTTGAGGTAGAGAAGCTGCTCAAGGCGGGTTTTATATACCCTGTTCCTCTTACCGATTAGGTTTCTAATCCAGTCCCTGTGGATAAAAAGCAAGGAACAATCTGAGTCTGCATTGACTTTAGGGACCTAAATAAAGCTTGTCCCAAAGATAATTACCCCACACCATTTATTGATCAGATTATTGACGAGTGTGTGGGTAATGATATTTTTTCCTTCATGGACAGTTTTTGCGGTTATAATCAAATCTCTATCCATCCTGAGGATCAACATAAGACAACTTTTATATGTCCTTGGGGTACCTTTGCATACAGAAAGATGCCTTTTGGTCTTAAAAATGTTGGAGCTACTTTCCAGCGGGCCATGTCATATGCTTTCCATGACATTAAACATATCATCAAAGCATACTTGGATGATCTGGGCTCATTCTTGAAAGAGAATTGATCATCCTAGTCACCTTCGATTGGTTTTTGAGTGATGTCATTTTTATAAGATCCAGTTGAATCCCAATAAGTGAGTTTTCGAAGTTACATCTGGTCGGTTATTAGGGTTCAACATGTCAAATGAAGGGATTCTAGTTGATCCCTTCAAGGTTGAGGCAATAATTTAGTTGCCTCCCCTGTCCTCAATTCGACAACTTCAAAGTCTTCAAGGGAAAGCTAATTTCTTGAGGCGGTTTATAGTGAATTAGGTTGAGATCACTAAAGGGTTTATGTGTTTGCTACGCAAAGTAGTTCCATTCGTATGGGATGACTTTGTGCAGCGGTCGTTCAATGATTTGAAAAAGGCATTAGTCTCTGCCCCGCTTTTGAGTCCATCGAATTATGGTAGGGACTTCCTTTTATATCTCGCTGCAGCAGAATCAACCATTGGTATGGTTCTCGTTCAAGAGGACGATGCTCTCACGCAGCATGTCATTTATTATTTGAGCCGAGGCTTGATAGGTCCTGAACTTCGCAATTCTCCGGTTGAGAAGTTGGCTTTGGCAGCTGTCCATGCTATCCAACAGCTCCGTCATTATATCTTAGCGACGGTCAATCCATTTCAATTTGTCCTCAGTAAGCGAGTGATTGGGGGCAAATATAATTGATGGATAGTCATTTGATCTTGAGTTCTTGTCCGCCAAGTCTAAGAAATCCATGGCTTTCGCCAAGCTAATTTCTAAGCTGCCTTGTGGAGAGAATACTATTTATGAGGAAATTTTTCCTGATGAACATTTATTCCTCATCTCTTCACTCGACCCTTGGTATGGAGATATCATTGTCTATGTCCAAACTTCGAAGTTTCCCTCTACTTTCTCTACAGATGAACGTCGGAAATTACGTCACCTAGCCAAGCACTATGTTATGATAGGTGATACAGTATACCGTTGAGGGGTTGATTCAATCCTTCAGCATTGTTTAAGCCTAGAGGAAGCAGAGTCAGTGCTTAATGACTGCCACAATGGAGTTTGTGGTGGTCATCTTTCAGGGCTTGCTATAGCCCAGCGTATCTTACGTGTCGGCTATTTTTGGCCTTTTCTCTTCAAAGATTGTGTTGAAGTGGTCAAACGTTGTCACCCTTATCAAATATATACTCGGAAGATGCACGCACATCCAGCTCCTCTTTTTCTCGTTGTCACTATCGGTCCTTTTACTAAGTGGGGTATTGATGTTACAACTTGTAATTCGCCTTGAGCGGTGAATCACAAGTACATTATCGTGGTTGTAGACTACTTTACGAAGTGGGATGAGGCCATGCCCACTTATAAAAATGATAGTGAAATGACAACATTGTTCCTTTTTAATCAGATTATCTCAAGATTCGGTATCCCGAGAGAGATTGTCACTGACCATGGCAGTCATTTCTAGAGTCAACTAATGTCTGAATTGGCTCTCAAATTGGGTTTCCACCAGTAATATTCATCTCCTTATTATCCTCAGGCCAATGGACAGGTCGAGGCAGTCAACAAAACTCTCAAGATGATCCTACAATGGATAATCGACAAAATCGGTCCAATTGACATCTTATGTTGTATCCGGCTCATTGGGCATATCGAACCTCCGTAAAGACTGCTACTGGTTTTACACCTTTTTAGTTAGTTTATGGGATGGAATCTATTTTTCCTATCGAATGTGAAATTCCATCTCTTAAGTTAGCTGTTGAGCTCCTTCCAGAGACTTATAGTCTCGAAGAGCGCCTCCTTCATTTGGAACATCTCGATGAGCAGCGTCGAGATGCTGCCATGATCAATGAGGCTCATAAGAAAAGGGTTAAAATGTAGTATGATAAAGTTGTCCGCCCTAGAGTCTTTTCTGAAGGTGATCTTGTCTTGGTCTATGACCAAGATAAGGACACCTTGGGGGTAGGCAAGTTTAAGCCTATGTGGTACGGTCCCTTTATTATTAAACAAGTTTTAGAAAAGGGGCGTATGAGTTAATCAATTTTGGAGGAAACAGTTGGCGAAGCCCTGAAACGGGATCTACCTTAAGAAGTACTTTGCTTAAGTAGTAACTAGGTTGGCTTCTTTGTATATTTTGTATATTTTTACATATCTCATCAAGATTTTTTGATATCGATACTTTTTGATCTGTTGTGGCAGGAGTTGATGGATGACTTGGTCTATTTTGGATTCACCGATGCTGCTAGTCGGCACACTCAGAGCCTCGCTTCCACAGCTTGGGTACTCTACTATCGAACCGCTCAATTGATGGTGTCAAGGGGAGTATGCATTGGTCTCGCTTCAAATAATATGGCTGAGTATACTGCCATCATTAATTTACTATCCAAAGCTATTTCTTATGAAATTGATTCATTGGTAGTCTATCTTGATTCATAATTGATAGCGTCACAATTGAATAACATCTATCAGGTAAGGGATCCATGTTTATATTGCCAGTATTTAAGGGTGAGGTTGTTGCAAAGATCATTTACTTACATCAATTATTTGCACATTCCAAGATCTCATAATTGGTTAGCTGATTCTATCGCTAATCAAGCGCTAGACTGGCACATCAATCATTCATCATAATAAAATCAAGCATCAAAAATTCGAACTGTATATATATATCATAAAACATCTTGAGTGTACGTAAGTGTGTCCAAAATAATATACAAAAATTTGGAATCAAATTCCCATAATCATGTCTAGTACATCTAATGCCCCGGCTCAGGATGAGCGGCTAAGTAGGTAATTATCACATTGGCCACACGCCTAAGAGTGCGAACCCAGTCACGTGGCATGCCAACCACATGACACTGCATATCTATAGGAATATCCCCTATGGTAGCCATCGGTACTCTGTGAGTGAGTCTCACCAAGTTCTGTTGGACTGTGTGTAGCAATCACTCTGTGTTTGCAGCTGACTCTTTGGCCCCTCGGCCGCGACATATGTGCCATGGGAACTCATCTGGTCATACTGACCCAATATCTGGAACATGATCATCATATTAATCATTTGAATCCTCCCAAAAATATTTTTCAAAATTCATTATTATATTTGAAAAAATCACAAAAAAATCATAAAAATAAAAATACTTACCTATGTCACCCCATGCTGCGGTCGGTGGTAATACTAGATCAGGATCCCCTTGGAAATCCAACCCAGCATAAGGGTAGTCATCTATGGCAATGATCTGATCCTCCCACTAGGAGAAGAAGTCATCGTCAAATGCAGTCCGTGGGATGTTCCCACCTCCTAGACGTTTCATCAAGTCAGCCCACCTGCCCATTCGTGGATCTCGTGGGGTGCTGATTAAAACTAGCACTATAGGATGAACTGCTGGGACCCTCTCAAAAAAGAAAGAACACAAAATAGTCCCATATCTGAAGTTTTTGGTTTGCCCTCTCTTGATGGAAGTAGGCTGACCTTTCAAGCTGGCCAGAAGAGGAGTACACCAGTCAAATACAATGGTAAGACAATCTACCGCCAAACTCATGGCTGGCCATGATGCCTGGTGCATAGAAGCTGATTCGTTCACTCTAGCTATAGTGAACAAGATTATCCTCAATGATAGACTCTCCACATGTTTGATTGGAATCTGACTTCTAGCCTTCTCTAGATGTCCCGAGCAATATATATGTATGTAGTCCTCGATCGAGAGACTGCCTCGTGTCTTGCCCCTGGAATGTACTACCTCTCCCCTTCGAGAAAGGCGTGTGATGAAATAAATGTCATCCACTTCTATCCTGAGTGGCATTTGGTCAATCATAAATGAATCATCCTCGATGCTCCAGTAGTGAATGAGCATCTCAAGTAGGCATGTGTTTGCTTTCATATTTGGAAATTTGAAGAAGTTTAGCAAACCACATCCTCGTAAGGCATCCAAAGCATTGGGATCATTCATGACCTCATCATCCACTGAGGTGTCCTCTCTTTCTCAGCAAGTGACTGGCATCCAAGAAAAAAATTGATTTTAAACCGTTAGTTTTTTTGTTTGAAATGTTCACGGCATATATGCGGGTCCATTTACATACAGTCGCGTGTAGGGCCCGCGTGTACGCAGGTTTCATATACCCAACCCGCGTATACGCCGTGGTGAAATTTTTCACAAAAAATTCAATAGTAAAACTTAAATTAAAAATTCGAAAACTAGTCACAATTGAATGCAAGACAAGAATAAAGGTTACCTGGTGATTTTGGAAGGATCTGAACGGTTGAATTTGGTGTATGGGAAAGTTTTCTTCTTTTGCTCCAATCCTTTGCTCTCAAGCTCAAATGGTGAAAATGGTGAGTCCAAAAACTATTTATAGGCCTTTAAAATTTTTTTTTTTTCAAAACTTGGTTTTCTTTGGTCTCATGTAACTTTTAACTTTGGAGCTTGGAATGTCGAGAATGGTTTGATTTTCAGGACATTTTGGATGTTTTTCGATAGTTTCGAGACGCTTCCATGGTTGTTGACTTGTCATGGCAAGTATCATTTTCTCACTGGCATATAGGTTAGGGACACCATTTTTCCGTTGCATTATGCATACTAGCCTCCATTTGTCGATACACTTGCCATAGGGTCGATCCCATCGTGTTATGGTTCATAAAACACCTTCACTCATAGATTTTTAAAAATCATGACACGATGGTAGAGCCATCCTTTTCATGGGAATCGTAGATAGCACCTTACTGAAATTTGTTGCCCATGCTGCTGCAATTTGAGTAGGCTCGGGAGTCCTCTGTAGTCCCACCATGACATATGTGATGAAGACTCATTCCTCTTTACTGCTTCGCTTCGTTCTGGCCTTATACCCTAGAGGCTCCTTTGTGTTGAGTTGTACTACTGCATTGCATTTTGACCATTTGCACCCTTTTAGCCTTAAGCCGGCTTCACTTGGACTCGTGTTTAAGCCAACTTTTGACCATGACTACTGCGAAATCAAACTTGCATGCCCTTGCCTTCTGCAACTTGACACACCTTGATCCATGGAAGGAACACATCTTTGAGTGTCTTTGATGAGTTTTCACCTCCCTGCATAGAGCATAGGAACATTTCAAACTCATGAACTAGATCATCTGTTTCACCGACACTCATTGTTTCCACTGTACTATAGCATTCTTTTATTCTTTTTCTAGCTTAAAGAGAAAGACAAAAAAATTATATATTCCAAAAAAAGAGTGGGAACGAGACAATATTTCCACTTATTGTTGGCAGCTAGATTTAGTTGTGTCGCCCTTGAACAAAGCACTCAAAGCAAAGTCTCCTCCATCTGGGCAGGATTTAGTTTAACCTCGGCATGCCTTAACCTTCTTATTGAGTCAAGCCTCCCCCGATTGGTTATCTCTTCCAATCATATGGAGGGTTCGTTCGTGCCTCCTGCATGACAAACTTATACAGAGTCATCATATGCTGCCACAGGGTCACATTGAGTTGTGCTTTTGTTCAAGGGAAGTTAGCTTGAGTTAGCCTCTCTGCGGTGTCTCTTGACTCATTTTTCAGTCGGCCATCCCTGGTTGTCAGTATCATGTCTATCATCACATCAGCTATATTGGTCCTTTACTCATGACGGTTTGAGAAGGTCCCCATTGAATTCTTGCTGGTGGGTCTTGTCCTTATCGACGATAACATCTTTCTCTCAGGATAGGCCTAGAGTTACAGCCTGGCCCTATTTTCATTATTGATAGGTCACCTTGCGTTCAGCATCGATCAGTATCATGGGTCTTTTACTGAGTGGTTTCCCTTGTGTTGGACATCAGCTTACTTTATCACACATTGGGATTCATGCAGTACCTTGGTTTCCATTTGACCCTATTGGTGGATACCTCACCTCTGTGTCAGTTTTCATTATTGGTTGGTTCAGAGGGTTTCTGTCGTGCGCTAGCTACATCTTGTGTACGCCAGAAATGTGCTTTGGTCGAGCTACTACATATTTTTCATCTGATTCCTTCCACATTATTGGCCTACGGGTTACACTCACGCTAGATTCATGAAGGATGCCATAGTGCCTTCCTTCTACCAGATCTTTCCCTATCAAGTACAACTCATTGCTCTAGGGCAAAGATATAGAGTCCATTTGGAAGTACCTTGGGATTTGCAGTCATTAGTGGCAGATCCTTCACTATCGATAATGGAAAACCATCATTGTCTCCTGATTGATAGTTTCTTATAGGTGTTCGACTTCAGCTCATCTATTAACACTTGTTACCTTGTACTAGGTACCTTGACGCTCATTATCATTATCAGTGAGTAGTCTCGCATTTGTTAACAGTATACATCAATGATTGGTAATCAAATGATTTCTCACATGGTTGAATCTAGATCATTTATTCCCATAGTGCAGAAATGTACCACGGCGGTCAGTGAAGACCTTAGGTTGCATCAACATTTATTGGGTCACTTGATAGTTGTTCTTGTTGCTGCTAGTTGATACCACTCTACCTTATATGTTGCAGTCATTCATGGTGATATTCTATATGCTGCCACCTAAGTTTTCAATGTAGTACATCTTACTCCATCATGTTCATTTTGGTACCTTTTGTGATCAGTCTTTGATATCAGTGATCGGGTTCATTCTTCAGCATCATTGACATTCTTATATGTGATATTCAGACATGTACTTGTTTGATCGTGATCAGATGATTCATTATGTATTTTCCAGTTCTTTGTACTTGTATACTTAGTGGATCCTCTTATACTTGATATGTAGACATGCTTTACGTTCTCTGAGCATGAGTATGCCTCCCTCAGACAGTGTGTCTTTCTGAACTACTTTTGTGGCTTGGCAGGTTGAACTCTGGTGAAGTCCTTCTCAGTTTTTGACAAATTTCATTTCCATGTACTTGCTTAATACATTTCAGCCATCATGTACCCCTTTTGACCTCATATATTAGGGGGCATTTGTTATAGCTCCAAATCTCACTCTTGATGTTTGTGATGCTGCACTCATGGCCTAGTGCAACCCCTCCTTCCAGACTTGGTCCAAATATTCAAAAAACAGTGTTTTACTCCCTATACGCGAAATTTCACTGAGCTAAACGCGTGTGTGCGTGGGTCTATGTATACCCAACCCGCGTATGTCTTAAAACACTTAAAAAAATTAAAACTCCTTAATTTTGGGCGGAGTTCGCGGGTTTTACCTGCTGATTACCTATTAGTGCCCGTGGCCCAACTGTTCCCAACGAATTCCCAACTAGAAAACTACTTTGGGAGAAGTATAAAAAGGCTTCAACGGGAAGGCCTAAGGGAGGAGATAATAGAGAGAAAGATCACTCTACTGAGATTTTCCCTGACCAGGTCTGAAGATCCTTGTGCTTCCAGCAATTCCCACATTTGCAAGAAACCCTTGTTTCCTTGTGTGATGATGTCTTTCTACTTGAGAGTGTTGGGTCCCTATAATACTAGTGATTACCCCATTACTATTGTTGTTGTATCCCTTATTAATATTTTTGTGCCACTATTGTCCCCAGATTGTTATTACTGCGCCCCATAGAATCCCTCTATTATTATTTTTGTGGCTTTATAATATTATTGTTAGGTCGGCGAGGTTATATTGTGACTCCTTAGACTCCTATACATAGAAAGGAGGTTTTGTTATTTGAATCATCCAAGAATTGTTCATTTGTGTACTGTAAAGGAGGTTGCCCCCTTGAAGAGGCCGAATTATAAGGCGTTGATTTCTCTTTTCTATCTTTTTGTGAGCTAATTTCATAACATTTGTTATCAGAGCTTTGGATTCTAGGGTTTCGCTACTCCAAATAGGTAATCTTGGAATTTTCACTATAACTTTTTTCCTGCAATGTTTCAGAAGCCAAAAAAAAAAACCCATTTGAGAAGAAATCATGTTGAATCTTGGGTCCAAAATTCTGAGCTTTTTGTGCTATATTTGTAGAGATATGATCAGAGGAAGTTGGTATTTTTGCAGACTCCTGAATTACATTCCAAACAGGTGACCTAGGGAAAATCATCATAACTTTATCTCTGAGAATTGGATTGAAATTTCATCAATAGGTATAGAAAGAGGATGAACTTTAGTTTGTTTTATATATCTTTCAGAGCCAAAGGTCAAAACACTGACTCGTGGCTCGTCATGCATGTTCGCTCTACTGAACTAGTCTATAATTAGGTCATCTTGGGAGATTGTGCATAACTCTTCCTTGGAGAATATAATTTGGATCAGACTAGTGGCATTGGAAAGAGGACACAGAGAGCTACTACAAGCCCCAATTTTAGAACTCGGTGATCCGAAATTATAGAGATACATCAGATTCAATATCAAGCTTCTACAAAGTGAAAAAAGGTGTGTAGTTTTTTTTTTTAATTTTGCATAAGCTTGATTTGAAAAATTGGTTTGAATCAGCAATTGATGCCCCGAGGAAAGAAAATGCAAAGACCTAGTAACCAGCCTAAAATCTCTAGCATGAATCATGAGGAAGAGGAAGAAATGCTACATGATATATCAAAATTATGAGACCAGTGCAACAAGTGTCACTTGCACAAAAAGCAACAAAATCTAAGATGGATGGTTTAAGGAAAGATGTAGAAGCTAATATGGATGGTTTAAAGAAAGGTGTAGAAGCTAAGATGGATTGTTTAAAGAAAGATGTAGAAGCTAAGATGGATGGCATGGAAGCTAAGATGAATGGTGTGGATGCTAAAACTGATGGCATGGATGATAAGATTTGAGAATTGAAGATAAATATCAATAAGTTGCTACCAGAAATGGTCAAAAATGGTGAAAGGGTAGTAAAGGAAACTCAAGATGAGAACAAAAGAAATGTTAATCATGATTCTATAGACTCTAATTTTGGATCGAAGACCCACCATATTACAAAAATTGATATGAGGAAGTTTGATGGCAAGGATCCCGTAACATGGATATTACAGATGGAGCAATTTTTCGATCTCAATAATGTGCAAAACACACAAAACGTACGTATTGCAAATTTATATTTGGAACCAAATCAGCTTGTATGGTATCAATGTCTTTGCTCTCATAAACAAATTATCACTTGGGAAATATTTATGGAAGAATTGACAACATATTATGAGGATACAAAAAGCAACAATTTTTTTAGCCAATTGATAAGTCTCAAACAAGAGGGTTCAATATTGGAGCACATTGAGGAGTTCCAAAAATTGAACATAAGGGTAAAAAATATTCCAAAGGAGCATAGGATTGATGTGTTCATAGGGAATTTAAAGGATAATATCCAACATGATGTTCGCCTTTGGGAACCTGATTCATTAGAGAAGGCATTTATGTTAGCAAGAAAAATGGAAAGAAAAATTATGGCAACCAGGAAGCATACCACTCACAACTATAAAGATGGAAGTGTTGTTGCTCCTAGCCTTCCACAACCTATAAGGTTGACACCACAACAATTGGAAGGAAAAAGAGCAAGAGGGATTTGTTACAGTTGTGATAGAAAATACACTAAAGGTCATAAGTGTATTGAGAAGAAATTATTCTACATAGATTGTGAAGAGGAAGAAGAAAAGGAGCAAGAAAGGTCAAAAGAAGAGGATATAATCCAGGAACAAAGCCTAGATAAAGAAGAAATGAATCCAACCATATCTTGTAATGCATTGGTAGGAATTACCACTCCTCAAACCATCAAGATAGAAGGAAAAATCAAGAAGTACCCACAATTTTATTCATTTTAAGGTAGCAAAATAATTGAATTTCTTCTTATATGTAGCAACAGAGTGTCAAGTGATGGTTGAAAATGGAGGAATAATAAATTTCTCTAGAAAGTGCCATAATATCAAGCTATCCATGGGAGAATATGTATTGACTAGCCCAATGCTTTCCATTCCAATGCGAGGTGCTGATGTTGTACTAGGAGTCCAATGGCTACAATCCTTAGGTACAATAGCTTTTACTTTTCAAGAACGTTTAATGAAATTTTATGTGAAAGGAAAGGAAGTTGAGTTAAGGGGTATTGTAGCAAAACTGAGAAAGATAATCAGCTCTAAAGGTATGACAAAGCTTCTAAAAAAGGAACAAAGAGGTGTAATTGTACAATTATGTTCGCTAGATGTTTCCACGTTAGAATCATCTATTTCTCAAGATCTCCAAAAAGTCTTGGACAATCATTCCAAGGTATTTGAGACTCCCAAAGGTCTCCCACCTATTCGTGATCATGATCATGCTATTCATATGATTCCAGGAAGTGTCCCTCCAAACATCAGGTCGTATAGATATCCCTATGCCCAAAAGAGTGAAATTGAACATATGGTTGCAAAAATGCTAGAGGTTGGTACAATTCAACCGAGTCAAAGTTCTTTCTCTGCCCAGTAGTATTGGTGCACAAGAAGGATGGATCATGGTGCATGTGTCTGGATTATAGGGAGCTCAACAAGCTCACTATTAAAGATAGGTTTCCCATTCCTGTCATTGATGAATTACTAGATGAATTGCATGGATCAATTTAATTCACCAAGTTGGATCTTCGTTCAGGATAGACCCAAATCAGAATGAAGACTGCAGACATTCCGAAAATAGTATTTAGAACTCATGAGGGTCATTATGAATTTTTGGTCATGCCTTTTGGCCTTACCAATGCACCTTCAACATTTCAAGGTTTGATGAATTACATTTTCAAACCATTCCTTAGAAAATGTGTGTTAGTATTTTTTGATGATATACTAATCTACAACAAGTCTTGGAAGGATAATGTTGAACATGTTGACAGGGTGCTACAACTATTAGACAAGAAACAATTATATGCAAAAAGATCCAAATGTTTCTTTGGAGTACAAGAGGTGGAATATCTGGGTCATATTGTATCTCATGAAAGAGTTAAGGTGGACCCTAGCAAAATTAAAGCCATTAAGGAATGGAAAATCCCCACATCCATAAAGAATCTGCAAGGATTTCTCGGGTTGACAGGGTATTATTGCAAGTTTATTAAGAATTATGGGAGAATAGCAGCACCTCTAACAACATTATTGAAGAAATATGCATTTTCGTGGACTCCAGAAGCAACAAAGGCCTTCGAGCATCTTAAAGAGGCAATGTGCCAAGCACCGGTCTTAGCTACACCAGACTTCACAAAAACCTTTATTATGGAATGCGATGCTTTAGGAAATGGAATTGGTGCTATTTTAATGCAAGATGAAAGACCCATTGCTTTTGAAAGTCGTCCAACCAAGAGAAAGTTTCTACACAAAGCTATTTATGAGAAGGAAATGTTGGCAATACTCCATGCACTTAAAAAATGGTGACCCTACCTAATGGGAAGATACTTCAAGGTAAAAATGGATCATGATAGCCTTAAATACTCTTTAGAACAAAGATTATCCTCTGAAGAGCAACAAAAGTGGGTCACAAAGATGTTGGGTTATGACTTTGAAATCATCTACAAAAAAGGGAAGCAAAATGTGGTGGTAGATGCACTCTCAAAGAAAGGATGAGGATGTGGAAGCATTGTTGTGTGCCATCTCTATTATCCAACCAGATTGGATGAATGAAGCAAGGGAGGAATGGAAGAACGAAGAAGAAGTGTGGGAACTTATTTGAAAGTTACAGCGAGACTCTAGTACGTCTGATACATTTAGCTAGCAAAATGATTCGTTATGGTACAAAGTTCGCTTATACCACTGTAAGAATTCCTAGCTAAAACAAAATATTCTTATGGAATTGCACACTTCTCCCTTAGGAGGGCACTCAGGATTTTTAGAAACTTACTACAGGGTTAAGAAGGAATTTTTTTGGGAGGGCCTTAAATCAGATATTCAAAAGTTTGTAGCGAAATGTTTGGTTTGCCAACAAAATAAAGTTGAAACACTTAGGACACCAGGTCTATTACAACCTTTATCCATTCCAAGCCAACATTGAGAGGAGGTTTCAATGGATTTTATCATAGGTTTACCCAAGTCTAAGGGAAAGAGTGTCATCATGGTGGTAGTTGACAAACTTACCAAGTATGCACACTTTTGTGCATTATCACATCCATTTAAAGCCAGTACAGTTTCTACTGCATTTATGGAGAAAATTAAAAAGCTACATGGAAACACAAAGATTATTGTAAGTGAAGAGATCCCATTTTCACTGGAAATTTTTGGACAGAATTATTTTCTTGTCTTGGTACTCAGTTAGCTCATAGCTCATCTTATCATCCTCAATCTAATGCACAAAATGAGATAGTAAACAAATGTTTGGAAGGATATCTTCGTTGCTTTTTATCTAATAAACAGACACAATTGGTCAAACGGTTGCCTCTGGCTGAATGGTGGTATAAGACTTCCTTCCATAAAGCAACAAAAATGACCCCATTTATGGCACTTTATGGATATCAGCCACCATCCTGTTATCACTCAGGTTGTCCCTGAAGGTTAAGAAAGGGATACGACTGAGGTAACCACAAACCAACTTTGGACTGCAGGTTCTAGCCAACCTGCAATCAGAGAGGGCTCTCTCTTTTAGATTTAACTTTGTTTGAAAGGATTTTAGGCTAGGTCTTGGGTTCAGGGGGTTCTTTGTTTTGTTTTGGTGGGAAAATTGATTTTTCAGGTAGAGAGGCAGTGCACAGTCTAAGGGTTTCGAACCATTGGGCGTGGAGTCGAGGAGATGAATGCTGTTAAGTTTCCTTAATAATAGTGAGGGAAAATGGAGCAAGATAGCTGCATTTGAAACAATTTCTCAGGTTTTATGGATGGAAAGAGATGCTAAGTGATGAGAGGCAGTTAAGAATCTCTCAGTCGACTTAACAGAGGAGGTAACACAGCGCTACCTAGGGGCAGTTAAGAATCCCTAGATAATTGGCAAGCACAGGTAAATTGGGGTAAACATGAGCCAGGAGGAATTCATATTCATAACCAACTTATTGAGATGAAAACACAGAGAAACAGCAGAAATTGAGCATAGAGAGTATTTAAACTAATTCTAGGCTATTCTATCTTTCTGTTACTTAGATGGCGATAAACAACAAACAGAGGTAAGATGTATTTATTGTTTCAAGCTGAAACACAGGAATTCCATCTTCATATCTTCCAAAACATTGATTATCAACAGACATTTTGCTCTCCAAGCTTTCAGCAATCTTTGGTTATGGAAAAACTAAGATACACAATGCAAGTGTCTAATGAAATTCTCAATTCACCAACCCTTAAGACTATACAGAGGGTGGTATATATAGGGCAAAACTTTCTATCTACTGCTTTTATTACATCTTGACCTAATCAGGTCATAAGAATAATTTATTGACCTAACTCTATCTGGAATTAAAAGCAAAAAATCTCTTGAGCGGCGCTGAGGGTCGCTGTAACAGAAATAAGTAAATGATGTGGTCCTTGGTGGCTTGCTGTAGTGTCCTTTGAAGTAAATATGCATGGGTTCCTGCTCCTCGATGTCTGCCTCCATTTAAAGTTTAAGTTGTGATTTGAGTGCAGGAATGGGCTTTAGCTGCCTGATTTGACTTTCCGGGGGCTCATTAATTCTTAGCTGCTTCGAGCCACTAAAATATCTTCCGCTGATACTCTTTGGCATTTTTTCCTTTTCTGATACTCTTTGACAATATCTGGAGTGCTGATTTGGCATCCTGCGGGTCTAATCACTAATGAATGGCCGTTGTTCGGCCTTTGTATCTTCTGAAATGATCTTCTGCTCCTTTTGGTGTGCTTTGTGAAGAAAACAGATCATTTTTGCGCCTTTTCGGGCTTCCTGGGGCCGCATGGTGAGAAGATTCGCTAAAGATTCCCTGAAGATTCTCTATTTTGGCCCAAAAAATCTTGCGATGACCGATTTGTGCTAGGCGCAAATCGCTCATCAAAAACTGCCTCAGAATTCGATTTCGGGGCTCCGAAGTGCGACTTTCGCGCCTCTGCGCCCAAAAAAGTGCTGATGATGTCAGCATGACGTCAGCATTGTACGGCGGGTGACGTCAGCATGACGTCAGCAGGGCGACATGGTGGGATGACATCAGCATGACATCATTACGTATGGATGATGACGTGGCAGGTACGGTGGCGGGGGCACATGGCAGTGACGTGGCAGGAGGCCACGCAGGCACGTCACTCATTGGGTGACTGGGCAGGGCAGTGACGTGAGCATGTGACTGCGCAGTGGGTGACGTGGGGTATGACATCACTAGGCAGGGAGTAAGCAGTATGTGGCGCACCGCTTTTCGGGGACGGCGGTTTCGGAGGGAGGGGCTCCGCCATAGCCCAGCGCTTGACGCGTGGCGGGAGTACGGCGGTAATACTGCCCATCTCCCAGACGCTAAAGGCCGGGCAGTTCGGGGATGGGGCAGCCTGCCCACCGTCGATCTGCGGGGTTATGGATCGGACGGCTGGCAGCGGATGCGAAGGGATAGCAGGTTAGTGGGTGGGAATATTCCAGGTATATTCCTTTTTTAATATGCGTGGCGGATGGGTTAAAACATAGGAAAAACGGGTTTATGTGGGGGTTTTTACAGGCGCGGATTAATATTTATGTACAAAAATTTGGGTTTGGAGGCAGGATGTGGGTTTTTTGCAACGTTAGGGTGAAAATTTACAAGGAAAATGTTGGGAGGAAGGTGAAAAACATGGGTTTTTGGGCTAAGGAAGAGGTTACAAGCTGACCAGATGTCAAACTAGCTCCTTAATGACTCGGATGGGCTAAAAACAGTCCTAGATAGACTGAGATTTCCCGGAATTATAAAGAGTATGGCTATATTGCGAGGGAGGGATATTTACATAGGGGATTTTATATACATGATTTTTAGTAGGGGAATGGGGAAATTGTTAGGGAGTTATATAATAAAGTTAGAAGTTAATATGGAGATGAAAAGATGGCGCTAAGGTATGAGACCTTAGGCCATTTTGGGGAAAAGAAGACTCACAAATGATGAGTGAGCAGTCCTTGAGTGAAGGAGATCCTCACCAAGGCAAATGTCATGGGGATGATGAAACTGAGAGGCTCAAGCAGATCTTGACCTCTTGGGGGATGTTAGTAAGCGACTTTGGGGTGATGAGAAGAAAGGGGAGGTTAGTGAATCTCTAGCTTGAGTACCTCCTCATGAATACGAAATTGCCTGATAAATGTGATCTGAAAAGAAAAAACATTGTGAGGTACAAAATTGATCACTAATCATGATTCTGCCACATCAAAGCTACCTACCCAGCCTACTGCCCTAACATTTTTTCTTCTTTTTGTTTTGGGTGCGCTTAGACTTGCAGACCCAGATTCACAATTTTTCTTTTGAATTCTCCTATCTAGATCTGCACTTATTTCTGCCAGGGCCCAGATTAAACAGTTGGGTCCTTTTGATTCTCTACCTATCTTCAAATCTGCCAATATTAAACTGTTTAGATAGATGTCATTCTCTATATTCTAAAATAGAAAATTGAAACCTAGGGAGGCCAGGATTAGATTGTCTGGACCTCCTAAAATAAAGAACTCTTCAAAACTGGGACAACTCCTCAAAAATGGAATCACAGCAATGACATTTGAATTGGTACACTTTATTACTTCTTCTCTGGTTTTCTTCTCGGGAAATATGGAACCTTGCTGCAAGAAAGATGACATATTTGGCATGTAAAAATGTCAATCATGAGATATGAAACCTGTTGCAACAGGAGGCTAACAGTGGCTCCACTTGGGGATGGCTTTTCCTTGTGAAAAGTCAAGAACAGCAGGTCATACTGCCTTGATCTCTGTTGTCACCGTAACTGAAAAACTTCTTTGCTCTGGCTGTTAGAAATATGAAACTCTGTGACAAGACAACCCTCTCCTCAAGTGAATTTTTGTGAACTGCTCAGCAACACCTGCTTTCTTCTGCATGCTGGTTTATTATGTACAATGCTTCCTGAGAATATATCTTTGAGAACATGAATTTCAAATTGATGTACTTCCTTCAACATTGGTGTGAAATAAATTGCTGAAATCTTTCCTCTTCTGTTAATCTTTCCTTGCCTGAAAATTGCAAGTGCAAAACAGCTTCCCTTTGGCTCGAGTTGCTGTTATGACATTGTTACTCTTGCCGCTTTGCTAAGATTGATACGGAGATAGGTCTTTAACAACTGGACAAACAACACCGGCTGTGCCTCCATGAACTTACTACTGTTCCTTCAATAATCGGCCTACTTATCAAAATGAATTAAAAAATAGTGCTCATATATACACAATATAACTGTACAAAGATATTTACAGAATTTGTATTGTTTTAACAACAAGGATCGTGATAATGTTTCAACATCCTGCCATTCACAGGACCTTCTTCAACAATGCTGTCTTCCATGGATCTGAGAAAATAGGTGTTGTTTCCCTGAACAACAGAAATAATAAATGGGTCTTTCCATAGGAAATCAAACTTTGTATGCTTGCCCTTGTCTTCTCTTCTTGAGTCCCACTTCAAAACTTTGTCACCAATACCGAAATTTTCAGCTTTAGCCCTCTTATCAAACATCTTTTTGAGATTTTCTTGTAAGATTTGTGCTCTGTCATAGACTTGTTCTCTGGTTTGCTGAACATGAATTGTCTGATTAATTATTCTTTGAATGTCATTTGGTTCAGCCTGAATCTCTTGTAATAGCCTGATGGTGGGAATGCCCAGGGATGAAGGGAATCTAGCCTCCATGCCATATACCAGCTCATAAGGGCTCATTCCAATTGATCTTTTGTTTGAAAGTTTGTCTGTCCATAGGGCATTCACCAGCTTTTTGTGCCAGTTTTTCTTGTTTTCTTCTAGCATTTTCTTTATGATGTTGATGAGGCTCTTGTTAGATGATTCGGCCAATCCATTGCCTTGAGGGCAATATGATGTAGAGTGGCCCAGGGTGATATGAAACTTGTGACAGAACGTGATCATCTTTTTGGACGTAAAGGCAGTGGCATTGTTAGTGATGATTTTCTCAGGGCAGCCAAATTTGGAAAGGATGTTGCATTCAAGGAATTGGATAATGATGGTATCATTGGCTTGTCTACAGGGAATGGCTTCAACCCACTTGGTGAAATAATCGGTGGCTGTTAGGATCCATTTGTGCTGGATTGAGGAAGAGGGATGGATTTATCCAATGAAGTCAAGACCCCATTGTTGGAAAGGTTTTTTGGTGGAGATGGGTTTAAGGGGGATGGGCAACAATTTTCTCTTGCCTTAAAAAATTTGGCATTTGTGGCACGACATGGAAAACTTTTTAACATCTGTAAGAAGAGTGGGCCAGTAGAAACCAACCCTCAAGATTTTTTCTGCTGTGGAATTCTAGTAGAGATGTCCTCCACAATCACCTGCATGGAATTCTTTCATGACATTGTTAGTTTCATGCATGATTAAACAATTTAACAATATACCTTCATGATTTCTCCAAAATAATGCACCATCAATCACAAAAAATCTCAAAGCCTTCATTTTCAAAAACCTCTTCATTGTCCTGGACAATCCCGGGGGAGCACACAGGTTTAACAATACATAGCAAATGTCATTGTACGAGGGGCATTGCAGAAATATTTCACTGATCTGTGGAGTCACCAGCTCCGATTCATTGTCCAGCTGGTTAATATCTAAGGCTTGAAAATTTGTTTCGGACATTAGTTTAGCTAAACCTTGTCCCTTTATCAGCTTGGTTAGTTTTATTTCAATATCGTATTCGAGGATACTTCCGATCCACTTTCCTCTTTTGCCTTCTAATCCATCTTGAGTCAGCATGTCTTTTACAGCAGCATGTGGGACGTAGGCAATCACATGTGAATACAGTATGTACACTCTAAAATCCTTGATGGCCTTGACAAGTGCGTAGGCCTGTTTTTCCATTATCGGGTATTTCAGTGGGGCGTCTCTTAAGGCTTGGCTGGAAAAAGAAATTGGCTTTCTAGCTCCCTGTTCATCCTTCTGCAGTAGGACAACAACTATCGTATGCTCGGATGCAAATGAAAATATGATAAAATCTTTATCGAACTGTGGACTAGTTAGGACAGGGGTTTGAGTTAAGGCAGATTTGATACTCTCAAATGCTTGCTTAGCTTCCAGGGACCATCTTACCTTGGCATCTTTCTTTGACATGTTGCTTAACAGTCTTATTAATTCAGCCAGATTTGGGATGAATCTCCTCAGAAAGTTGATTTTCCCAAGGAATGCTTGTAGCTCTTTTATGTTTCTGGGGTATGGAATTTGGAGGATGGCTTGTATTATCTCAGGGTCGATTCTGATCCCATCTTTTGATATGATGTGGCCAAGTAATTTTCCTTCTTCAAGGCCAAATAGGGACTTCTTAGGATTCAACGAAATGCCATATTTTCTGCATGTCATGAAAATTTACCTGAGGTGCTTGAGATGTTCTTCATTAGATTTGGAAAATGGGGTTAAATCATCAAGGTACACAACCAGGAAGTCATGTATTTCTTTGGTGAAAGCAATATCCATTGCTCGTTGAAAAGTGGCACCAGCGTTTTTAAGTCCAAATGGCATCTTTACATATTTAAATGTTCCCGAGGGTGTGGTAAAAGGTGTTTTGTCTTGGTCATCTGGGTGAACAAGTATCTGGTTAAAACCTGAAAATCCATCTAGTAAAGAGATTCTAGATGATCCCACTACTCTCTGCAATATGTGGTCCATTTTATGCAATGGATAGTGGTCTTTTAAGGAGACTTGGTTTAAATTTCTGAGGTCTACACAAAGTCTGATTTCACCTATCTTTTTTCTTGTGGGAACGAGATTGGACACCCACTCAGAGAATCTGATAGGGGCTATTATGCCTGCTTCCCACATCCTTTTTACTTCTTTTTCAATCGGGGGAAGCAGCACGGGGTTGATTCTTCTCAATTTCTGTTTGAAGGGCTTCTGATTGGGTCTCAATGGGATGGTGTGCTGAATCACTGATGTATCATAGGACTTCAAATCCTCATAGCTCCAAGCAAATACATCTTGAAATTATTTGAATAAGTCAATGTACTTGGGCTTTTGATCGGGTGGCAGATTTTTGGACAGTTTGATCATTTTTGGATTCTCTGATGTCCCAATGTTGTGTTCTTCAATTTCTGTGTTTATTTGTTGTAATTTTGGTTTTCTGGGAACATCATTGGAGTCAAACATGTCTTCTAAAGGGGTGAGGCCAGCGGGCAAAAGTTTATCTTTCAAGTCAATGACCTCAGCCTCTGTTTTGTCTATTTCTTCTGCCTGTGCTTATTTCAGCTGTTCAATGTTTTCATTGTCAAAAACGGTTGGATTCAGAATCAGTTTGGTTGTGGCAGTATCTAGAGCTTGCTGACCTTCATTTTTCTGTTGTTCAGAATCTGTCATGGCATTCGTGTCAATGTGAATATTTGAAAATTCATGCGCAAGGGTAAGGAAATTATTGATCTGGGCATCATTCTCGAATACTTGCCAATCTATGACATTATTTGGGATGGTGGGCCTATGTTTTGTTTTGGCTATGAAATGATGGTGTGGGTCAAAAGGGAGTTTACATGTACTTTGAAATGTGGCCAGGCTGTGTGCATGAATTTTGTGATTTCTGGAAATTTTGTCAAGCTTAAATTCGACAAATGACTGGAGTATGTCAGTAGCAGCAGTTTTGTAGGCTCTCATTCTGTTGTCATTGGTAACAAAATTACCTTTCATCTGTTGTATGACTATATCAGAGTCCCCTAAGATAGACACTTTTACAGCACCTAGAGTTTTTAGCAATTTAAGGCCTAACAGCAGAGCCTCATACTCTGCCATGTTATTTGTGCATTTAAAGTTCAGTCTGTAAGCATGTCCCTCTGCATGATTATTGTGTGTGTTATGAATCCAGACACCTGCCCCTGCTCCTAACTTGTTAACAGAACCATCAAACTCTAAGAACCATGTGATTTCTTGCTTGTTGACAAAGCTAGGAGTGTTATCCGAATTAGGGTTGGGCAGATTTAAAATTTTTTCTTGGGAATGTTCTTGTAACACGCTGGTTGCATTTACTGTTTTGACAATTTCTTTATCATGGGTAATCGTTTCTTCACTGATGTGCACTTGTTGTTCTAGAGCCAGCAGTTTACCCTCAGTGGGTAAATTTATTTTATCATTAAATAAAATGAAAGAATCCATATCAGAATGGATCGAATAAATGGGAAAATTTTCAGGCTTGCTTTCACTACTCACTACATATTTCATGAGCGTTTCTCTGTACAGTCTCTTTGGTTGCCCAAAGACTGGAATGGTAGCATAGGAAAGGTCTAGTTGAAGGGATCCTTGAAGCTTCGCTCCCCATGATCTTGACAGGAGCATACTGTACTTGGGAGGAATGTCAGCGACCACTACATCCATGAGGATGGTCTTGTTAGGATATTGGACTAAGGAGACACAGAGGTCTTTGATGAGGCCTAAACATTTCACTTGACTTGAGTCAAATGAGTACAGATCTTTGTATGGCCTTGTAACATCAAGGTTCAGTTTTTCCATCACTGCTTTGGGCATAAGATTCTGTGATGCCCCTGAGTCAAACATAGCGTTGTGTAACACTTTTTCATGGATATGCAGACTGATATAAAAGGGTGGGTCAGGTCCATAGGTAGATTTTCCATTAACTTCTGGTCCAAACAGCAGCTCAGGGGAATCATCCAAAACATTTACATCATCTTTGTTTTCTGGCATTTGTAATGATCTTTGAATTTGTTGCCTATACACATTGTGTTTAGCAAGTTCTGAGAGAGGAATAGCTATCTTGAGTTTTCCTATTTCTGTCTCCAAATTAAATGGCTTATCCCGTGGAGTCTTGGTGTTGATAACATCAATTTTTTCCTTTTCACATGAACTATCAGTGGCTTTTTCTTGTTTTTCATTGTTGTGGGAAGTATTCGCTTGCGGTTTTGCAACTTCAGGAGTACTTTTTGGGATGCTGTTTGAGTTTTGTTTTGAGAAAGGAGGTGGCAAAGGCTGCTCAATAGCAGGCTACGTGTCTGTTATGTCTTCTACAGTCACTTTACTTGAGTTTGGGGTAGTCGTATCAGCTAGTTGGGTTATGACAGCTTTGTTTTTAATCTTGTTGGGCTGTTTTCTTTCCTTTGTCTTGCTAGGCTCAGAAATATCAATTGTCTTAGTTCTCAGTTTATATTGTTTGTGTACTTCATACGCAGCAGTATCATATCCCTGCTTGAAATCAAAAGACTCACCAGTTTTAGTTTGGAATTGACTGCAATCATGTTCGTTTTGGTCTTCTTGTGTCAGGAAAGTTTGATGCTCACCCTTTAGGTCCATTACATTTATGTGATCGTCTTCTATAGGCTGACTGGATGTGTATCCTTCTACATAGTTATCTTGAAAAGGGGGTCTGATATCCTGGTCTTGGTTAAACCTACCAGCATTTATGTTCTGTGTTTTCCTGAAATTTGGGTTTCTTATGGTGTTGGACTACTGTCCTTCCCACGACGCCTTTCTCTCAACATGTTCTACTCTTTCCCCTAGTCTTTGCAGGCCATTAATGATAGCATCAAGATTCTGGTCAAAGGCTGAGGGTTCTTCCTTAAAGGTGGTTCTCTTTTCCATTCTCGCTATGTTTCTTTTGGAAATTAAGTTGGCTTCTATGGTAACAGCAACCTTTTGCGCGTCTTCAAGGGTTGCAGGAGCTCTTTCTTTTAACTGATATGCCATATCTGGGTCAAAACCGTCAGGAAATTTGTACAAGGCCTTAAATTCTGTGGTATCGCGTTATATACATTATTGAATCTTGCACAGTATTCTAAAACGGTCTCTTGAGGACCTCGTTTAATTGTATCATATTCAGCTCATATGTGCAAAGGATCTTTATTTTTCTCCCACCTGTTAGTAAAGGATAGGTAAAGCTCATCAGGAGTGGTTATGGAATTTGCAGCAAGTGATCTGAACCAAGTTCTTACATCACCTGTCAGGCTCTGGACAAAAATTCTCATTCTCACGCTGTCATCATCTATTTCATAGTTTTCAAAATAGTCTTGCATCTTTTTGGCATGCTGAATAGCTGTGAAGGTACTAGTGGATTCAAAATATGTGATTTTGGATTGGTAATATTGGGGTAAAGCCGCAGCGTTAGCAGGTAATTGCAGGGGTGCATATCTATTATCCATATTGGTGGGGATAAGAGGAACAACAGGGATTACAGGGACAACAGGAGTAATTGGAACAGTAGAAACAACAGTAGTGGTAATGGGGATATGTGCTGTGAATGAAGGTGTGACGGGAGAGCTTTGAGATGTAGATGATGAACTAGGGGAAGCAGGGGTAGACTGGAACAAAACCTTGACAGGAGTTGGAACAGAGCTAGGGTAAGCTGTTTCAGGACTCAAATCAGCAAAATTTTCCTGTCTTTGTTGCTTCCTAAGGACTTTAGGGATTATGTTAGGGTTTTCAAAAACAACTGGAGGATCTGGGTCTGGGTTTGACCTTGTATATCGCGGATTTTTCTTGGGAGCCAGCTTCCGAACTTGTTTTTTGGGTATATTTTTTGGAATATTTTTGTATTCACAAGGGCCAGATAAGATTTTGGAATGGCTGTGTATATCTTAAAACTAGCATGAAGATTTACTGAAGCAGATTTTATCTAAACCTGTTAATGTAAGACAAAAACGGTTTCAAAGGCTTCCTGGCTGACATTCAGGCTTCATCTGTAGTTTTAGGAAATATAAAGCAATTAGAAAATCAATTTCTACAAGGGATTTTTAACCTTCTTCGTGAAACTCTGAAAAATTAACAGAGGGTGTTCCCCAGTGGAGTCGCCATTATGTTATCACTCACGTTGTCCCCGAAGGTTAAGAAAGCGATACAGCCGAGGTAACCACAAACCAACTTTGGACTGCAGGTTCTAGCCAACCTGCAATCAGAGAGGGCTCTCTCTTTTAGATTTAACTTTGTTTGAAAGGATTTTAGGGTAGGTCTTGGGTTCAGGGGGTTCTTTGTTTTATTTTGGTGGGAAAATTGATTTTTCAGGTAGAGAGGTAGTGCACAGTCTAAGGGTTTCGAACCATTGGGCGTGGAGTCAAGGAGATGAATGCTGTTAAGTTTCCTTAATAATAGTGAAGGAAAATGGAGCAAGATTGTTGCATTTGAAACAATTTTCTCAGGTTTTATGGATGGAAAGAGATGCTAAGTGATGAGAGGCAGTTAAGAATCTCTCAGTTGACTTAATCACAGGAGGTAACACAGCGCCACCTAGGGGCAGTTAAGAATCCCTAGATAATTGGCAAACACAGGTAAATTGGGGTAAACATGAGCCAGGAGGAATTCATATTCATAACCAACTTATTGAGATGAAAACACAGAGAAACAGCAGAAATTGAGCATAGAGAGTATTTAAACTAATTCTAGGTTGTTCTATCTTTCTGCTATTTAGATGGCGATAAACAACAATCATAGGTAAGATGCACTTATTGTTTCAAGCTGCAGCACAGGAATTCCATCTTCATATCTTCAAAAACATTGATTATCAACAGACATTTTGCTCTCCAAGCTTTCAGCAATCTTTGATTATGGAAAAACTCAGATACACAACGCGAGCCTCTAATGAAATTCTCAATTGACCAACCCTTAAGACTATACAGAGGGTGGTATATATAGGGCAAAACTTTCTATCTACTGCTTTTATTACAACTTGACCTAATCAGGTCATAAGAATAATTTATTGACCTAACTCTATCTGGAATTAAAAGCAAAAAATCTCTTGAGCGGCGTTGAGGGTCGCTGTAACAAAAATAAGTAAATGATGTGGTCCTTGGCGGCTTGCTGTAGTGTCCTTTGAAGTAAATATGCATGGGTTCTTGCTCCTCGATGTCTGCCTGCATTTAAAGTTTAAGATGTGATTTGAGTGCAGGAATGCGCTTTAGCTGCCTGATTTGACTTTCCGGGGGCTCATTAATTCTTAGCTGCTTCGAGCCACTAAAATATCTTCGGCTGATACTCTTTGGCGTTTTTTCCTTTTCTGATACTCTTTGACAAAATCTGGACTGCTGATCTGGCGTCCTGCGGGTCTAATCACTAATGAATGGCCGTTGTTCGGCCTCTGTATCTTCTGAAATGATCTTCTGCTCCTTTTGGTGTGCTCTGTGAAGAAAACGGATCATTTTTGCGCCTTTTCGGGCTTCCTGGGGCCACATGGTGAGAAGATTCCCTAAAGATTCCCTGAAGATTCTCCATTTTGGCCCAAAAAATCCTGCGATGAGCGATTTGCGCAAATCGCTCATCAAAAACTACCTCAGAATTTGATTCCGGGGCCCCGAAGTGCGACTTTCGCACCTCTGCGCCCAAAAAAGTGCTGATGACGTCAGCATGACGTCAACATTGTATGGCGGGTGACGTCAGCAGGGCGACATGGTGGGATGATGTAAGCATGATGTCATTACGTACTGATGATGACGTGGCAGGTACAGTGGTGGGGACACGTGGCAGTGACGTGGCAGGAGGCCATGCAGGCAGGTGACTCATCGGGTGACTGGGCAGGGCAGTGACGTGGGCATGTGACTGCGCAGGGGGTGACGTGGGGTATGACGTCACTGGGCAGGGTGGTAAGCGGTATGTGGCGCACCACTTTCCGGGGATGGCGGTTTCGCAGGGAGGGGCTCTGCCACAGCCCAGCGCCTGACGCATGGCGGGAGTACGGCGGTAATACCGCCCATCTCCCGGACGCTAAAGGCCGGGGAGTTCAGGGATGGGGCGGCCCACCCACCGTCGATCTGCGGGGCTATGGATCGAACGGCTGGCGGCGGATGCGAAGGGATAGCGGGTTAACATGTGGGAATATTCCAGGTATATTCCTTTTTTAATACGCGCGGCGGATGGGTTAAAACTTAGGAAAAACGGGTTTATGTGGGGGTTTTTACACGCAAGGATTAATATTTATGTACAAAACTTTGGGTTTGGGGGCGGGATGTGGGTTTTTTGCAGCGTTAGGGTGAAAATTTAGAAGGAAAATGTTGGGAGGAAGGTGAAAAACATGGGTTTTTGGGCTAAGGAAGAGGTTACTAGCTGACGAGATGTCAAACTAGCTCCTTAATGACTCGGATGGGCTAAAAACATTCCCAGATAGACTGAGATTTCCCGGACTATAAAGAATATGGTTATATTGCCAGGGAGGGATATTTACATAGGGGAGTTTATATACATGATTTTTAGTAGGGGAATGGGATAATTGTTAGGGCGCTATATAATAAAGTTAGAATTTAATATGGAGATGAAAAGAGGGCGCTAAGGTATGGAACCTTAGGCCATTTTAGGGGAAAGAAGACTCACAGATGATGAGTGAGTAGTCCTTGAGTGAAGGAGATCCTCACCAAGGCAAATGTCATGGGGATGATGAAACTGAGAGGCTCAAGCAGATCTTGACCTCTTGGGCGATGTTAGTAAGTGACTTTGGGGTGATGAGAAGAAAGGGGAGGTTAGTGAATCTCTAGCTTGAGTACCTCCTCATGAATACAAAACCACCTGATAACTGTGATCTGAAAAGAAAAGACATTGTGAGGTACAAAATTGATCACTAATCATGATTCTGCCACATCAAAGCTACCTACCCAGCCTACTGCCCTAACATTTTTTCTTCTTTTCGTTTTGGGTGCACTTAGACTTGTAGACCCAGATTCACAATTTTTCTTTTGAATTCTCCTATCTAGATCTGCACTTATTTCTGCTAGGGCCCAGATTAAACAGTTGGGTCCCTTTGATTCTCTACCTATCTACAAATCTGCCAAGATTAAACTGTTTGGACAAATTTCATTCTCTATATTCTAAAACAGAAAATTGAAACCTACGGAGGCCAGGATTAGACTGTCTGGACCTCCTAAAATGAAGAACTCTTCAAAACTGGGACAACTCCTCAAAAATGGAATCACAACAGTGACATTTGAATTGGTACACTTTATTACTTCTTCTCTGGTTTTCTTCTCGGGAAATATGGAACCTTGCTACAAGAAAGATGACATATTTGGCATGTAAAAATGTCAATCATGAAATATGAAACCTGTTGCAACAGGAGGCTAACACATCCATCACATCATATTTAAGAGAAAATTCTAAGGTTCAAGCAGTGGAGCATCACATCGAACATCAACAACAAGTCCTCCAACTCTTAAAGGATAACCTTGTGTTGTCACAGAGTAGAATGAAACAACAGGGAGGTCAACATTGCAGCGAAAGAAGTTTTGATGTAGGTGATCGAGTATTCCTATGGCTAAGCCCATATAAGCAAATGTCCCTCAAGCAAGCTAAGAAGAATAATAAATTATCAGCAAAGTATTATGGTCTGTACAAGGTGTTGCAAAAGATTAGTACTATGGCATACAATTGGAGCTTCCTGCTGCTTCTCGATTGCAACCAATTTTCCATGTTTCATGTTTAAATAAGGTTATAGGCGACAAGCTCCCAGTTCAAACAATATTGCCAAAACTTTATGAGGAAGGAAAATTTTTATTGGAACTAGAAGCAGTCACAGAAACAAGAACTCGACAATTACAAAATCGATCAATTTCAGAGTATCTTATCAAGTGGAAGAACTTATCTGCTAAAGATTCCACATGGGAGGATGAGAATTTTATACAGAAGCATCCAGAACTACTCAAGCATTGAGGACAACACTTTTTTGAAGGAGAGGGGCATGTTGGGTCCCTATAATAATAGTGATTACCCCAATACTATTGTAGTTGTATCCCTTATTAATATTGTTGTGCCCCTATTGTCCCCATATTGTTATTATTGTGCTCCATATAATCCCTCTATTGTTATTTTTGTGGCTTTATATTATTGTTGTTAGTTTGGCAGGGTTATATTGTGACTCCTTAGACTCCTATATAATGAAAGGAGGTTTTGTTATTTGAATCATACAAGAATTGTTCATTTGTGTAATGTAAATGAGGTTGCCCCCTCGAAGAGGCTGAATTCTAAGGCGTTGATCTCTCTTTTTTATCTTTTTGTAAGCTGGTTTCATAACAGAGAGATCATGGAGTAAGTCATGGAAGGATTTTGTTGAAGGCTTGAGACTAGACGAATCTGGAGGATGGTTCCGCTTGGAGCCTACAAAAGGATGAATCAGGTGAAATCATTCCTTTCTGTACTTTAGTTATTTATAATAAAAGAAACACTTATCTTGTTCCTGATATAAATCTTCTTCATATTCATGATGTCAATGTTATAATTCATATGTGAATGGTTGTTTCTAATCATATAACTAACTACCTTTCCTTATGTTATGACAACGATTTCTTTATGATTCTTGGTCAATATGCTGTTGTACTTTATTGAATTGTTTATTTTGCAGGTTGAAGGATTAAAAGGAACTCAAAGAGGGTTTGGACACTAACTGGATCTTCTCAAACCAAGGACCTCAGGTGCACCCCTTTTTCATATAGTTTGTTTATATTAGCATCATGGTTGTGTGGAATGTGTGTTTCTTTGTGTAAATAACCTCCGATCTTCTAGGGTATCAACCCAAGACCCTGGAGGAATTTATCCCTTAATAATGATAAAAACATTGCTAGCTATTAGTATGCCACACAATAGTATTGACTGAACAATCTTTTCTCTTTGAATTCCACTCATTAGTTTCCAAATTCTTTCAATATTTCAATATTAAAATAGATAAGTTGACTTTTGAAATATTCAAACAAAATAAATCATAAGCCAAATTCAATGATTTATAAAGCCAAATTCCTCTTGAATAAAAACATTTTAAGAACCTATAATTAGCCTTTAATCAAAACATTATAATCATTCTTTAATCAACTTGACACATATAATACACAATCAACTTTCGAATCAGCCTTATCCATAAAACATTTGAAAGCATATTACTAGCCATACACCTTACATTTCTTATATGGTAAATAAATTTTCATAGGGACAACAACTTTAAAACACACTAAAAATATACCTTCAACACCTGTTTCCATCAATGGAAATTTCATGAACAATTCGACCATTTAGGGTTGATGGAAACACTATGATCCTCTCCCTTTTGTCCTGAAAAATATACTGCTTATCTATGTTAACCTCTATTTACCCCCCGGCAATGCCTCCCCCACCCCCACACCCCTCCCTTTTAACATCAATCACAAAGGGTTCTATGGACCATGAAAGGGGATACTCCTCCAATCATTGCACAAGCTTTATATGTTTTTTTTTCAACTATGGCACACTTGTTTCTATAAAGCTCTAGTATTTTTATCTACAAACGAAAACCTCTTGAAAGAGTACAACTATATATTTATAAGGAATCCAAAGAATTTAGTGTTTATCATTTTCATTAAATCATCAAGCTAATACTAAGTCTGAAATTGATAAGTGAGTGATTTTGTATACTTAGTTATGAATATTGGAGCATAGAAGAAGGCCCCAAAAATGTAAAGAACCTATTTGGATCATTCTTGAGTCATCTTAATAATTTTATATGCACCAATTGGATTGACCAAATTGTATGCATAAGGGGCATTAAAATTGTTCACAATATACCATGAGCATTCTTATGCATTATGGCTCCTCCCCAAATATTCCATCCCTTATACTAATTAAGTGTACAACCAAATTTGTTGCTAATATTTTTTATCATGCATCATGAATCCTTAGTGGTTAGGTCCCTATACTACTAGTGTAACTGCTTATTGTTATTAGTGCAACCACCTTATCATATTGTTGTTCCCGAGTAGTCCCCATACTTCTATTATTGTGCCTCATATAAGCCCACTATTGTTATTGTTGTGCCCTTACATTATTATTTTTATGTAAAATCTCATTACATTATCAACTCTTAGACTCCAATATATAGAAAGGAGGTCTTGTTATTTGTATCATAAAAGAATTATTATTTTATGTAATGTAAAGAAAGTTTCCCCCCCGAAGAGGCTTAATTTGAAGGCGTTGATCTCTCTTTTCTATCTTTTCGTGATATGGTTTCATAACATTTGGTATCAAAGCTTCGGATTCTAAGGTTTCATCACTCCAAAATAGGTCATCCTGGAATTGTCGCTATAATTTTTTTCCTCGGGTCGACATTTTAGATCTTGTCTCACTACAATTTATAAAAATGATCTGAGGAAGTCAAGGTTTTTGCTAGATCTAGAATTCCATCTCAAACAGATCATTATGGAATGTTCACTATCATTTCTTTCCTACAAATGTGTAGGTTCTGAAATTAAAACCCATTTGATACGAAAATTTATGAAGCTGGGGCCCGAATTTCAGATCTTGTTTTGCTATATTGTTCGAGATATGTTCCAAGACATTTAAGGTTTATGCTGGCTCTAGAATTACATCGCAAACAGGTGACCTTGGGAAAATCGTCATAGCGTTCGTTCTGAGCATCATATTAAATTTTTGTAAGAAATTACAGAAAGAGGGAAGCCTATAGTTTTGATTGTATCTGTTTCAAGTCTGTGTAGGTTTTAACCCCATATAGAAATTACCTCCATACGAATTATAAAACATAGAAAATAAACAATGCGAGAGCATAACACATAAAACACTTATACATATAGATTTTCCCCTGGATCCCAAAAGAGGGACTACCATCTTGATTTTTTGTTATGTTCCTTTCAATGTTACAATACATATTTATACATGCCGAAGCATCCAATACCATTGGCCGAAAACCATCGCATCCAATACCATGGGCCGAAAACCATCGCATCCAATACCATGGACCGAAAACCATCGCATCCAAAACAATTGACCAAAAACCATCGCGTCCAAAACGATGTGCGAAAACCATGGACAAAACCATAGGTATATCTGCCCAACCTAATATAGGGTCCAAAAAAATATTTGCTCAGGTCACTACCCTAGACCCCGTAGAGGGGTGCTACCCACCCCCCTTAAACCCGCTGTCACCCCCCCGCTGTGCAGTTAGCGCAACAAGGGCTAGTTGTGGAAGGAATATCACACAACCCAACATTCTCCCACTTGTTGTTTTCTTTCCATGGGGAGCCATAACAGAGCTTAGTCATTTATATACCCCTGAAATGGTCATTGTATATCTACACTAAGAGAACTTCTCAGAGCTCACAAATTTTGTCAATACATCTGCAATGTTCTTCAAAGCGTGCACCTTTACCAGCAACACCTTTTTGTCTTCTATCATATCCCTCACAAAGCGATACGAGAAATCAATGTGCTTTGTCTTTCAATGATAAGCAAGGTTCTTTATGAAGAAAATTGCACTTTGGTTGTCAGAGCTATCCTTATAGCTCCCTGTGCTAACCCCCATACTTGAACACAATCTGTGCAACCAAACTACTTCCTTGCTTGCATGAGTAACTACCATGTATTATATCTCTATACATGATAATGCCACTACATATTGTTTCTTACTCATCCAGCTGACTGAACCTCCAAATAGGTTAAACACATACCCACTTGTAGATCTCCTCTGATCGAGATATCCAGCCCAGTCTGTATCAAGAAAGCCACGAACATCCAAAACTCTGTCCAATCCTGGTATTCCATGGTAGCACAAACCATAATCACTACTACCACACAAATACGTGAAAACCCACTTCACTTTTGTCAAATGCTCCTTTCCTGGTTTTCACATAAAACTACTCAATACTCCCACTGCATGTGCAATGCCTGGTCTACTATAGACCATTGTGTACATCAGGCTATTGACTGCACTTTCATATGGAACACGAGACATGTCCTCTTCATCTTCTTGTGTCTTGGGACACTATTCAGTAGATAACTTCACACCTACAGGAATAGGAACCCTCACCGGTTTACTATCCTGCATATTAAACCTTTGTAGTATTGTCTCGACATACTTCCTTTGGTTTGACTAGAGCTTTCTCTTTTCCCGATCTATTTTAATTTCCATGCCCAAAATATAGTTTGCAGCACCAAGATCTTTCATGTCGAATTTGGAGGACAATTTGGTCTTAACATCCTTGATAATTTCTTTGTCATTTCCAACGAGCAACATATCATCCACATACAAGACTATATAAATAACCTTATCACCAATTAATTTCAAGTAAAAACGGTGATCTTCTTTGCTTCTTGTGAAGCCATGTCCCCATATAGATGTGCCAAATTTATGATACCACATCCTTGGTGACTGTTTTAACCCATACAAAGACTTATTTAACTTGCGTACAAGTTATTTCTTACCCTTCACTACAAAACCTTCAGGTTGCTTCATGTAGATCTCCTCTTCTAGATCCCTGTGAAGAGATGTTGTCTTCACATCCACCTATGCTACCTAAAAATCAAAGAAACATCAAAAGATAAAAGTAATATAACAGAAGCTACCTTGGCAACAGGAGAAAAAATATCCCCAAAATCAATTCTTGGCACTTGGGAATAACGTTTTGCTACCCACTGAGCTTTGTATTTCTCCACCTTTCCTTCTGCATTTGTCCTCTTCTTGAACACCCATTTGGTGCCAATAGGTTTCCTTCCACCCAGAAACTCCACCAGATCCCAAGCCTCATTTTGTGCAAAGATGTGATTTTATCAACCATGGCCTCTTTTTAGAGTTTTCCATCCTCTGAATCTACTGCTTCATTCATAGTTTTGGGATCATCATCAGTAATAGATAAACAAAAATTTGAACATAAAGTAGATGGAATGTACCTTTCTAGCTGCCTTCTTTCTCGAACTGATCTTCTCACACCTGGAGTTTGTGGCTCTTCATCCTCTGATTCCTCGTTCGCTGTAGAGTCTGGTTCTTCCTCCTTTAGCTCAAACTCTATCTTCTCAGGCTCCTTTGATGGGAATTCATGATTAATAATATCTTTCACATCTTTGAACACCACATCTTGGTTGTACGCAACCTTCCTTGTTACTGGGTTCCAAATCTTATAACCCTTTAAATCATCCTTATACCCAATAAAGATGCACTTTTCATATTTACTATCCAACTTCGTCCTTTTCTCCTTTGGAACATGTACATATGCATCACATACAAATATCCTCAGATGTGAAAGAGAGGGTTTCTTACCAGTCCATACCTCTTGTGGAGTCTTCTCCTCCAATGCTAATGAAGGTGATCTGTTGACCAGGTAACATGTTGTCTCCACCGCCTTTGCCTAGAATTCCTATCCTAACTCGACACCACTCAACATGCTTCTTCCCTTTCCATCAGAGTCTTTTTCATTCTTTCTATAATTCCATTTTTCCCAGGTGTGTATGGAGTAGTCTTCTACCATGCTATACCACACTTCTTACAGAATTCTTCAAATTCCTTGTTGCAAAACTCTCCACCATTATCTAGCCTCAACAACTTTATATTTTACTCTTTATGGTTTTCCACCAGAGCCTTAAATTCTTTAAGGTTGTCAAAGACTTTAGATTTCTTCTTAAGGAAATATATCCATGTATTCCTTGAGATGTCATCTATAAATGATACATAGTACACAGGCTTACCCAGTGATGGAACCTTCACAGGTCCAAACACATCACTGTGCACAAGATCTAATATCTGTTTCGCCCTCTTACCGCCAGAGGGGAAACTCACCCGATTCTGCTTCCCATATACAGAATGTTCATAGAAATAGAAATACAGATAGTTATTACTCATACCTTCTATCATACGTTTACCATGAAGTATTCGAAGTCCTTTCTCTCCAATATTTCGAAGCCTTTGATGCCACAACACGGTCTTCTCTCCAGAGACCATTAGATTTTCTACTCCACTTTCAGGAACCACAAAACTTTTGCACTCGTCAACAGCAGTGCTACATTGCATATTGTACAAAGTTCCAATTCAAACTCCCTACATCAATACCAGTGCTCCCTGAACCACCTTGCAGGTATCCTTCTCGAACACTGTTTTTACTCTTGCATCATCGATCTTGCTTACAGAAATCAAATTTCTAGCCAATGCAGGAATATCTAGAACACCCGAAAGTGTTCTAACCCTTCCACCTTGCAACTTAAACTTTACTTTTCCGCGACCAACGATTCTAGCCTTCATGTCACCCCCCAAGAAGACATCAGTACCGCATATTTCTCATACTTGTAGAACCACTCTCTATGGGGAGTGAAGTGAAAGGATGCATCTGAGTTAATCAACCATGCCTCATGATCTACATGTGTACTTGAAGAGGCCAAGTACACATCTCCACTTTCATTTGAGGTGGTTTTCAATGTTGTAGAAGGAGCATCATCAGGTCCCTTTCCTTTGTCAGGAGCTTTAGATTTACAGTCCCTTTTGTAGTGCCCTTCCTTTCCACATTTCCAGCACACCACCTTTACATGTTTTCCAGGAGATTTAGATCTCCCACTTGATGACTTATTTTTGGTTTTGTTCTGGGAATCTCCTTGTACAGAAAAGGCATCACCATTTAGGCTCTCCATATTTTTCCATCTCATCTCCTTCGTTAGCAAGGATGAGACTATTCCATCAAACTGCAAGGAAGTTGCATTACTACCTATTGAAATAACCAGACTATCCCATGAATATGGTAGAGAACACAGCAAATGGATGCACTTATCTTCATCTGAAATTTTAATATAAACAGATAATAATTGACTTACCACAATATTAAATGAATTCAGATGTTCTATCACCGAGTCTCCATCTTTCATCCTTAGGTTATACAAGTTTTCCAATAGGAACAATTTATTCATGAGAGACTTAGATTGGTATAATGTCCCTAACTTGTCCCACAAACCCTTCGTCATACCTTCCCCTAATACATTCAGCAATATTGAATCTGAGACACACAATCGTATTATGCTCTTTTCCTTCGAATCCAACTTCTTCCATTCTTCATCAAACACTCTCATTGGTTTAGTAATTGGATCTACCATGATCCACTAATCTTTATCCACCAACAGATCCTCCTTCTTGAGTTTCCATAAGTAAAAACTATGACCATTAAATTTCTCAATCTCTACCTTTCCACTACTCGCCATATTCCTTCACCACTAGAATCGATCTCGCAGATCTCCCACTGAATAGTGTCTACCACAAGCCTGAGCAAAACCCCTCAGCCACAAAGGCATCCCCTTGAAGCCAAAAAAGCTCTGATACCAAATTTAGGTTTTAACCTGGTACATAAATTACCTACATACGAATTCTAAAACATAGAAAATAAACAATGCGAAAGCATAACACATAAAACACTTATACACAGAGATTTTCCCCTGGATCCCAAAATCGGGACTACTAGCTTGATTTTTCATTATGTTCCTTTCAATGTCATGATACATATTTATACATGCCGAAGCATCCAATACCATGGACCAAAAACCATCGCCTCCAAAACCATAGACCGAAAACCATCGCGTCCAAAACCATGTGCGAAAACCATGCACAAAACAATAGGTGGGTCTTTTCCACCTAATATGAGGTCCAAAAAAAAAATTTCTCAGGGTGCTGCCCGAGAACCCATAGAGGGGGGCTACTCACCCCCCGCAAAACCCCCTGGACAAGGGGGGCTACCACCCACCTTGTGACCCCCTTGCTGCGTAGTCAATGCAACGAATGGCTAGTTGTGGAAACAATATAACACAACCCAACAGTTTGAAGTTCGAAACAGTGACACATGACACTTTGTACAAGTTTTCTCTTATGAAAAGGTATATAATTAGGTCATCTTGGAAGATTGTGCATAACCCTTTCTTGGAGAATCTAATTTTGATCAGATTGGTGGCATTGAAAATAGGATGCAGAGGGTGACCACAGGCTGTAATTTTAGAAATGGGAGATATGAAATTATAGAGTTACATTCATTTCAAGATCGAGCTCCTAAAATCAATAAAAGTCGATATGAGGAAGTGTGATGGCAAGGATCCGGTAAATTACATATCACAAATGGAACAATATTTTGAGCTACATGATGTAAAATGGTTTCAAAAGGTAGATATTGCATCTTTATATTTAGAACCAAAGCATTTTGTATGGTATAGAGGGATTTGTTCTCGTAAATCACTTGTCACCTAGTTAATTCTCATGGAGGAAATGGTAGCACATTGTGAGGATACAAAGAGCAACACCTTCTTTAGCCAATTGATAAATCTCGAACAAAAGGGTTCAATGGTAGAGCACATTGAGGACTGCCAAAAATTGAATATAAGGGTAAATGATATTCCAAAGAAGCAAGGAATTGATGTCTTCATAGGGACTTTAAAGGATAACATTCAACATGAGGTTCATCTTTGGGAACCTAATCCATTTGAGAAGGCATTCTGGTTGGCAAGAAAAATTGAAAGAAGAAATATGGAAACAAGGAATCTCACCAGTCATAACTACAAATATGGAAGTGTTTTTTCTCCTAGCCTTCCATAACCTTCAAGGTTTACACCACAAAAACTAGAAGAAAAAAGAGAAAAATGGCTTGTTACATTTGTGATAGAAAATACACTAAAGGTCATAAGTGTGCTGAGAAGAAATTATTTTACCTATATTGTGAAGAGGAGGAAGTAAAGGATCAAGAAACATCAAAAGAAGAGGATATACACTAGGAACCAACCCCAGAGAAAAAAGAAATGAATCTGACCATATCTTGTAAAGCACTGGCAAGAATTACCATTCCTAAAACGCTAAAGATAGAAGGACATATCAAGAAGAAAAAGGTTCAGGAAGTGAAAGATCACATCGAGAAAGAAGAAATGAATCCGACCATATCTTGTAACATATTGGCTGGAATTATCATTACTCAAACTATCAAGATAGAAGGAAATATGAAGAAGAAAAAGGTAATAGTATTGATTGATTCGGGCAGTACCCATAATTTTATTCATTGTAAGATAGCGAAGGAATTAAATTGCTTCCTCTATCTAGCACCAGAGTGTTAAGTGATGGTTGCAAGTGGAGGAACCATAAATTGCTCTGGAAAGTACCATAATATCCAGCTATCGATGGTAGAATATGTATTGAATAGCCCAATGTATTCCATTCCAATGGGTGGTGCTGATATTGTACTAGGATTCCAATGGCTACAATCCTTGGGTATAATAGCCTTTAATTTTCAAGAACTTTTCATGATTTTTTCTTCGAAAGGAAAAGAATTTGAATTAAGGGGTATCATAGGGAAACTAGGAGAGATAATCAACTCTAACGGAATGAAAAGCTTCTAAAGAAAGAAAACAAGGCGTACTTGCACAATTATGTTCGCTAGACGTTCCCACATCGAAATCATCTATTTCTCAAGATCTCCAAAAAGTCTTGGACAATCATTCCAACGTATTTGAAATGCCCAAACGCCTTCCATCTATCCATGATCATGATTTTTATAGCTCCAAATATCACTCTTTCTGTTTGTGATGTTGCACTCATGGCCTAGGGCAACCTCTCCTTCCAAACCTGCTCAAAATACTTTTAAAACATTATTTTATTCCTTATACGTGACATTGCCCTAAGGTAAATCCATGTGTACGTGGGTCTGTGTATACCCAACCCACGTATATGTCTTAAAACACTTAAAAAAATTAAATCTCCTTAATTTTTGGCAGAGATAATGGGTTTTACCTATTCATTACCTATTAGTGCCTGTGGCCCAACTGTTCCCAACGAATTCTCAACTAAAAAATTACTTTGGGAGAAGTATAAAAAGGCTTCAATGGGAAGGCCTAAGAAGGAGAGAAGAGAATCACTCTGCTGAGATTATCGTTGATCAGGTCTGAAGATCCTTGTGCTTCCAACACTTCCCCCATTACAGGAAACACTTGTTTCCTTGAGTTATGATGTCTTTCCATTAGTTGAGATATCTTTCAGTGAGTCATGGAAGGAGCTTGTTGAAGGCTTGAGATTGGACGAATCCAGAGGATGGTCCTTCTTGGAGCCTGCGAAAGGAAGACTCAGGTGAAACCATTCCTTTCTATACTTTAGTTATCTGTAATAAAAGAAACACATTTGTTGTTCCTGATATTGATCTTCTTCATTCCTATGGTATCAATGTTATGATTTACATATGAATGGTTGTCTCAATTGTATAACTAACTACTTTTCAATATGCTATGAAGTTGATTTCCTTCTAATGCCTATGTAGGTTTTAACCTCGTATAGAAATTACCTGCATATGAATTTTAAAACACGAAGAAATAAACAATGTAAGAGCATAACCCATAAAACACATATACACAGAGATTTTCCCACTGGATCCCAAACCCGGGACTACCAGCTTGATTTTTCATTATGTTCCTTTCAATGTTATAATACATATTTATTCATGCCGAAGCATCCAATACCATGGACCAAAAAACCAACCCATCCAATATAATGGACTGAAAGCCATCGTGTCCAATACCATGGACCGAAAACCATTGCATCCAATACCATGGACCGAAAAGCCATCGCGTCCAAAAAACATGTGCGAAAATCATCCATAAAACCATAGGTGGCTCTGCCAACCTAACATAGGGTCCAAAATCAAAATTTTCTAGGTACTCCCCCGAACCCTATAAAGTGGGGTTATGGGTACCCCTAAAGCTCCCTATTAACTACGTGGAAAGAATATAACACAACCCAACATTCTCCCACTTGTTGTTTTCTTTCCATAGGGGGCCACAAGAGAGCTTAGTCATTTTTCCAGCCCTGAAATGCCCATTGTTTCTCTACACTAGGAGAACTTCTCAGAGCTCATAGATTTTGTCAATGCATCTGCAATATTCTTCAAAGTGTCCACCTTTACTAGCAACACCTTTTTGTGTTCTATCATATCCCTCACAAAGTGATACTGAGCATCAATTTGCTTTGTCTTTGAATGATAAGCAGGGTTCTTTGCCAAGAAAATTGCACTTTGGCTATCACAGTCTATCCTTATAGCTCCCTGTACTAACCCCATACTTGAACACAATCTCTACAACCAAATTGCTTCCTTGCTTGCATGAGTGGCGGCCATGTATTCTGCCTCTATAGTTGATAGTGGAACTAACGATTGTTTCTTACTCATCCAACTGACTGCACCTCCAAATAGGTTAAACACATACCCACTTGTAGATCTTCTCTGATCCAAATCTACAGCCTAGTCTACATCAAAAAAGCCACGGATATCCAAAACTCTGTCCAATCCTGCTCTTCCTTGGTAGCACAAACCATAATTACAAGTGCCACGCAAATACCTAAAAACCCCCTTCACCGCTGTCCAATACTCCTTCCCTGGTTTTGACATAAACTTGCTCAATACTCCCACTACATGTGTAACATCTGCTCTAGTACAGACCATTGCATACATTACGCTACTGACTGCACTTGCATATGGAACATGGGACATATCCTCTTCCTCTTCTTATGTCTTGGGACACCTTTCAGCAGATAACTTTACACCTACAGGAATAGGAACCTTCACCGGTTTACTATCGTGCATATTAAACCTCTTCAATATTGTCTCGACATACTTCCTCTGGTTTAACCAGCGCTTCCTCTTTTCCCGATCTCTTTTAATTTCCATGCCCAAAATATAGTTTGCAGCAACAAGATCTTTCATGTCAAATTTGGAGCACAATTGGGTCTTCAATTCCTGGATAATTTCTTTGTCATTTCCAACCAGCAACATATCATCCACATACAAGACCAAATAAATAACATGGTCACCATTTAATTTAAAATACACACAGTGATATGCTTTTCTTCTGGTGAAGCCAAGTCCCCATATAAATGTATCAAATTTCTGATACCACATCCTTGGTGACTATTTTAACCCATACAGAGACTTCTTTAACTTGCATACCAGTTCTTTCTTACCCTTCACCGCAAAGCCTTCAGGTTGCTTCATGTAGATCTCCTCTTCCAGATACCCATGAAGAAATTTTGTCTTCACATCCATCTATTCGACCTCAGAATCAAAAGCAGCAGCAGTAGATAAAAGTAATCTAATAGAAGTTACCTTGGCAACAGGAGAAACAATATCACCAAAATCAATTCCCAGAACCTGGGAATAACCTTTTGCTACCAAACGAGCTTTGTATTTCTCCACACTTCCTTATGGATTTGTCTTCTTCTTGAACACCCATTTGTTGCCAATGGTTTTCCTTCTACCTGGAAACTCCACCAGATCCCAAGCCTCATTTTTGTGCAAAGATGCCATTCCATCAACAATGGCCTCTTTCCAAAGTTTTCCATCCTTTGAATCCACTGCTTCCTTCACAGTTTTGGGATCATCATCAGTAATAGATAAAGCAAAATTTGAATAGAAAGCAGATGGACTATACCTTTCTGGTTTCCTTCTTTCTTGAACTAATCTTCTTACACTAGGAGTTTGTGGCTCTTCATCTTCTGATTCCTCCTCTGTTGTAGAGTCTAATTCTTCCTCCTTTATCTCAAACTCTATCTTCTCAAGTTCCTTTGGTTGGACTTCATGTTTCATAACATCTTTCACCTCTCTAAACACCACATCTTGGCTATACACAACCTTCCTTGTTACTAGGTTCCAAAGCTTATAACCCTTCAAACCATCGTTATACCCAAAAAGACGCATTTTTCAAATTTACTATCCAACTTGGTTCATTTCTCCTTTGGAACATGTACATATGCATCACATCCAAATACCCTCAGATGTGAAAGAGAGGGTTTCTTACCAGTCCATACCTCTTGTGGAGTTTTATCCTCCAACGCTGATGAAGGTGATCCATTGACCAGTTAACATGCTGTCTCCACTGCCTCTATCGAGAATTCCTATCCTAACCCGGCACCACTGAGCATGCTTCTTGACCTTTCCATCAATGTCTTGTTCATTCCTTCTGCAACTTCATTTTTCTGTGGTGTATATGGAGTAGTCTTCTGCCGTGCTATACCACACTTCTTACAGAATTCTTCAAATTCCTTATTGCAAAACTTTCCACCATTATCTGTCCTCGGCAACTTTATCTTCTTCTCTGTCTGGTTTTCCACCAAAGCCTTAAATTCTTTAAACCTGTTAAAGACTTCAAATTTCTTCTTAATGAAATATATCCATGTATTCCTTGAGAAGTCGTTTATAAATGATACATAGTACACAGAATTACCCAGCGATGGAACTTCACAGGTCCAAACACATCACTGTGCACAAGCTCTAATATCTGTTTCGCCCTCTTACTTCCAGAGGGAAACTCACCCGATTCTGCTTCCCATATACACATTTTTCACAAAAATCAAAATCCAGAGAGCTATTACTCATACCTCCTACCATACATTTACCATGAATTATTCAAAGGCCCTTCTCTCCAATGTGTCCAAGCCTTTGATGCCACGGCATGGTCCTCTCTCCAGAGACCACTAGGTTTTCTACTCCACTTTCAGGAACCATAGAACTATTGCACCCATCAACAACAGTGCTACCTTGCAACTTGTACAGAGTTCCAGTCCGAACACCCCACATCAATACCAGTGCTCCCCAAACCATCTTGCAGGTATCCTTCTCGAACACTATTTTTACACCTGCATCATCCAACTTTCTTACAAAAATCAGATTTCTAGCCAATTCAGTAATATGTAGAACACCCGGAAGTGTTCTAACCCTTCCACCTTGCAACTTCAACTTTACGTTTCCACGAACAATGATTCTAGCCTTCTTGTCATCCCCCAAGAAGAAATGACCACCATCATATTTCTCATACTCATAGAACCACTCCCTATTGGGCGTGAAGTGAAATGATGCACCTGAGTCAATCAACCATGCCTCATGATCTACATGTGTACTTGAAGAAGCCAAGTACACATCCACACCTTCATCTGAGGTGATTTTCGCCTCTGTAGAAGGAGAATCACCAGATCCCTTTCCTTTATCAGGAGCTTTAGATTTACAGTCCCTTTTAAAGTGCCCTTCCTTTTCACATTTCCAGCACACCACCTTTACAGGTTTTCATGGAGATTTACATCTCCATCTAGATTTAGATGTCCCACTCGATGACTTATTTTTGTTTATGTTCTGGGACCGTCCTCGTATAGACAAGGCATCACCATTCTGGCTCTCCATATTTTTCCATCTCATCTCCTCCGTCAGCAAGGATGAGACTATTTCATCAAAATGCAAGGCAGTTGCATTGCTACCTATTACAATAACCAGACTATCCCACGAATCTGGTAGAGAACACGACAAAATGATGCAATTATCTTCATCTGAAATTTTAATATCAACAGATGCTAACTAGCTTACCACAGTATTAAACGCATTCAAATGCTCTGTTACCGAGTCTCCATATTTCATCCTCAGGTTATACAGATTTTTCCGCATGAACAATTTATTCACTAGAGACTTAGATTGGTACAAAGTCCCTAACTTGTCCCACAAAGCCTTTGTCGTAGCTTCGCCTGATACATTCAGAAATACTGAATCTGAGACACATAATCGTATTGTGCTCTTTGCCTTCTGATCCAACTTCTTCCACTCTTCATCGGTCACTCCTGTTGGTTTAGTACCTGGATCTACCACAGGTCCAAGAAAAACCCCTTACCAACAAAGGTGTCCCCTTGAAGCCAAAAGCAGCTTTGATACCAAATGTAGGTTTTAACCCCGTATAGAAATTACCTACATACGAATTCTAAAACACGGAGAAATAAAAAATGTGAGACCATAACCCATAAAACACATATACATAAAGGTTTTCCCACCGGATCCCAAACCTAGGACAACCAGCTTGATTTTTCATTATGTTCCTTTCAATGTTATAATACATATTTATTCATGCCAAAGCATCCAATACCATGGACAAAAAAACCATGACGTCCAATACCATGGACTGAAAACCATCGTTTTCAATACCATGGACCGAAAACTATCGCGTCCAATACCATGGACCGAAAAACCATCGCGTCCGAAAAACATGTGCAAAAATCCTGCACAAAACCATAAGTGGGTCTGCCAACCTAATATAGGGTCTAAAATAAAAAATTTCTGAGGCACTGCCCCGGACCCCATAAAATGGGGTTATGGGTACCCCTCAAACCCCCTGTTAACTACATGGAAAGAATATAACACAACCCCACAGCTTGGTCCATATACTACTATGCTTTTGTGAATTGATTTTTTTGCAGGTTGAAGGATCGAAAGGAAATCTAAGAGGGTTTGGACCCTGGTTGGATCTACCCAAACGAAGGACCCCCAGGTGCACCTCTCTTCATGTAGTTTGTTTATATTAGCATCATGGCTGTGTGGAATTCTTGCTTTTCTTTGTAGATAACCCTTGATATGCTAAGGTATCGACCCAAGACCCTAGGGGACTTTGTCCCTAAACAGAATTGGCGACTCCGCTGTGGACAACAGTATTGTTGTTCTTAGTTTGGGTTTATTCAAGCCAATCATGGCTCAGCTGTTTATTTTCTTGCTATGACTGAGTAGTCTATTCCCGTAGGAACTTGAACTGTAAGTTTTATCAATTTCTTCAAACTCCTTTTTCTTTTTTCTTGAGATCTCTTGTATACGGTGTTTTTCCAATTTATAGAGGCATATGTGTGCAAGTTTCCTTGAGTGAACCCACGTATACATAGGTTTCCTTGGGCTGAATAGCATATACACATAGCTGTGCATTGACACAGTCGTGTATACGATAAAATTTTCAAGATTTTTCAAAAACTTTTGTTTTTAAAGATCTGTCTGCTAGTTTGAGTCTTTCCTGAATAATTATTTTTCCTTGTCAGTCTTTATTTTTACAGCAAGTTCATGATTTCAAACTCTCTCCTGTTGTGGAAAGTATTCGACTTGTTTTGTTTTGTTGCAAGCGTCATCATTTTTGTTTAAGCACAAAATATTTCTTTCTAGGAATCTTGGATGTTCTGGTCTTCCAGGGTAGAAAGATTGATCTCAATCATTGTTTCAAATCTTGTTTTGGTGATCTTTTTGTTTGCATGTCAAAAATACATCTTTGTGGCCATTTACTTTTATTGCTTTTTGAAAGTTGTTGTGTGACGATTCTGAGAATTATTTTTCTTGATCTCACGATCATCATCACCAAGCTCTCTTTCGTTACTTTTTGATTGCTAAGAGCATCTTGAAAGACACTTTTTGTTGAGTTTTCACCCATTTTGTGTCGTTAACTTGCAAAGTGTTTTGTTGCCTATTCTTCGATCATAACGTTTCAGTCTTAGTTGGAGCACTTTTGAAATGTCATTTTTGTTTTTTCTTTTGAAGAAAACTTCTTGAAAACTTGGTTTTTGCTTTCCTTGGCCTTGTTTTGAATTAGTTTCCTTTTTGCGAGTGAAAGTGCATTTTTGTTTGTCATGAAATTTGCTTTTAGTGTTTGGACAAAAATGAGCATCAACAACTTATATTCTATCTAAACATCTTAGGTGGCTAATTAGAATTGATAACCAAGTTACTTTCATTCTTTGATTTAGAGTAGTCCTAAGTTGCATAAGCATGTACTCATTGCATTAGGATAAAGTTGTGTATCTTTTAGGGCATCCATAGTTTTGTTAATTCTTGTGAGTGTGAAGCTTGAGTAAAAGAAAAAAAAAATTGTTTGCTTTCTTAGAAGTTCCTCAGAACCTAGTAGAAATTTCTTTCATTGAAGAACAAAACAAGTGCATTTACATATAGTTTGGTTTTTACTAATTTCTTTTGTGTCAAAACACCATAACTTTCATTTCCACTTATCCCTTGATTGAAGAACAACCCATTTAAATACAAGCGCTAATTAAAATATGCTAGAACTTTTTCATAATTGTCAGTTTGGACACACCAAGAAGTTTTAGGATATTTTAGGGCCTTGGATTAGGCATGTGGAGAGAAAAATCTCCAAGGCCATTTAAACTATCAAACATAGGAGTCTGAATAGTGAGTGAAAATCCAATAATGTCAGGAAGACCAGGAAAGCTACAGATCTGGGAGTTAAGCATGAGGGTTTTTTAGGATAAGGAAGAGAGATACCCCGTCTCCTACTTGTCGGATCTTACCTCATGACTATTCCACCTAGCTTCTGACATGAGTTGGTAACCTTAGCTGGTTCTTCTAGGGATCTACATAGGTGGTTGCAGAGGCGAATCCCGTGGCACCTGAGGTTGACCTCGTATCACTCTCAAGGATACTACTAGAGGGCAGTGCTGTGAAGATTGGGGGTTTGTACCAGCGTAGGTTGCTGTTAGGAGGTTAGCGTAACTTCCTCTATTACCTTAACTAGTAGGACTGGGCTGTCATTATCCCAGAGTATCTTCGGAAGGCCCCTTAATTCACTTTCTTGTATTTTGGTGTTCGGTCCTCATCACCTAGAGTGGAAATACTTGAAAGTTGTTTGACTGGCTGACATCTTTTAGGGACTTTTTAGTGTGTGCTCTATGCACTTAGTTGGCTTAGCTTTCATTTTTCTTGAGTATTTAATTAGATCTTAACAAAATATTCAAAGTGGCTGACCGATCGCTTAGATGGTCTCGAAGACTTTGTGGTCTTTCACCACAAAGTTTAGAGCCTTCTCCTAGAAGGCACAGAGGTAATACTACCGGTGGGTTTCATCCTGTGGCAGCTAAGCATCAGGGATTGATCCTCCCCTTAGGGTCATTAGTGTTCAGGATAGGCCAAGTACTTCCGCAGAACTAGAGAGGAACACTCCAATTCTTTCTCGAGTTCTCTTTCAATCGGAAGATAGCATAGAGGTAGAAGAACTCCGAGAGTTGTTAGTGGCTCCGAATTCTCCTCTACCCTCTAACCATCCAGACATATTACAGTACGTTAGGACTCCAATGCATAGACCATCAAGTCCAGTTCATATTACACACTTACCTTCGATGACCACCACTAGAAGCATGGCTTCTACTACAAGTGCTACAACCATGAAGACTCCAACATCAGTACAAGGGGGAGGAACTATTTCTATCCCCTCTGCATCTCTATTTGGGTATTTTACTAGCACATCCTTAGTTGGGTCTACCTCCATTCCTTCTATGAGTGGAAATTCACAAGCCAATGCATTTAGTTTTGGATTCTTCCTGTTTGGTACCCATTCACATGGTATCCCGTCAGTTCCATTTAGTGCCTCCACATACATGATGGGTTTGTTGGCTTCATTTCAGGGTTTTCCTTTTGGAGTTGGTCATATACCACATTCCAACCTGACGATAGGATCTATGCCTTTTTCTTCTATAGGACAACGTAGAAATCCCTTTCAAGGTTGGACTAACCCTGCAATTAGTGGCATAGGAACTGGGAATCCATTTTTCGGCCAACAAGGGAATAGGCTGTAGTCCACAGTTAGTTCATTTCGAAGTATTCCTCCCTTAGCTTCTGCTTGGAATCCATATCAGGGGTTATCAACTCCTTATAATGCTTTAGGAGGGAGCTTCACAGGTTATGGAGGTTTTTCGGTTGGAGTTGGTCAAACTCCGAGTCTTGCTAGATCACAAGGTTTGCCTTTTGGTTCAATTAGTTCTGTTAGTTACCTCGGGTAGCCTGGTGCCTTTGAAAATCAAAGCTTATCGTTTTAGAACTTTGGGGGCTCTGCCCAGTCCAGGTGGAATCCCGAAGGTCCTCCTAGGCTTCCTTTTCTTGCAACGTTGAATTTTCCAGACCTCACAAAATTAACAAACGATCCAATCAAATACAATTCGGCCTGGGCTCCGGTCCCAACCAAACTCCCTTTAGACATTACAAAGTTCGAGTGGAAAGGTGGTGAAGACCTGGGCAACCATGTAACCACATTCCATTTGTGGTGCTCATCAAAGTCCCTTATCGATGACTTGGTTAGGTTGAGACTTTTTCAACACACCTTGACTGGCAATATGGCCAAGTGGCATATAGAGTTTCCAGGGGGCATATTTACATCTTTCACTGATGTGGCTAATATTTTCCTAAATCATTTCTAGTTTCCCATCCGTTACAATGTCGGAACTAAACTTCTGGCCAATTTTCATCAGGATACGACAACTCACATTTTTATCATATCAGGAATGGAGACGGAAAAAGAGGCTCATTAAAGCCGAAATTCCTCTAGAATACCATCTTGAATGGTTTTTGAAATCTTTACAACCTGAAATCTCTAAGGATGCCTCTCTATCCAGAGTCTGTTCTGAGGAGCAAGCTATTTTGAAGGCCCGACAGTTAGAATTGATTTATTCTCAATCTGGGATTCTACTAAAAATCTTGCCAGATGCTCACAGGACTAAGGTTGATATAGTAAAGTCAATGCTAGGTCCCCATACAGATGGTATCGTTGGATATGTAGACACAAATGCGGTGAACCAATTGAGCCGATTGCAGCAGTTTCCTTTACAAACTGCTCCTAACAATTAGGTCACATCGTCTAACCCTTCGTCTTCTCAACTCTTTTCTGTTAATGTCCTCCAATCTTCTAACCCCAAAGGAAATCAAAATTCCAATGGGAGAAAGAAAGGACGAGGTAAGAAAAGGAGTCAAGATGGAAGACTAATGCAAATAAACTTGGTAATAATACTGGTGGTGGTGGAAATGAGTGTAGAAAGAAAGTCAAGTTTCCATGCAAGCTATGCAGTGGAGACCATTTTACTCATCTCTACCGAAAGATTCAAGATTCTCAGCACTTGTTAGGGCAGCAAGGGACTTCTAGCTCTTAAGCTATGTTAACCAACCCTTTTCGCCAAGGGTAGCAAATGCTTGCTGGGGTGAGTTCAAATCCTGGTACCTCTGCAGGGGGCGACCAGGAAGGGAATCAATCATCAAATGTTTTGATGATGGGTTCCCACGCTAATGTGGCCACATGGTCACGTGATTATGGTGAAGGTGAAACATCCAAGGAAAAAATAGTTCCCAAAACTACCAACCCCCTTCATATTGAGCAACCCTCTGTTGAGACTATACCTAGGATACTGAAAGGTTCTGCTAAATGCACGACTATCAACCTTAATATTAGGGCAGCCAGAATCACTCCATTGTCGAGGATCTGGCATAGAGTCCATTTGCTATGTCCACTTTAGAGGTTCTCTAGTCGTGTCCTGCTCAAAGAAGTGTATTGCTATCGGCAATGGGGGCAGTGGATCCAAACAATTCCGTAGCTCTCACTTTTGATATGCATAATGTCAAAAAAGACATCTTCATCATATGGCTTTCCAGATACAGTTTACTTACCGGAAAACTAATATTTTTCAGATGGTTATAGATGAGGGAGCTTCCACGTGTGTCTTTTCTATATCATGTTGGAAGGCCATTGGATCACCTTCGGTTGTTCCTTCACCTACCCTCCTGACAACATTTGATGGTCATTGTCATAGGCCATATGGGATTATCCCATCCTTTACTATATGTTTTGGAGGAAAGGTCATTAATATCAAAGTAGAAGTCATTGATGGTAACCTAGATTACAATATCATCTTAGGAAGGAACTGGGAATACGAAATGGATGTCATTGTTTTGACTTTGTTTCATGTCATTTTCTTTCCTTAGTAGGGGAAAATTGTTAAGGTTGATCAATTGGATTATTCTCCAGTTGATCCTCGAGCAACCTCAGACTCTACTGTTCCCTTAGTGGATAACGCCCATCCGCCTATTGAGAATCTAGGAGTCGGGATGTACTCTTCATTAATGGGTAATTTTGATCTTCCTGCTCCTATAGCTAGAATAGATACAATTTCATCCTTCAAGGACCCGTTATAGAAAGAGTTTGTTCAAACTCACTATTTTTCGGATCCTGGGACATTTCCTTTATCTGCGCCCACATTGGATGAAGGGAAGGTGGGTGGAATAGAATCTCCTACATCTGTAGCAGAGCTTGGATATGAATTTATCAATAACTATATAAATGACCATCTCACTCCTTCTTCAGAGAAAGAGTTAGATGGTGATGTTTCTCATATTCAGACCCTTGATTCCACTTCGGCATTGGATTGCTCAGATATTGTTTTTCCATTTCACGAAGCGATATTTGAAGCAATGACAGCTGTAGATCGACCATTGGAAGATTTTCATCATTGTTCATGTTTTCTTCCTCCTTTGCATGAAGTTGAATCTAGGTACTCCAGTCTGACTAGCGATGTTTGTAGGGTTCCTTTGGCTCCAACAAAGTTATTCGCCAAAGGAAGTATATTGATTGGTTCGATAACTGTACCTATAAACATCCCTAGGAGCGAGTTGGCAGAGCCCCCTGACCAACTCTACCCTAAGAAGTGCTTTGCTTATGTAGCAGCTAAGAAATGGCTTCTTTGTACATTTGTATGTTTGTACATATCTCATTGGGAGTTTTTTGATATCGACACTTTTTGGTCTGCTGTGGCAGGTGTTGATGGATGACTTGGTCTATTTCGGATTCGTTGATGGTGCTAGTCGGCACACTCAGAACCTCGCTTCTACAGCTTTGGTAATCTACCATCCAATTGGTCAGTTGATGGCATCAAGGGGAGTATGAATTGGTCCCGCTTCAAGTAATATGGATGAGTATACTATTGTCATTATTTCACTATCCGAAGCAATATCTTATTAAATCGATTCGTTGGTAGTTTATCTTGATTCATAACTGATAGTGTCACAATTGAATAACATTTATCAGGTAAGGGATCCATGTTTATATCTCTAGTATTTAAGGGTGAGGTTGTTGCAAAGATCATTTACTTACATTAATTATTTGCACATTCCAAGATCTCATAATTGGTTAGATGATTCTATCGCTAATCAAGCATTAGACTAGCACACCATTCATTCATCACAATAAAATCAAGCATCAAAAAGTCAAAACTGTATATATATATCATAAAATATCTTGAGTGTACATAAGTGTGTCCAAAATAATATACAAAAATTGGGACTCAAATGCACATAATCATGTCCAGTACATTTAATGCCCTGGCTCAGGATGAGCAGCTAAGTTTGTGAATACTGCTTTGGCCACACGAGTGAGAGTGGGAACCCAGTCTCGTGCCATGCCAACCACATGAAGTTGCATGTCTATAGGGAGATCCTCTACAGCCTCCATCGGTACTCGGTGAGTAAGTCTCACTAAGTGTCGTTGAACTGTGTGTAGAAGTCACTATGTGTTTGCAGCTGCCTCTTTAGCTCCTCGGCCGTGACGTCCATGTCATGGGAACCCATCTGGTCATACTGGCCGAATATTTGAAACATGATCATCATATTAGTTATTTGAATCCTATCAAAAATATTTTTCAAAACTCATTATTATATTTGAAAAATCATAAAAATAAAAAACATTTGTTACCTATATCGCCACATGTTGCAGTTGGTGGTAAAGCTAGATCGAGATCCCCTCAAAAGTCCAACCCAGCATAGGGGTAGTCATCTACAGTGATGATCTACTGCTCCCACTAGGGGAAGAAGTCATCGTCGAAAGTAGTGTGTGGAACTTCCCCACCTCCTAGTCGTTTCATCAAGTCAACCCACCTGCCCATTTGTGGATCTCGTGGGGTGCTGATCAAAACTGATACTCTAGGACAGAGTGCTTGGACCCTCTCAAAGAAGAAAGAGCACAAAATAGTTCCATACCCAAAGTTTTGGTCTACCACTTCTTGATAGAAGTAAGATGGCTCTTCAGGTTGGCAAGAAGAGGAGTACACCAATCAAATATGGTGGTGAGACAGTCTACCACCAAGCTCATGGCTAGCCATGAAGCCTAGTGTAAGGAAGTTGATCCATTCACTCTGGCTATAGTGAACAAGATGATCCTCAGTGATAAACTCTCCACATGCTTGATTGGAATTTGACTTTTCTGGATGACCTGAGAAATATATATGCGCGTAGTCCTCGATAGAGAATCTGCCTCGTGATCTGCCCATGGAATGTACTACCTCTCCCCTCCCAGAAAGGCCTGTGATGAAATAAATATCCTCAATGTCTATCTTGAGTGGCATTTGATCAATCATGAATGAGTCATCCTCGATGCTCCAATAGTGAATGAGAATTTTGAGCAGGTGAGTTTTTTCTTTCATGTTTGGCATTTTAAAGAACTTTAGAAAACCGCACCCTCTTAAGGCATCCAAGGCATTAGGATCATTCATAACCTCATCATCCACTAAGGAACGCTCTCTTTCTCTCCAAGTGACTGGCATCCTGAAGAAAAAAACAAATTTGGACCGTTAGATTTTTTTTTTTGAAGTTTTCGCGGTGTATACGCGGGTCCATTTCATACACAGTCACATCTAGGGCCTGCGTATACGCGAGTTGCACATAGCCAACTTGCGTATACGCCATGCCAAATTTTTTTGACAATAATTCAATGGTGAAACTTGAATTAAAAATTCTAAAACTAATCACAATTGAATGAAAGACAAGTTTAAGGGTTAGCTGGTGACCTTAGGAAGATTTGAACAGTCGAATTTGGCATATGGCCAAGTTTTCTCCTTTTGCTCCACTCGTTTGCTCTCAAATCAAATGGTGATAATGGTGAGCTGAAAAACTGTTTTATAAGCTTTGAAAATGTCAATTTTTTTCAAAACTTGATTTTGTTTTGTCTCATGTAACTTTTAACTTGGGAGCTTAGAATTTCGAGAATGGTTTGATTTTTAGGACATTTTGGACACTTTTTTCATAGTTTTGAGATGGTTCCATGACTGCTGACTTGTCATGGTAGGTATCATTTTTCCACTGGCATATAGGTTAGGGAAGCCATTTTTTCCGTTGGATTATGCATACTAGCCTCCATTTGTCGATAAACTTGCCATAGGGTTGATCCCTTCATGTTATGGTTCATAAACCATCTTCACTCGCTAATTTTTTAAATCATGACACGATGGTAGAGCCATCCTTTTCATGGGTATTGTAGTTAGCACCTCACTAACATTTTTTTCCCATGCTACTTCGATTTGAGTAGGATTGGGAGTCCTCTATAGTGCCGCCATGACTTATGTGATGAAGACTCATTCGTCTTTACTTCTTCACTCCGTTCTAACCTTATACCCTAGAGGCTCCTTTGTGTCGAGTTGTAGTACTACATTGCATTTTGACCATTTGCAGCTTTTGACCATGATGATTGCAAAATCAAACTTGCATTCCCTTGACTTCTGAAACTTGACACACTTTGACCAGTGGAAGGAACATAACTTTGAGTGTCTTTGACCAGTTTTCATCTCCCTGTATTAAGCATAGGATAGTTTCCATCCCAAGAGCTAGATCATATGTTTCACTGACACTCGTTATTTCCACTGTACTATAGCATTATTTCATTCTTTTTCCAGCTTAAAGAAAAATACAAAAAAAATTATATATTCCAAAAAGAGTGGGAACAGGACAATATTTCCACTTATTTTTGGCAGCTAGAGTTAGTCATGTCGCCCTTGAACAAAGCACTCAAAAAAAAGTCTCCTCCGTTTGGGTGGGATTTAGTTTGACTTAGGTATGCCATAACCTTGTTATTGAGTCAGTTCCCCCCGATTGGTTACCTCTTCCAATCATATGGAGGGTTCATTCGTGCCTCCTGCATGACAAACATATAGAGAGTCATCATATGCTGCCACATAGTCACATTGAGTTGTGTTTTTGTTCAAGTGAAGTTAGCCTGAGTCGGCCTCTCTACAGTGTCTCTTGACTCATTTTTAAGTTGGCCATCCTTGGTTGTCAGTGTCTTATCTATCATCACATCAGTTATATTGGTCCTTTACTCGTGCTGGTTTGAGAAGGTCTCGATTGACTTCTTGTTGGCGGATCTTGTCCTTATCGACAACGATATCTTGCTCTGGGGATAGGCCTAGAGCCGCACCCTGGCCCTATTTTCATTACTGATAGGTCACCTTATGCTCAGCATCGATCAATATCATGGGTATTTGACTGAGTGGTTTCCCTTGTGTTTTACATCAGCTTACACTATCACACATTGGGACTTGTGCAGTACCTTGGTTTCCATTTGACCCTATTTGTGGATACCTCACCTCTGTGTTAGCTTTCACTATTGGTTGGTTTAGAGGTTTTCTGTCGTGCGTTAGCCACATATTGTGTACACCAGAAATGTGCTTTGGTCGGGTTACGACATCTTTTTCGTCTAATTCCTTCCACATTATTAGCCTACGGGTTACACTCGCACTAGATTGATGAAGGATGGATTAATGCCTTCCTTCTAGTGTATCCTTCCTTATCGACTATGACTCATTGCTCTGGGTCAAAGATCTAGAGTCCATTTGGTAGTAACTTGGGGTTTGCAGTCACTAGTGGCAGATCCTTCGCTATCAATAGTGGGAAACCATCATTGTCTCCTGATTGATAGATTCTTATAGGTGTTTAACTCCAGCTCATCTATTCATACTTGTTAGATTTTATTGGGTACCTTAACGCTCATTATCATTATAGGTGAGTAGTCTCATGTTTGTTAATGGTATACATCAATGATCGGTAATCAAATGATTTTTCACATGGTCGACTTCAAATCATTTATTCTTGTGGTGTAGAAATGTACCATGGTGGTTGATGAAGACCTCAGGTTGCATCAACATTCATTGGTTCACTTGACAGTTGCTCCTGTTGCTACTAGTTGATACCACTTCACCTTATATGTTGCATTTATTCATGGCGACATTCTATATGCTAACACCTAAGTTTGCAGTGTAGTACCATATCACTCGATCATGTTCATTTGGTACTTTTTGGATTAGTCTTTGGTATCAGTGATTCGCTTCATCCCTTAGCATCATTGATATTCTTATATGTGATATTGGGACGTGTACTTGTTTGATCATGATTAGGTGATCCATTATGTATTTTCCAGTCTTGTATACTTGTATACTTAGTGGATTCGCTTGTACTTGATATGCGGACATGCTTTACTATCTCTGAGCATGGGTATGCCCGCCTCAGGCAATGTTTCTTTCTGCTCTCCTTTTGTGGCTTGGCAGGCTGAACTCTGGTGAATTCCTTCTCAGTTTTTGACAAGTTTCTTTTCCATGCACTTACTTAATACATTTCAGCCATCGTGTACCCCTTCTGACCTCATATATTAGGGGGCATCTATTATATCTCCAAATCTCACTCTTGATGTTTGTGATGCTGCAATCATGGCCTAGGGTAACCTCTCCTTCCAGACCTGGTCCAAATATATAAAAAAATAGTGTTTTATTCCCTATATGTGACATTTCCCTGAGATAAACACATGTCTAAGTGGGTCTGTGTATACCCAACCCACGTATATGTCTTAAAACACTTAAAAAAATTAAATCTCCTTAATTTCGAGTGGAGATCATGGGTTTTACTTGTTGATTACCTATTAGTTCCCATGGCCCAACTGTTCCCAACGAATTACCAACTAAAAAACTACTTTGGGAGAAGTATAAGAAGGCTTCAATGGGAAGCCCTAAGGAGGAGAGAAAAGAGAGAAAAATCACTCTACTGAGATTATCCCTAATCAGGTCTGAAGATCCTTGTGCTTCCAGCACTTCCCCCATTACAAAAAACCCTTGCTTCCTTGAGTTATGATGTCTTTCCATTAGTTGAGATATCTTTGAGTGAGTCATGGAAGGAGCTTGTTGAATGTTTGAGATTGGACGAATCCAGAGGATGGTTATGCTTGGAGCCTGTGAAAGAAAGACTCAGGTGAAATCATTCCTTTTTGTACTTTAGTTATCTATAATAAAAGAAACACTTGTCTTGTTCCTCATATTGCTTTTCTTCATGCTTATGGTATCAATGTTATGATTTACATATGAATGGTTGTTTCAATTGTATAACTAACTACGTTTCAATATGCTATGAAGTTGATTTCCTTATGATGCTTGGTCCATATGCTACTATGCTTTCTTCAATTGATTTTTTTTGCAGGTTGAAGGATCAAAAGGAACTCCAAGAGGGTTTGGACATTGTCTAGATCTACCCAAATGAAGGAACCTCAGTTGCACCTCTCTTGGTGTAGTTTTTTTATATTAGCATCATGGCTGTGTGGAATGCTTGTTTTTCTTTGTAGATAACCCACGATCTGATAGGGTATTGACCCAAGACCCTAGGGGACTTTGTCCTTAAACAATGATCATTCTATTCATTTGATTCTAAGAATTGTTCCTCCAAACATTACGCCTTATAGATATCCATATGCCCAAAAGAGTGAAATTAAACGTATGGTTACTGAAATGCTAGAGGTTGGTATAATTATCCAACCAAATTTGATAAACAAACCAAGGGATGAATGGAAGAATGAAGAAAGAGGATGGGAACTCATTCAAAATTTGTAGAAAATCCCAGTTCAAACAATATTTCCAGAACTTGACAAGGAAGGGAAAATCATATTGGAACCTGGAGTAGTCACAGAACCGAGAAATTGACTGCTACGAAATCTATCAATTTAGAGTATCTCATCAAGTGGAACAACTTACTCGCTGAAGATTCCACATGGAAGGGTGATAATTTTATAGATAATCATCTAGAACTACTCAAGCATTGAGGACACCACTTTTTGAAGGAGAGGGGCATGTTATGTCCCTATACTACTAGTGTAACCCCTTATTGTTATTAGTGAAACCCCCTTATTTTATTGTTCTTCCCATATAGTCCCCATGTTGTTATTATTGTACCCGATAGAAGCTCAGTATTATTATTGTTGTGCCCCGACAATATTATTGTTATGTAGGCCTAATTGTTTTGGGACCGCTTAGACTCATATATATAGAAATGAGGTCATTTCATTTGTATCATCCAAGAATTATTCATTTCTGTAATATAAAGGTGGTTTCCCTCTTGAAGAGGCTTATTTTGAAGGTGTTGATCTCTCTTTTCTATCTTTTTGTGAGTTGGTTTCATAACATTTGCAATTCTATTGTTCATTATACCACATGTCTTCCATAAGATTGATGCATTTTAATAATTTTTATCCTATCACAAACAATGTGCACCAAAAACATTAATAATTTATATCTTTCATTGATAGTGTTGCACTCTTCCTGCTTGCATGATTTCTACCAACATTAGGGCAAAAAACTCTAAACAATATTGTGTTCACATAGGGGTGCAAACATAAAAATGACCAACACTATTCATGTATCATTAAAACTAATAATGATCAATATCGTGATACCTCTATCTGAGTGCATTCTCAATGGAATTATGGATCCAAAGTTATGGATGGAAACTCTTATAATAATAGAAAGATGTAGTACCATGGCTTCTTAAAGGAGCATATGCAATATATATTTCTTCAATCTATTGTTTGTTATTATGTCTTTCATAGTGTATGCCTTATTCAAAATGAATATTAGCCTTATTTTTAAATTGATGGGTCTCTCTTTCAAATTCATAACCTTTTTCTTCAACCCCCAAAGTATATATAAACACATAAACATCATATTGCACTACATATACCTCATGTTATACATACTTTTGGTTGATGGGTTCTCACCCAAATGCTGAAAAACCCCAGTGCACCATAGCCTAAATGTAGAAAACATATAACTAGGGTGGAAATAAGCAGAGATATTTTCACTATGATCTAGCACAGCGGGAAGATCCAAGGGAGACACTAGATAAAAATAGTGTTAGAAAGATCCAAATATTGCATTCAACGAAAATCTTTGTTTTATCTAATTGATTTTCACCATTCAAGAATTTTATGCAGCTCGTTGGTACCATAAGAAAATATTCCAATATGAAGAACATTGAAAATCTCAACAATTACTTCATCCATCATAGTAGATATTTAAACCATGTAGTTGATAGACATATCCAACATGTCCTCCTAGTACACCCATTTTCCTCCCACATGGGCTTCACTGGGGGAGCAACACCATACCATATGTGCTCATATTGGGGGATATATATTAAGGAAAAATGAAATAATATATTAAGAATATAATAGGAGGTGAATGGTTTCTATATTGATAGGTATAACAAATGGAGCTCAAAGTTAACAAAAAAATATAAAGCGGTATCAAAAAATATAAATGAAAAAATGGATACTTACATTATCTAGTGAAAATAGGGGTTTTTTTAATTGGGAAGGTGTATTGGGTTTGTATTGGTAAGGGTTTAAATAATGTGATTTTTAAAGGTATTTTGCAATATATAGGAAAATTAAGGGTATTGTTTAGTGCTCCATGAATGCATGTGATATATGAGAGGTTCAATGAGAGAAGCCCCCACATTTCCTCAATGTATCCTCTATTGCACGCTTTGACCAGTATTTGGGTACTTCAACCATCCGTTGAGTGGTGACCACCCATTAGCCAAGATGACAAGGGAACATCTAGAGCAAGATGAATTCTTCACAAAGGACCATTCTCTACATTCCAACTCTAGATCAAGGTCATGACATCTAAAAAAAAGACCCATCTCTATTCATGTCATGTTCAACATGTTGAAGTGAAATCATGACCGTGACTATCATTTGGTACAAAGATACTAATTAGGGAAAGAAATTTGAAGGCTGCACTTTCTTTTGCTCTCACCATATTCAAAACTAAAAGCTATGCATATTTGGCTTATTGAATTCACTGAAGGAAAAATGTGCCATAATATTCTTTGAAATGTAATGAATACAGCCTACTCTTTTACATACAATACACTCTAGCATCCTTAATATATACACTATAATAGTCTCAACACATGGAATCCCTTTTTCCCTAAACACTGGGAATCCACAATATTGTCCACTATACTGGAACCATAAATGTGACCTTGCTGTATCTATTCAACACATAATTTCTTATCCTTTTAAATAACATATACTATCACACCACTTCAGAAAATGTACACTATCATACCTCCTCAAGTTTGTTGGTTAGATAATGGATAATATCGTATATTATGGTGTTGAATTGTCACTCGGTATGTTTTCACTTAGATTCATTGACATGTAACACATAATTATTAGATATGGTCTACAAATACATTGTGTAAAGTATAATTTTGACATATGGTTTGTAGATAAAATCCAGATTTTTAATTCATACTATGTTTAACAAACATCAATTATTTTGACATTACTTAGACTATGTAAATGATGATCATTTCTCATGTCCTTCAAGAACCTTGTTCTCTTTTTCATCGCCGAAGAACATCATGCTCAAAATCATTATGAAAATCATGTTGCAACAAAAATGATCCAACAATAAACATTGTTGCCTCCAAACCCCATAGTTTCATTTGGAAGATCTTATGATGTTCATAAGTAGGCTTTGGAAAACACTCTCTAATGACCTGGCACTAATGGAACACGTACTTCTCCATATTTCCACCTTCTTAAACTCTTCCAACTTCTCCTTCCTTGTTTCATGTCCTTTCCCCTGCTACTCTTCGTCATCTACAATTAATGACATTCCTAGACGGTGATTTCTAGTAGCATTTAAAGAGAATAATTTTTTTTCCTATTATCACTTGGCCAAGTCACCGTGATATAGGATCTTGAATTGATTGAGGTTGCATTAGCATTATGGTAGTTACATTGTAATATGAATTTATTTCAACACATATTTTCCAATCCTTTTGGAGATATATTTACTCTTCAAACCCTATTCCAGCATTCCTGTCATCATAGTATTTGGGATCGTGCCCAATAGAGACTTGGGATATGAGAAAAATTAATCTCCTTAACTCATCAATTCAAGAACTAGAATGGGAATGCATTTTAGCACTAAGCACTAATGAGAATACTTAATCACTTAGTATTTGAGACCTACAAAATTTGAAGTCTGCTTTGCTCCCATGAAAAATGTGTACATTGAGTGTAGTCCTTTTTAAGTCTCTTCATGCGAACACATAGACAGATGGCATGACACTTTGTATCGTAGAGATCTAGCTGAAAGGTAAAGCTTTTGATTCAATATTTAGAGCATAAAGATCTAAACCAAGCACACCAAGATCTCACTCAATGTCATGTATTACTCTTGGAAATATTGCTCCTACACTATCATAATGAAAAGGAAAATCGAGTAGGAAGGTAAAGAATGTCATTCATTTACTTGGTGGTAAATACTCATCATTATATCCCCAATATTAAAAAGGCCTTCAGGCATTGGTTGAGTTCATGTTGGAGTAGATGTATGTTTGCATTCCATTTCTTTGTGCATGTTTTGGTTGGAAAAAATATTGTATCAGTCTCCTTCCTCTTCATGTGAACACTTATTTACTACTCTCTTCATTCCCACTACACTCTTGTTGAATATAACTCTTAGGCTTTGGTTCATCATTGTCTAGAATGCCTATCTATGTTCTCTTATAACCTCTTACATTTTCTATTTTCAAAATGTCCTAAATGAGGTGAAAATAACCCTTTTCCACCGTTCTATGGAATTCTATATCTCCCTCATATATTTTATATTTTCCTTTAACCCATTTCTTATCTTTTAGATTATTCAAATTTTTATATTCCCAAACTTCACTTAGTTCCATCTCTACGATTTGGAAACAAAGAAAAAATAGAAACCTTAATTCCTTTGAACTGGCTAATTTTGAGGATTGGAACCTCAGGCTTACCATTAAACTTTGTGCTTTCTTAGGACTATGGCATTTCTCGTACTCTTGTTGAGGTTCATTTTAACACCTATCTATTTTTGGTTTTTTGTGACACATCAATGTCAAAGGATGTTAATATTGATACATCATCAATGGCATTAGGTTCTATTCTATAATTAATTTTTCTTCAAGTAAGCTGAATATCATCATTGAATACATGCATTTATTCATTTTTATAGGTTATTCTATGATAGTTCAAGGCTCTCAACTCATTTCTTTATATTCTCATCATGTGGTTTAAATTCTTGACTCTAGCCCTTGATTCATGTCCAAAATTTTTAGAAACATAACCAACACACCCATGCTACTTAGCATAAGATATATGACTCATAAAAGCATCTCCTTCACATCCATGGCTATTAGAAACACTAATGGGGATACTCTCCCCCTAACATGTTTCTACTCTAATACTGACAATATTCTTCTTTGTTTTTGTTGAGAACCTGCCCTCGAGGCCACGTCAACTTCAATTATTCATTGAAGTCGCATGTTTCTATTGGAAATAACATTGAGAGGGGAGGTGAATCAGTATTATTAGATCAATAATTTAATTTTCAAAACTCATTTGTATATGCTACTTCGTCTTAGTGAACTAGCATGTATATGCAAATATACTTAATGCAACCAGCGTATATGCAGAGATCTTTTGATTTACCCAGATTATCATGCATTGAACTTTAATCAGTATATCAAGAATTCATTTGAAAGTGCAGTAAAAGCAGAATAAAGCATCACACATAAGCAACACACAAGAACAAAAATATATAAGGTGGAAACCCAATGTGGGTGAAAACTACCTACTACTGTTGTCTCTGTCTTATTTTAATAATAAGAAAAATCAGTTTACAATTCTTGTACTGGTGGAGTCTTATACTAGTACGCAGGCTTCTACCTACAGAAAGCTACAACCTTCTCTCGGTCTCCATCTTCTACTGGAAGGGAGCTACAACCCCCTAGTTCTTGTACTAGCTGATATGTTTACTAGTAGGTGTTGGCGTACAGAAGGTTGCAACCTTCTCTTTTCTTCCAAGGACAACGTTTCATAAATTTTCATATTGGATCCGTCAATAAAATCATTCAATCATCAAATATATCTACATCAACCAATCTTGTTTTGAACCAACCACAACCGAATCAATCAATCACTTTAACAACCCATCAACCTGATCTTTCAGAATGCTATCACCAGAATACAGTAACTAGAACCCAAACTACAACCCAGAACACTACACTAGAAAACAGAAGTAACTAAAACATATTTTATGAGGTATATGTTACTTCCACTTGTCGAACCTGTGTGTACACGTGTTTTTTTCAAAGCCAACCAGCGTATACATCTACAAATATAATTTTAGAGTTCTACTACTATTCTAGAATTTAGTTATACCCAGATCATATCATTTACATAATAATATATGCATCAGTATTTAGATCTAGAATATATGTGAGCTTCAACACAAAATATAGTTCATTTTACACATTAAGATCTTGATTCACCATTAGATCTGATTCCTCATCATTTGCTAAGGTTCATCGTTGGTTCAGATCCAGCTGTGCACCATAACCCAATAACCTGCATACTAGATCTCACGCTTCATCAGATATTCGATACTTGCACACCTTGGCCTAATGATGTTCTCCTCCTTTTATAGTTTGTAGGCCTTTCTCAATACCATGGACTAAAACCACTTAGGACCAATAACTTGGACCAAATACTTAGTGCCAATACCTTGGACCTGATACCTTGGACCAATATCATGGATCGAAATACCATGGACCAAATACTTCGGACCAAAACCTAGATTTCCAAGGTATACACACTTTTCCATTTGTGAAAGTGCATGCACCCGTATACGCGACTTGTATACAGTGAACCCGCGTGTATACGTGCCTTGGATAACGGTGTACCCGCGTATACCTCTCTTTCTTCATTCTGTGAAGTTTGATCTGTAATTTTGTGTTGTTAACCTATTGTACCATGATCTGTCATTTGAGTGAGTTGTCATCAAGGACAACACCTGTTTAGTAATGCCAACAATCTCCCCATTTGGACTTGATGGCAACACCAATTCACTCTCCCCCTTTATCATGAAGGAAAAGGGTCATGCTCCCCCTAAATACCTGCTGAATTCTCTGATATGATGAAGTGTCTTGATTAAGTTCCTATGATCGAGTCCATGCTCCCCCTGAGCACAAGCAAGGTCTGCAAAAAGCTAACATGACTATATACATACATCACCAATGACTTTCCTATCACCAAAGACTCATACATACATCCATCTCCCAATCAAATGGGGATATACCAAATTTGATTCATCCACCTAACCAAGTGGGGATATACCAATTGTTTATACAAGGAACATTACATCATCCATCCCATGCATAGTGGAGTTACAAATTAGGTCTTTTCATGAAATTTACATTAAATGAAATACATGACATATAACAGAGACAAAATATTTTAAACAGGGCCATGATAGTCATCAGCAACTATCATCAGTAGCATCTATCAATCAACATCTAGATCAACAACCATGTTCTCCCCCTGAACCTATTCCAGTTGATTAAAAAACAACTATGTGAATCTGTATCAAGATCTTCTAAGATAATGCCAACAATGCATTTCTAGAAGCATTTTCTCCCCCTGAACTTGTGGCAGATGTTCACTGTCAGATATGATCATTGCATATATCAGAAGAGTTATCAAGGTATCATCATCAATTAGATATACATCAAGCTATCAATAGCTTATGAGAGCCAACATATTTCCACATGTCATCAATAGATTGTAACCATCATCAAATAGAGTAGATAACTTACTGAACCATATCAGACCCCTTTCTCGTGAGTCTACTGCTTTTCTTCAGACCAACATATACGCGATTGTACCCATAGAAACCAGCGTATGTATGTGACTACGCTTCATGAAACTCGCATATACCAACTTTTCTAAAAAAAAATGGAATTTAACAGCGGGATGATGCAGCAACTACTCCCAGCTTCCGTCTGAGATATTCAAATGTCTCTCTCGACAGTAGTTTGGTGAATATATCAACAACCTATTCTTTGGAGGGAACATACTCCAATTTGACCTTTTGTTCAAGAACTTGTCCACGTAGAAAATGATATTTGATGGGTATGTGCTTGGTCTTTCAGTGCATGACTAGATTCTTTGAAATATCGATGGCACTTGTATTATCACATAGAATGGATATGGGTGGAGTACATGTGATTTGAATTTCTTGCAAGGTTTGCATCATCCAAAGTAGTTGTGTGCAACAATATGTAGTAGCCACATATTCTGTTTCAGCTGTAGATAATGCAGTTGAACTTTGTTTCTTGTTGAACCAAGAAACTAACCTAGAACCCATATAGAAACTAACCTAGAACTTTTTCTGTCAGCAACGATTCATACCCAATCTGCATTTGTATATGCATGAAGTGTAAGATCTGTATCTCTAGGATACCATAAACCAAGGTCCTGTGTTCCTTGAAGATATTTTAAAATCCTTTTGACTTCTTGAAGGTGTGATTCCTTTGGATTTGCTTGGAATCTTCAAACTATTCCCACTGCATGCATGATGTCTAGTCGGGTACCTGTTAAATAAAGCAGACTGCCAATCATGGATCTGTAAGTTGGTTGATGTACTGCTGTTGATTCATCACTTGAGCTGAGACTGCACCATGTTACCATTGGGCTACATACTGGTTTAGAATCTTCCATGCCATACTTTTTCAAGATCTATTTGAGATATTTGGTTTGTGATAGAAAAATACCATATTTATTTTGTTGAACTTGTAGACCAAGAAAATATGTAAGCTCACCAAGCAGGGACATTTCAAATTCTGCTGCATTAATGAAGCACAATTTCGACTCGTGGATTCTTAATTACTACGACAAATGATATCATCAACATAAACAACAATTATTAGCAATTTGTTATTATCAATCTTTGTATATAGATTGCTATCAGCTGATCCCTTTGAAAAACCTTGTTGGTGGAGATATTTGTCAAGACGGTAATACCAGGCCCTTGGAGCTTGTTTTAGACCATAGAGAGCCTTTATGAGTCTACATACAAGCTTTGAATCATTTCCAACAATGAATCCATTTGGCTGCTCAATATTGACTTATTCTTCTATGTCTCCATTAAGAAAGGTAGATTTTACATCCATTTGGTATACTTTGAATCTTTGAAAACTATAAAGAACAAGAAACATTCTTATGGCTTCAAGTCTAGAAACAGGTGCAAAAGTTTCTTCAAAATATATACCTTCTTGTTGAGCATATCCTTTACAAACAAGTCTAGCCTTGTTTCTAATAACTTCTCCATTTTCATTCAACTTGTTTTTGAATATCCATTTAGCTCCTATGATGTTCTTATCATGAGGTCTAGGAACTAAGTCCCAAGTATTATTCTTTTCAATTTTCTCAAGTTCTTCATTCACGGCCTTGATTCAAAATTCATGTTTGCATGCTTCATTTAGATTTTTAGGTTCAGTGGAAGATAGTAATGCTAGACAGGTTGAAGGTTCTATAATAGTTCTTCTTGTCTAGACACCTGCTTCCTTATGTCCTAAAATTTGAGTTTCAGGATGATTTTTCTAAACATACCTGGACGGAGTCTTTTCTTCTACTATTATCTCTTCTTCTGGTGCTTCATTGGTTTCTTGTTCAAAATTAGTGTGATTTGATGTGGGAAGGTAATCCTCATCATCTTCATAATCTTTGGTTTTTATTTGTTTTGGATTTTTGCATCCTTCATCAACCACAACATCAATACTTTCAATAATTTTCCCAAGTCTTTTATTATAACATTTATATCCTTTACTTCTGGAAGAGTAACCAAGAAGAATACCTTCATTTTCTCTGGGTTCAAACTTACCAAGTTTTTCATCAGTCCTTTTGATGTAACATTTGCTTCCAAAAATTTTGAAGCATTTTACAGTAGGAGTTTTACCATACCAAAGTTCATGTGGAATTTGAGTGATGTTTACCAGAACATTTTCTTGGTTGAGAATAGTGACAAGAGCGAATGTAGATTCACCCCAGAAGGTTTCAAGAGTTCTAGACTCATCTAGCATAGCACGAGCCATTTGTTAACAATTTTGTTCATCCTTTCTACCACTCCATTTTTCTTAGGAGTCCTTGCGGTGGAGAACTACCTTTTTATTCCATGTTGTTCACGAAAGTAAAATAATTCATTTGAAGTAAATTCACCTCCTCAATCAGATATTAGGCATTTAATTTCGTGATCTGATTCATTTTCAACCAAAGCTTTGAAGGCTTTGAACTTTTCAAAATCTTCATCTTTATGCTTTAGAAGATCTATCCAACACATTCTGGAAAAACCATTAGTGAAAAATATAAAGTATTCTTGTCCATGAGGTGACTTTTTCCTTAATGGTCCACATAAATCAGTATGAACAACTTCAAGAGGCTTACTAGCTGATCCTTACTTTTCAGGGAAGTGCGATATGGTTTTCTTACCGAATTGACATGATTTTCATATTGTATTTTCAGGAATGCTGATATCAAGAAGATCACAAACATCTTGGAATCTACATGCTTTTCTTATTTGAGAAAATCTTATATGCCCCAATATTTTGTGCCATAGCTAGTGTTCATCATTTTTTCTTAGATAGCACTTTTGTTGTCCTCCCTTGAGTATGTATAAGTTGTTTGGAGTTCTTGTACCTTTGATCACGTTTTCTCCTATATCAAGCTCATGAAAAACACATTTGTTTGATCGAAATACTACTTCATTTCCTTGACGACACATTTGACTGACATTCAACAGGTTATGCTTTAGACCATTAACATACATAACATTCCTAGCTTTAACCTTTTCTTTTAAGAAAATAAAGCCTTTACCTTTTATGACAGCAGGAGTTTCATTTCCAAATGAGACATTATTTTCCTTTTCTAAGGCATTATATGAGTGAAGATTTTCTTTGTCACCTGTCATGTGTTTTGAGCATCCATTGTCTATGTACCACTAATTTTGTTGTCCTTCTATACAAGTCTATGCCACATCTTTCTGTTTGTGGTTCTTTATTTCTCCATAGTTTGGGTATTAATGGAGTTTTCTCCTTTTGAGATATTTTCCAAAATTTACTCCTGCATTCAGATGCTTCATGACTGAAGTTGTTGTCGATAGAGCATTCTATTTCATTTTCAAGAAGAGAAAAGTTATCATAGGACCTTTTCATGATCCCTATCACATTCCTTTGATTTTGTGCTTCTCTAGACATGATGGTCCTATAAGCAACACATTGAGCGGCTTTGTGTCCAAAGTTTTGACATGAAAAACATTGGCCATTAAAGAAGTTCCTGCGATTATTGAATCTATTGACCTGGTGATTGTAGTTTCTATTGATATTCATCCTTGAAGCAGATTGGGCATGATTTACCTGAGGTTGGTTGTTGCTTCTTTTCATCCTTAAATTAAATTTAGCTTGATTTACTTGGTGATCTGGTTTATGCCTTTGCTGACGATTGTTCACTGCTCTTTATTGCATCAAGATAGCTTTTAGTGTAGGTTGACAACTTCTGTGCTTGAGATGCATCTTCAGTATATCCATGACCTTTCTTTATCAGAGGAGAATGATACACTTTGATAATTTCATTTAAGGTTTCTGGTCCTTTAGCAAATCTAAGATTGAGAGATTTTTTTTCTCAAGATTCTTTCTTAGGCCCACAATTTCACATTCTAGTTTTTCATTGTGTTTTTCTCTTTCAACAAGTTGGAATGTTAAGGTATCTATAATCATATTCTTTTATTCTAAATAGATTTTGAGTTTAGATATTTCATCATAGAGTTCATCTTCATCTAATGCATCCAAAAAATCATCATCTTCATAAGCCATCAGAGGTCTATAGTCATTACTATTTTCATCTTCATTAGTAATTCATAAACCATCGTTATCTTCATGAGTATAGTAGCTCTTCTTACTTACACTTTGTTTTCTATTCCATTATGTAGATTCCTTCCCTTTATCATATTTATCTTTATGAGGACATTTGGTAGCATAATGACTAACTCTACCACAAGCAAAACATTTGAAAGGTAGTTTACCTCTGAATCTTCCAGAACCCCAATGAGGATTCTTGACAAAGTTTACCTCCTCTTCCTCTTCTGAAATATGTTCTGATTCATTGAGTTCTTGTTTTCCTTTTGCTAAATATTTAAATGTGGTGTCTCTCATATCTGATAGACCTCCTTTTCTCATCTTAAAGGCAGTTAAGATTCCTTGCAGTTGTGTCATAGTAATAGTCTATAGATCTTGATTTTCTTCTATGGCAGATACTTTTGATTCAAACTTAGGAGACAAAGATATTAAAACTTTTTCAACTAAAGTAACTTCCTTTATCTCTTCACACAGGTTCTTCATGTACTTAACAATCTCGTTTATACATAAGAAGTATCTAGCTATACTTTCATCATTATGCATCTTGAGAGTTTCATATTGAATTCTGAGAGTTTGTAGTTTAGCACGTTTTACCTGAGAGTCTCCTTCGTATCTTAGAATGATTTTGTCCCATATTTCCTTGGCAGATTTGAGTTGCTGAACTTTGACAAACTATGATTGTGACAGACTTCCCAACAATGTATGACAGCCTTGCCATTGATTTCATATTTATTTTTACCTGTCGTATCTGTAGGAATTTCTAATGGAGATGTATACCCTCCTTCCATGATTTCCAAGACATCTATTCCAAGAGATTGAACATAGGCTGTGGTTCTTACCTTCCAATAAACAAATTTTCTCCTATCAAAGATTGGCAGTCTGATGGATCCCCTACTTTCTTGATTACTCATGATGATAGATCTTCCTTCAAGCGATCAAGCTTCTTCTGAAGGACCTGCTCTGATACCAATTGTTGGAAATAACACTGAGAAGGGGGGTGAATCAGTATTATTTGATCAATAATTTAATTTTCAAAACTAATTTTTATACGCTACTTCAGCTTAGTGAACTAGCATGTATATGCAACTATACTTAATGTAACCAGCATATATGCAAAGATCTCTTGATTTACCCAAATTATCATGCATTGAAGTTTAACTAGTATATTAGGAATTCATTAGAAAGTGCAGCAAAAGTAGAATAAACCATCACACATAAGCAACACACAAGAACACCAAGATATAAGGTGGAAACCCAATGTGGGTGAAAACCACCTGCTGCTGTTGTCTCTGTCTTCTTTTAATAATAAGAAAAATCAGTTTATAATTATTGTACTGGTGCGGTCTTATACCAGTACGCAGGATTCTACCTGCAGAAGGCTACAACCGTCTCTCATTCTGCAGCATCTACTGTAGGGGAGCTACAACCCCCTATCTCTTGTACTTGTTCATATGTTTACTAGTACGTAGGTGTCGGCCTACAGAAGGCTGCAACCTTCTCTTTTCTTCCAAGGACCACGTTTCATAAATTTCCATATTGAATCCATCAATAACATCATTCAATCATCAAATATACTTGCGTCAACCATTCTTCTTTTGAACCAACCACAACCGAATCAATCAATCACTTTGACAACCCATCAATCTGACCTTTCAGAATGCTATCACTAGTATATAGTAACCAGAACCGAAGCCAAAACCCAGAACACTGCACCAGCAAACAGAAGAAACTAAAACATATTTTATAAGGTATACACTACTTCCAGGTGTCAAACCTGCATGTACACATGTTTTTCTCAAAGCCAACCAGCGTATACATATGAAAATATAATTTCATAGTTCTGCAATTATTACAGACTTTAGTTATACCCAGATCATATCATTTACATAATAATATATGTGTCAGTATACAGATCTATAATATACATGAGCTTCAACACAAAATATAGGTCATTTGACACCTTAAGATCCTGAGTCATCATTAGATATGATTCCTCATTATTAGCTAAGGTTCATCATTTGTTCAAATCTAGCTATGCACCATGACCCAATAACCTGCATACTAGATTGCACGCTTCATCAAAAATTTGATACTTGCACAGCTTGGCCTAATGATCTTCTCCTCCTTTTATAGTTTGTAGGCCTTTCTCAATACCATGGACCAAAACCACATAGGACCAATACCTTGGACAAAATACCTAGGGTCAATAACTTGGACCCGATACCTTGGACCAATACCATGGATCAAAATACCATGGACCAAATACTTCAGACCCAAACTTAGATTTCCAAGGTGTACGCACTTTTCCTTTTGTGAAAGTGCGTGTGTACGTATACGCGACTTGTATATAGTGAACCCATGTGTATATGCGTCTTGGCTAATGGTGAACCTATGTATACCTCTCTTTCTTCATTCTGTGAAGTCTGATCTGTAACTCTGTACTGTTAACCTGATGTACCGTGATCTATCATCTGAGTGAGTTGTGATCAAGGACAGCACATGTGTCATAATGCCAACAGTTTCTATTTCATCTTTTTCTAGACTTTATTGGGATGCCTTCTATTATCTACAACTCCTTCTAGCTTATTGTACGATTTTCTTTGACTGAATTCTTCTTTCTATCTAGCCTTATTTAAGATACAAAAAAGTTTGCAAACTTTGGCCACATGGCCAAGAAATGAAGGAAATACATATGTCTTCTTGTGCTTATATTCTACTTTGCATACAATTTGAGATCAATAGCCTTACATCTAAAATAAATGAAAAAATACAAGTAGCCATAGAATTATTTTCATACCTAATGACTGATGTTCTACTCATAGGTATAGGTCTCCTTTGATTTCATGTTTGAGGGAACTTCATTGTTGGCTACACCTTTTGCTGGTTAGTTTTAATTTGATTTCTCTTACATTTTGTCACTACATGTCTTTGTTTATAGAATGAAAAATACTTAACATCTTTCAAAGGATCAAAGGGTATCCTTTGGAACCCTCCAAATTTTCTCAACTCATCTATGAGAGAAAATGGCCTTCTTTCAAAGGATACTTCTGTTGAATCATTATTTTTTTATGATTTTCTAATTGCCTTTATTTATTCCCTTACTAATTATTCTACTATCACCTTCTCCTACAAGTCTTTTTGGAGTTGTTTTATGATTTTCAATGGCCTACCTTTGAGCTACTTCTCTTTTCATATTTATTCTTCATGGAGACAACCTCCTCTTATAGATCTTTATAGAGTATATTATTTTCATCTAATTCATTTCTTGTTGAAACAATTCTAGCTTCTAATATTTCACACGTTTCATCTCTCTCCTTCAATTGGTCTCTCATCAAATTTTTAATTCTTATAGCTTCTTCCAACCGTGTTCTTAGGCTAAGAATTTCTTCCTTGTAATCATTCTCTTTTTCCTCATACATTTGTAGCAACTTCTTTTGATTTTTGTTTTCATTTGTTATTATTTCAATCTTGACTAAGGCTCAGTCAAGATTGGCTTGTTCCTCATCTTTCTTCTCCTCGTGAGAATTAGGTACAATCACACTAGGAGAGCATGTCTCAATTCGTTGAACACTTTCTTTCTAAGAGGCCTTTTCCTTCTTCCTTTTTTTCTTCTCCTTTTATACACTTATGCTACTAGTATCTCCTGAATATGTGAGCTACAACCTATCCTAGATTTCTTTCGTAAATTTTAGATCTATTACTGTCTCAAGGCTGATATTGTGAACATTTTTGTAAATTACACATTTTTCTTGATAGTTTTATTGTTTTCCTTGTGTAGAATGGCAATATTTACTATACCCATAACATGATGGCTTCCGTACACTAGGTCCATAAGCTATCAGTTCCAATTTTACCATTTCTTTCGATTCTTGAAATTTTGCACCACTAAGCACTAATACACTTTGATAATTCATATTCAACTAGTTATTCCTTTTAGCAGTTAAGCTGACACAAAAGGAATATGATTTTATACCAATTATTGGAAACATGATTAAACTGAGAGGGGGGTGAATCAATGTAGTGCATTCGTGGGCATCAAATATTGTTTAATTTTTTCAATATTTATCTGTAATAAATAAGAAACATTACCCCATATAAAATTCATATTTAACATGTAAACACCATTTATATACAACGTAAAAATTATCACAGATAAGGAACATATTTGGACATTCGATATAAGTGGAAATCCATAAAGGAAGAAAAAAATGAATTTGGTGTTGTTGTGATGCAAAGGAAAACTCCTACTTCCTCTATTACAACGAATTTTGGATGCTCTAGCCTCTCTTCTATTTTACAAGCTACAACTTGTTTGTATGTTTCTACTCCCACTTATCTCAATTTCCTGTAGACTACAATCTATAGGGTGCTCTTACCTCAATTTCTTTTGTAAGATACAAATTGGTTGGAAGCTCATACTTCCACTTAAACAAGCTACAACATGCTACTTTTTAGGCTATTACCTGAAAGGAGAGCACAATCCCTTGATACATAAAAGAAATAATCTTTGTGTCTCTATTCTAAATTATGTTTCTATCCTCATTACAACTACTTATCTCTAGCTCCTTCTCCTTATTTTTGCATCACATCAACTCGTATTCCTCTTTCTATTTTTACCAAGTACCTCACAAACTATATTTTGCCACAACTCAATCAACTCTCTAACATTTCAGCATTCCAAAATAACATATTTTATAAGAAATATTTGTTGGTTTTTAGTATTCCAGAGAATAATATGGTGTGAAGAGTATTGTTTGTTTGAATTCCACTCATTCATTTCCAAATTTTTTCAACATTTGAATATTAAAATAAATAAGATTATTTTTTAAATATTAAAACAACAAATATCATAAGCCAACTTCAATTATTTACAAAATCCAAATGCCTTTTGGATCACAACATTTTAAGCACCTCTAATCAATCTTTAATCAGACCAATATATTAAGCCTTCAATCTGCCTTTAATGACCTTTACAGATGTAATTCACAATCAACTTTTAAATCAACCTTACACATAAAACATATGAAAGAATACTGGTGGCCATACATTTGACAAAATTTACATGCTCAACATACTTATATACAGATAACAAATTTACGACACACTAGAAGCATACCTTCAACACCCTTTGCGATCAATGACAATTTTTCCAAGACAATATAACATAAAAATATTCTTCTTGAATCCCAAAGGAACATTGGGATTCCTTTTCATATAGATTTTGTGCATCCAATAGTTTCATTATGTTCTCAACATGTTGTACATGCTCTTCCAAAGATTTCTTGAAGATTAGTATGTCATGAAAAATTACTAACACAAATTTTGTAAGGAAGGGCTTAAAATTAGAATTCTTGAATCTTTGAAATGTTAAAGGTGGATTAGTAACTCCAAATAGCATAAGCAAAAACCTCATAATGAGCTTCATGTGTTATAAAGGATATTTTGCAATGTCCTCTTTCCTCGCTCCAATTGAAGATATCCTAATTGAGGATCCAAACTAGTAAATAAGATTATTCCATGTAATTCATCTAATATTCATTAATGACATGAATGGGAAAATTATGTTTGATTATCATTTTCTTGAGTTTTCTATAGTCTAGACACAAACACCATGAGCCATATATTTGTAACCGTCACCACTAGTGAAGAGAAATCACCTTGGGTACATTCGATGGTGATGGTGTCTAACATTTGTTGGACCATATACCCTATCTCACTCTTATGTTTATATGGGTAACTATAATGAATAATGTTAGGTGGTAGAATTCCATGTTGGAAATGAATAACATGGTGACAATCTCAAGAAAGTGGAATGTATATGTATTACTGAAAGAGAAAAATTATTTACTAAGAGTGAAAAGAATAAAATCAGTAAAAATATGAATACGTAAGCATAATGCACATATTTTACTCTTGGAATACCCAAACCTAGAGGAAAACCATAGCCAATGGAATTCTACTAGTCCCTTGGCCAAAACAAGGCCAAGATAGCCAAGTGAGCCTTCATCGCTCACCTCCTTATCGCATTACATTAGAGTCTTCCTATCATTTTAATGGCTCTATGACATGAATTTTACAGGAACAAAGGCATTGGAATCCAATAAACCATGGGCCTAAAACCATTATTATAGGACTAGTCAACGTTGAGTCTCTCCCATAATCAAGTTTACCTAAAAATCACCCTGCAATCCTTAAATTGGTGTTTTCTTGACTAAATCCAGTGAAATTAGTGATGTGAGTTAGTTGTGCTCACTCTAACCCTTACTCTATACCCTGGGATTTTTTTAACATAACTTTCTCGCTATAACCTAGGTCTAATACAAGACTTTAACTAAAGTTTTACATGGTGTGCATGCCTTACTAGGTCTTACAACAGTACGCCCATTTACATGTAATATAAATTTGAACTTTTCACACACACACACAGATATATATTCTTTCTCTTCTTTTTTTGGCCCATTATTTATTTATTAGATGATTTACTTAAATTAAATAATTGGTTTCTTCGTTATTTAATAATAATCTATTAGTTTATAAATTACTTAATAAAAATTAGTAAATCATTATTAATAATTAAGAATACTTTTTATTAATCATAATAATTATTAGTAAATTAATAATGTTACTAATTAATTAAAAAATAAATAATAGTAATAAAATGTAACTTTATTATTAGTTATGACACAAATACACGGAATATTTTCTTTTACAAGTTTATATAAATTTTTGTTATGTAGGTTATTATGATAATTTTATCACAAAAATAGTAAATATATCAATTCATATTACTAAATCAAGTGAGTTTATAATTTCTCATTTTGGAAGAGCTCAATCTAGTTAAAGTAAAAAAATTATAAATTCATCGCATAATGCCAATTTTAAAGAAATATTTGTTATCATGATCCATTTTCACTTTAAAATTTCTCTTAATTAGGTATGAATGCCATTTCCTAACTGCATGAGTATGGACAATAAATTTCTTTATCATAAATGGGGCTTACTGAGTACTTTTCTCTACATTTTGATTTTAAAAGGGAAGGTGACATTCTTGCATCAAAATTGCATCAACGCTATTGCTCGACCCAATATACTCCACAAAGATTTTTTTTTGTGAATTCAAGTGTGGCCAAAACAATATTTATATAATCCTCTTCTAAAATTTTCAAAATCTTTTTATTATTTGGGTACAAAAAAATCTCTCCTTCAATAAATTTGTTATATGTGTTTCTAGTTTATGATAATCCTTCAAAAAATTGTCATAATGTGTTAAAAATTCTAGGATTCCTTTGATTTTATGCAACGTCTTGGGAAATGTCCATTCCATCATTTATTGGATATTATTAGGTTCCATTTTGAAAACTTCATGAGATACAATATGACAGAAAAGTATTCATATTAAACCCTAAAGAAACTCGGGGAAGCCTTTGCATATATCTTTTTCTCTTCCAATGGTGTCATGATGTTGTCATCATCTTGTACATGCTCTTCTTGAGATTTGTTGTAGATTAGTGTTTCATAAAAATTACTAACATAATTTTTGTAAACATTGGCTTAAAATTAGAATTCTTGAAGATTTGAAATGTTGAAGGTGCATTATTAATTCTAAACAACATAACCAAAAACTCATAATGAGCTTCATTTGTTTTAAATTCTATTTTGCAATGTCTTCCTTGCTCATTCTAATTTCAGGATATCGTAAATGAGGATCTAAACTAGCAAAGAAATTTACTGCATGTATTTCAACTAAAAATTCATTCATAACAGGAATGGGAAAGTTATCTTTAATTATTTCTTTTTTTAGTTATCTGTAGTCCAGGCACATACATCATGAACCATATCTTTATAACCATAACCACTAGTGAATATAAATCACTTTGTGTACATTGAATGATGATGCTCCCTAACATATCATAAACCATATTCCTAATATCACTGTTATGTTCACATGGACACCTATAAGTCATAATGCCAGGTGGTAGAATTCCATATTCCAAATGAGTAACACGGTGATGATCTTCAGTAGCTAGAATGTATAAATATTACTACAAGAGAAAAATTATATATCGAGAGACAAATCAATAAATGAGTGACAATATCAAAATGCAAACACAAGGCACACAATTTACAACGGGGAAAACTTAACACAGGGAAAAAGTGTAGCCAATGGATTTCTATTAGTCCCTTGGCCAAAACATGAAAATCCAACCAAGTGAGCCTTCACCACTCACCTCATTCTCACATTACAATAGATTCCTCCTAACCTTTTAAAGGCTCCATCACATGAATTCCATGTGCATTTTTGATGGTTTTGGACCCACCAACATCAAGGGATCTCCTTGGTATGAAGTCCCAACTAGACCTCACACCATTTGGTGTAGGAGTCCCATTTGGTATGATGGACCGGTTGCTATTATGTTAAATATGTACCTCAACTCTTTCTTGTGAGCAAAAGAAAGTGGTTTGATTTGTCTTTGAGAAGTGAGGTTTGTATGCCTGGTGAGTGTAAGTGTCACTTATATGAATCGTTCTTTCACTGTTGAGGGAGAGGGGGAGAGTGAGTTCTAGGTCAATTGGGAGCAGTCTGAACACTGTTAAGAATACACAACACAACAGGACATGCATAGCTTCCATAGAGAAATCCACACACATGTGGCAGTCTCAACATGCAAGGTAATATAACATGTACAACACTCAACGGACCCGTCAAAATGAGTGCAATGGTTGTTACAATAGGCTTCAGATGAAAGGTCTGTTTGATGTCCGGGAGAGTAGTCTACACGGGTGAGACAATGCTAACAGGATATACAATAGACTTCCATTAATAGATTATACATTACAACAAATGAAATAGTTCAGATGTAGAACACAGGTTGAAGCCACATGCATTACAGGTGCTAAAGATCAGTGATACAGCTTATACAATATATGTGTGAAAATGTGTTGGCATGTTAGCAGGTTTATAAATTAATCAAAAGTTCCAAGACACAAAGTTACACCATACATCAATAACCCCAAGAGCGGGTGTTGGAGCCACTACTTACTCCTTAAAGGAAAGTGTTAACATTCAGGTTGTTCCCCAGTAAATCTCTAATGGGTGAATACGATTGAGGTAACCACTAACCATTCTTTTAGCTGCGGATTCTAGCCAATATACAACCAGAGAGGGCTCTCTCTTTGTAATTTAGCTTTGTTTTGAAGCATTTTAGGCTAATTATGATGCACAAAGTTTGGTTTTAAGTTTGTTGGATGGTGATTTCAAATAGAGCTGGGTGCAAGTCCAAAACAGTTTATACCATTCGGAAAATCGGGTCAATGAGGACAAACTATTGAGAGTGTTTTTCTTAGATAAAGGGCAATGCTACAGAGCAAGATAGTTGATCTTGGAACAATTTTGAAATCTAGAAATTGGTGGAATGTAAGCCAGTGGATGAAGGGCAGTCAAGAATCCTTGATCATGCTGGCAGAGGGAAGGTGCATGAATATCATCAAGGAGCAGTAAAGAATTCCTAAGTAATATTCAAAATGAAAGGACCAACGGAAACAGAAGCAGCTAAGAAGTTCTGTTTATGACTAATCCTGAAGAAAACATATTTAATACCAGAGATTGAACACATAGTGTATTTAAACAAATTTTGGGCTATTCCTTTCCTCTGTTACTAAGATTTTGAAACATATATGAAATTTGCAAACACAGAAAACATAAAACACAGTTTAGAATAACTTATTTATCCATAGAAAGACACAGGAATTCTATAGCAGGTCCCAAAATCATCAAATCCACACTCAGACGGTCCAGCAACAGTGAACTTCAACAACCTTTGTAATAGACAGTCTCAGAATTTACAGCGCAGTCTAGAGAGAAATCACCAACCCCAAATACATAGTATGGGGAGGTATTTATACAAAAAGGAGATACAAAATATCATGTGGATAAGTTCTCAAATAATAACTTTCTTCACCAACCATTCAGAAGAAGTAAATGAGAGAAGTGAATGCTGTTGTAAATGTTGGTGTGCTAGTTGTTTAATTTGTTAGAGATATTTGACTTTTGGATTGAGTGACTTGGCTGGTAGCTCCATCTTTACTCTGCGTTTCTTGCATTTGTTGTCTCGCTGCTTTGCTGTGTAGCTATTCCGACCTTGTCATTAGTGCTTGGTCGTTCATTAATGAGCCGCAGTCACAATTTGACCTCCTCTTTCTCCTGTTTTCACCCTTTGATAGGTGGCCCGTGCATTTGAATTTGCTGACCTGTAGCTGACCAAAAAGGAAACAGAAACAAAATTACCTCGGTAAAACCTCCAGCATTCCCTACCACCAGTATTCTATAGGCAATTGATGTCTTCATATTTTTATCAGTGTTTCATCAGCTTCAGTATATCTATAAAACTTGGGCTAGACTTCAAAAAGATGATTTATCTCATGTTCAATGTAGAATAGATTTTCTAATTTATCATAAAGACTTTGTCCAGAGGGAGGCCCTATTTCCTTTGAGGTGCTTGAGGATGCTATAATTTGATTGGAAACATAATTATTTACCCTGTTGGCATACTGTTCGTGTGTTAGCAGTCTTCCACTGCTAGTTAACAAGCTGGGTAATCCTTTGCTCTGCAATGTTGCAAAATTTAGTTTGAAGGCATTTATTTCTGCTTGCATTTCTTGGCACTTTCTTTCTAAATTCTGTACAAAATTCCTCAGGGTCAGCATCTTTTTCACTATCAACATGGTATATGTCATGTTCCTGATATCTAGAGCCGCCAGCTGCTCTTTGGTATGAGTGTTCAAAAATTGAATTGCTCAGGCATATTTCCCAATGATGCTCTAGCCTTTTGAGTCTCAAATTGAGCAATCCCTATCAATTCTATTTGCTCATGTATAGTCTGAATTGATTGCCATTGGTCAGTAATAGATTGGCCAATTTTGGCCCACAAAATTTTCTTGATTTCAGCTAGAGTTTTATCTAGAGTAAGCTCTTTTTCTAAGTACTTTATTTTATTATCCAAGACCTTTATTTCCCTTGTTTTTACAGCCACTGTTATCTTGGACTTGTCATAGCTTACTTCTAGCTTGGCAAACTATTCTTTGGCCTCTTTTAGCTCTGTCATTTGAACTTCTAGCTCCTTTACTGCTCTCATCATTTCTTCCATACTCATGCTAGATTCTGATGTTGTTGTTGCTGTTGTTGCTGAACCATCTGTGGTTGATGTACATGCTGTTGATGCTGGAATGATAGGAGCAATTGTTGCTACTACTGTGGGAAGGGCAGTGGGGACTGTTGGAGCTATTATAGGTGGCTGGGATGTTGACTCTCCCTGCTTTCCTTGCAATGCTTTCTCGAGTTCTTGCTCCATTTGAATTATTCTTTGGTTCATCCTCATCAGCAAATCCATTGTATCTCCTTCTCTCTTCTCTTCTGCAAGTTCTGTAGTTTGTGGGTGCATGGTTGCAGGCAACCTCAGTTGCTTTCTAAGTGCAGCAATATCTTCTTCCTTTTTTCTTATGAGGGATTTGATGCCCTTGGCATCCTTAGGATCATGCCCTAGCTCAACAATAATTTCTTCACGGTCTTTATTCGTTTGTCTTTAGCCAAGGAAGATATTCTTTCCAAATCCAATTGGGCAGATGTATTTCTCAATGATTCCTTCAATTGGTGGGCCAACATTGCCTTGTCTGTTAGTGTAGCATAGACCATTTCACATGTTTGCTTGTGTAGCTCAATTTGGTCCATTGGGTGTATCTCCTTGGCGAGGACCTCTAAGTTTTTCTTTATGTAATCTGCAGTTGTCTGTGGCTGTGGTACCTTAGGCTTGAAATGACTTAAGATCATTTTCTCCTCCTCAATGTCATACACTGCCATTAATCTCTGCTGTTTGGAGGGTGTTGTCTTAAGAAATTAATCATACAACTGTATTCTCAATAACTCATTTTGGGCCTTGATTTCCATGAAAGTTCCCTTAATACCAAATGGTTGTGCACCTTGCTACCTTGAGGAGGATACCTCCATACCACGTTGCCTCTCTGTTTCTTGTCTGTGAGAGCTGGTGGATGTTTGCTGGCTGGTTTCCCTCTCTCTCCTTGGACTGTCTATTATTTCTTCACTAATTTCCTCTTCAATTTGAGGATCTACTCTCTGTCTTTTGGCCTCTGGCTGCTGTGTTGACCCACTTGCAGGTGTGGTCTCTTCCCTATCCCATTTCTTGCTCCTTTCCTCATTGAGAGGAGTCTGTAATGCTGAAATCTTTGGTGCCTCTGTCTGTAGTGGAGGGGCTTGCCCTTTACTCTGTTCCTTTCAGGTAGTTTGTTGGTCTGTCATTATTTCTTGCTCTGTAGCTACTACCTCCTTACCCTTTGTTGTTCTTGTTGCTGGTGTAGACCTTTCTTGGGCAGCTTGTGGAGCTGCAGCAGTCGATGTGCACTCTCCGACTTGCTGTGGTAGTTTGAATGACACCTGCCCAAAAGAACCCAAGTCAAGAGTCTTTTCCAAATATTTCACATTTTTCTCCATTATTTCTTCTTGGGTGAACTCTTCAACTAGTGTGCCTTCCACCCACTCATCTTGGTTGGAAAATTGTTCTATCTGTGGGATTTTGAAATGGTCAGAAGCTGACAGCCTATATTTTATTTTCCTTGCATTGATAAAGCCATATGGGTCATGGGGTACCCACCAAAAGCTTCTTTTTAATTTGAGTTTCTCCCCCAATATTTGATCAGCATCTTGCCATCCTTCGTTTTTGTTCATGACAAAGGGGCCTAGTTGGTCTCTAAATTTCAACTGAGCCTTTTTCTTGGTGCTATGGAAATGAGTTAAATCAGAATTGATAAATTGCCTGTAAAATTCCAAGGCAAACAGTCTCATTGGCACATATCTTGGTAGTCTGTAGGGACATAGCTCACAGCCATATATCCTGATGACAGTGTGATTCTGGTAAAAGTACCAGTCATCTATTATGTAGTTCTTGGAGAGCTGCAATATTTTCTGCATATCATAAGACAATCTAGCAAGAGGAGTTCTCTTTAGGAGAGAAGAGACTAGATAGACAAACATCTCAATGAACTCACAGTAGGAGTAGGGAGAGCTACGGACTTCATGAAAGATTGAGGTCCAAAAAATCACATATCCTTTTTCTCCTTTAGAGTCCAATCTTTTGATGGGGAATTGGAAACAGTCTGGCTGGTAATACAGGAGCAGATGATAGATGTAGGATGAATACTTGAATACTCCCTCCCTATCCAATTTCACTAGTTGGTCATGTATCTTATTGGCAATGAACTTGTCATAATTGTATTTGACAGCAGGAGGTTGTCCTGGGGTAAATGCAGACAACAAGACCAATATAGTTTCATCAATATGTTCACTTGTCTTGAAACCCAGCACATAGGATATCATATCAACCAGTAATTTACCCACTTCATTGAAACATACATAGAGAAAAGGAGGTGGCCCTGTAGGCTGGCGATCTGCTCTCATGAATATTTGGGCAATTTGGGCTATCTCTGAGCTGGAGAGTTTGGGACCTTCATCAAGCAAGAATTTCATAGAAAGAGGAGACAACAACTGAGTTGGTTTAAAATTTAACATTTGATTGATGGAGTCAGGAGTTATATGAAAGAGGATGCTCCCAAATGGAGACTTGACTGCCCTTTGAGTTGGTTGATAGTTTTCACAGAAGAGGTGAATTATCTCAGGGAAGATATTGATGGAGGGGAGGAAGTATATGGGAAAATTTGATTCCCATATCCCATAAACATCATTGTTATTCAAATAACTATTTCTCAGCTCACAGAATGTCTGCAGATGGTTTATGTCACCAACCAAGTCTTGGATTAGGTATTCCCTATCAGCCAAAGGTAGTGCTTCTAATTCCCTGTGGGGTGCATTGAGAGGAGTGATATTCAAGGCTACTGGAGTGGCCATCTTTGAATTTTTTGTGCTTGTAATTTGGAATTCGGGTCTGTGCAACAACAGAAAACAGAGCACTCTGAAGCCTTTCTCGGGGAATTTACAGACTGAGCTTTGATATAGAAATGGCCTCACTCGGCAGAACTCAGAGGAGAAAGACAAAGTCTGTAGGGTTGAATTGGGAAGCTAGATAAAACAGAGGAACTGGTGCTTTTTTGTAGTGGATTTTGCCGAATTAACTCACTATTTGGGTAGTTTTGGAGACTCTGCTGACAGAAATCGGGTGGAAGTGTTGTTTAATGACCAATTTGCAGAGGAGGGCAATGTTTGCAGGTTTTCTTTTGAACAATGGCTCACACAGTGAATTAAAAGGTGGTGATTCATAGGCAGGAGTGCATTTTACTTTGAATTCTAGTTCCTCAAGCGATTTCAATGGAGAAATTTCGAAAAATAGGGTTTACAAGTGAATAACAGGTAAATACCTATTTTACAAGCGACTGCTACAAATTGTGGGTACAACATTGAGCTGAGGAGGGTGAGTTTATAGAGTGAACTCGTTTTGGTCGCGAACTGGAGTTCTGGAAGCAAATTGGTCATAAGTGGCATGCATAGTCTCTGCAAGCAAACAAATAAAAATGAACATAAACCATCACTTTCATGCGTTTTAATGAAATTTGGGCTTTTTAGCACTTTTTGACGCTTTTTTATGATGATGTCGTCATGACGCATTTTTGTTGTGCAGCAGGTATGGAGGGTGACGTGGCAGCTGACATGCTGGATGACACTGTGGTGGGGTGGTGATGTCAGCAGATGACTTGGTGCTGACACGGAGCGGTGGCAGGCGACGTGGATGCAACGTCATGAGGTGATGTGGGTATACGTCAGGGGAGAGGCGGCAGGGCGGTAAGCGGTATTCCCCGAACCGCCTTTGGTTCGTGGTGGTTATTCAGGAGGGGGCTCTGATCACGCCAAGAAGTCGATGCGTCGCAGGGGTACGGCAGCAATACTGCCCATCCACTGGATGCTAACTCTCGACAGATGAGGGGCTGTGATATTACTGCCAGTCGTTGGATCTACGGCGCTGGATCGGACGGTGGACAGGTAATGTAAGTAGCGAGGGTTTAGAACATACGGGCCCGCACCTTCTTTTATCATTTAATAATATTTGCAGGGTTCTAAACTTTTGGTTATGGTATTTTGCGTGGTTTATATAGGCGGGTATGGCTATTTGTTTAACCAAACATCAAACAAATCCCTTTTTAATGGGGGGGGGGGGTGTTAATCTATGGTTTATGAGGGGGGTTTGAGTGCGGTTATTTATTTAACTTGGCGTTAAATAAACCCCAATGTTTGTTAAACGTGGAGGGGCTATTATTAAGGTCCCAAATGAACCCATAATTCCCCAAAACTGTATTATATGGCTATAGTTGCCAAGGGTAGGAATATTAGGTATTTTTTGGGTTTTTTATATAGTTTTTTGTAAAATAGGGGTGGGAAAAATGATAAAGGAGCTATACAATAGGGTTAAGGTTAATATGATTTTATGGATAGGTAACGCTAATTTTATGAGGTAATAACTTAGGTTTTTAGGGAAATGAAGTAAAATGGTAAGATATTTTACATAAGAAATGTGCATTCTTTCAACTAAGTAAACTCAGAGTTCAACTTAGCATTTCTCATAAAATGAAATGAAATAGGACTATTGGGCAGATCCCAAGGTCCTTGAGGGGATGTCATTAAATGATTTCTGGGGGAATGAAAGGGGAAGTTAGTCATGCTTCCACTATTCTACCACCAAACAACTACCATGGTACTTGTGTCATTGATGAGATGAGTCTTTCATGACCAGACAAAAAGGTGATCACAAACTTGCTTCTGCACCCTCAAACTGCCTACCCAGCCTAAAAACACCTAGCATTTTTTCTTCCATTTGATTGGGTGCATTTGGACTAGAAAACCTTAATTTTCCTCTTTTCTTTTGAATTCCCTCCTATCTAAATCTACCCTTATCTCTTCCAAGGGCCCAGATTAAGCAGTTGGGCTCCTTTGTTTCTCTACCTATTTACTCATCTGCCAAGATGACACTCTTTGGACAGATCTTTATTCTCTATTCTAAAGACAAGTAAATTCAAACATGATCTAACCAGGATTGAACTATTTGGCTATTCATCAACTGTATGTAGAATCAACCACCTGTACACAATGAAATTCTGAAACAATGGAATAGTAGTGGCATTTCAACTAGCACACTTTCTTGGTCTTTTGGTTTGGGGTTGATTTTTATCATTTTTTCTAACCAATCCATTCTTTTTGCCCTTTTATTTTTATTTTAAGGCATACCCTGTTTTCATTTTTTAATTTTCTTGCTTTGTTTACAAAATATGGAACCTTGCAGCATGCAAGGATGAACATATTTGGCCCTTCTACAGTCAATCATGAAAAATGAAACCTATTGGTATAGGAACCTAACAGTGGCTCCACTTGGGGATGGCTTTTCCTGGTGAAAATTCAAGAACAGCAGGTCAGAGGGCCTTATGTTCAATTCTTGATGTAATCTAAAAATTCCTTATATTGTAGACACAATAATACCTCTGCAAAATTTGACTGTTTCTCCCGAATTCATTCACTTAGTTGCAGCTCTGTTTAGGTTACTCTGTCTGAATATTTGTCATCATTTTCACAGTTACCAAGTCTCCTTTTTAACTTCTCCTGATAATCTCCAAGTATAATACCATAAGGTGGTAGAATTCCTTGTCTTTCCCTCAAAATTTGCCGCAGCTCATTCCTATCATATTGTTGTAGTAAATGATAGAAAATAAACACTATTATCTACAAACTAAAGTGATGAATTCTTAAAAAAACCTGATCAAAATAATGCTTTAGCATTCGACCATTTACTGACCCATCATCAGCATGTGTGCCATCCAAGTGTTTTAGAAAATATGTGTTGTTTCCTTGTACAGACTGAATAACAAAAGGTCCTTTCCAAAGAAAATCAAATTTTCCATGTTTTCCTTTATCTTCTCTTCTAGAATCCCACTTTAGAACTTTATCCGCAATGAAGAAATCCTCTGCTTTGGTTCTTTTATCAAACATATTTTTTATTTTTTCTTGTAGAACCTAACTTCTCTGATATACTTCCTCTCTAGTCTTCTACAAGTGAATAGTTTGATTGATCCTTCTTTGGATATCATTAGGTTATGCTTGTATTTCTTGCAGCAACTTTATCACTGGGATTCCCAAAGAAGAAGGGAATCTTTCCTCCATGCCATAAACCAATTCATATGGCCTTGTTCTAATGGATCTTTTGGTCGTCAATCTGTCTGCCCATAGTGCATTTACCAGTTTTTTATGCCAATTTTTCTTGTTTTCCTCCAAGACTTTCTTGATGATGTTGATTAAGCTTTTGTTAGATGACTCAGCTAGACCATTACCTTGAGGGTAATAGGCTGTGGAGTGGCCCAAGCTAATGTGGTACTTGTGGAAAAAATTGATCATTCCTTTGGATTTAAAGGCAGTTGCATTGTCTGTAATAATATTTTCCGAACAGCCAAATCTAGACAGGATGTTGGTTTCTAAGAATTGCATGATGATTGAGTCATTGGATTGCCTACAAGGGATAGCCTCTATCCACTTGGTAAAATAGTCTGTGGCTATCAGAATCCACTTATGCTGGCCAGAGGATGAAGGGTGGATTTCCCCTATGAAGTCTAAACCCCATTGTTGAAATGGCCTTTCAATTGAAATGGGTTTTAGGGGCAAAGGGAGCAGCTTTTTCTTACCTTCAAAAATTTGGCATTTGTGGCAAGAAGTTACATATTTCTTTGCATCAGCAAAGAGTGTGGGCCAATAAAATTCAACCCTTAGGATTTTATCAGCTGTCGATTTCCAATATAAGTGTAAGTACTTTGTTAGTTTCATCCAGTGTTAGGCAATTTAGCAAAATACTTTCGTGATTTTTCCAAAATAAAACATTGTCTATAATACAAAACTTTGATGCCTTCACTTTCAAGAATCTCTTTTTAGTCCTGGATAACCCTGGAGGAGCTTGCAGGTTTAACAATACAAAATGTATGTCAGCATACCAAGGTGATTGTAAAAAGGCTTGACTGATCTGTGGAGTCGCCATCTCCTGTTCCTTATCTAGTTCATTTATGTCAAGGGCTTGAAAATTGGTTTCAGTCATCAGCTTGGCTAGTCCTTGTCCTTTTATTAGTTTGGTTGGCTTAATTTCAATGTCATATTCTAAAATGTTAGCTATCCATTTTCCCTTTTTACATTCAATTCCTTCCTGAGTCAGAATGTCTTTGACCACGGTATTAGGGACATAAGCTATCACATGTGAATACAAGATGTAAACTCTGAAATCCTTGATGGCTTTTACAAGGGCATAAGCTTGTTTTTCCATGATCTGATATTTGAGTGGAGCATCTCTAAGGGCTTTGCTAAAAAGAGAAATGGGCTTTTCCCACCCTTGGTCATCTGTTTGCAATAGGACAACAGCAATAGTATGCTCAGATGCAAAGGAAAAAATCATGAAGTCTCTATCAAACTTGGGGCTTGTTAGAACAGGTGTTTTAGTCAAAGGCATTTTAATTTCCTCAAAGGCTTGTTCAGCTTCTATTGTCCATTTGACTTTAGAATCTTTCTTCAGCATATTATTCAATAGTCTTATCAGTTCGGCCAGATTCAGAATAAACATCCTTAGGAAATTAATCTTTCCTAAAAAAGCTTGCAGTTCTTTGATGTTTCCTCGGTGAGACACTTGGAGGATAGCTTGTATTCTGTCCAGGTCAATTCTAATGCCATCTTTTGAAATTATGTGACCTAGGAGTTTGCCTTCTTCCAGGCCAAACAATGATTTCTTTGGGTTCAATGATATGCCATATTTTCTGTAAATTAGGAACACTTGTCTCAGATGTTCTAAATGTTCTTGGTCTGATTTTGAAAAAGCAGTGAGGTCATCAAGGCATATGACTAAGAAATCATGGATCTCCTTTGCAAAGGCTATGTCCATTGCTCTTTGAAATGTGGCCCCTGCATTTGTTAGTCCAAAAGGCATTTTCACGTATTTTAAGGTTCCCCAAGGTGTTGTAAAGGCAGTTTTATCTTGATCATCTGGGTGAACCAAAATCTGATTGAATCTTGAGAATCCATCTAACAGTGAGATCCTAGAAGCTCCTACTACCCTTTGTAGGATATGATCCATCTTAGGTAAGGGGTAGTGGTCTTTGAGAGAGAATTTATTCAATTTTCTTAGGTCAACACATGGCCTTATTTCTCCCGTTTTCTTCCTAGTAGGCACTAGATTTGAAATCCACTCTGAGAACCTGATAGGTGCAATTATTCCAGCTTCGTACATTTGTTTAACTTCCTTTTCAATCAGGGGAAGGAGGACAGGATTCACCCTTCTAAGCTTCTGTTTAAAAGGTTTTTGATTGTTTTTCAAAGGTATAGTATGTTGGATGATAGAAGTATCATAGGAATTGAGGTCCTCATAGCTCCAGGCAAAGACATCTTGGAACTCCTTAAACAACTCAATGTATTTCAGCTTTTGATCAGGAGACAATGTTTTGGAGAGTTTTACCATTTTGGGATTTTCTGTGGTTCCAATATTGCAGTCCTCAATTTTTGCATTGAGTGGTTGCATTTTTGGCTTTCTTGGAATATCATTTGAATCAAATATATCCTCCAAAGGAGTTAACCCTGTAGGTAGAAAATTATCCTTTAGTTCAATTACTTCAGATTCTCCCTTAGCCATTTCATCAAGGTCCATTTGCTTCAGCTCTTGTAAATTTTTGTCATCAAAAGTTGTTGGATGCAAAATTAAATTTGTTGTTTCAGCTGATATACTTTGCTCAATTTTGTCTATTTGGTGTTGATCATCAATGGTTCTTGTGTCAATGTTTATACTTGAGAATTACTCTTTCAAAGACAAGAAATTATTTATTTGTGTATCATTTTCGAACACCTGCCAATTTTTGACATTATCTGGGACAACAGGTCTGTGTTTCATTTCATCAGTGAAGTGGTGGTTGGGCTCAAATGCTAGCTTGCAAGTGCTGGCAAAAGTTGCCAAACTATGTGCATGTAAGTTGTGCTTTCTTGGAATTTTGTTGAGCTGAGATTCTGAGAAGGTGTTAAGTATTTCAATGGCTGCCCCTCTATAAGCTCTTAACCTAAGATCATTGGTAACAAAATTTCCCTTCATCTGCTGTACAATCAAATATGAGTCCCCTAGAATTGAAATCCTAACCGCCCTAAGGCTTTTAATTAGTTTGAGACCCAATAAAAGGGCCCCATACTTAGCCATCTTGTTCGTACATATGAAATTCAGCCTATATGCATGACCTTGAGCATGGTCATTTTGCATGTTGTATATCCAAACCCCTGCCCCTGCTCCTAATTTATTCACTGACCCATCAAACTCTAAGTACCATAAGGTTTCTTGATTGTGACTAGTCTTAGGAGTTTTTAAGACTTGCTTAGTGGGAAGATTTGGATTTTGTGGCTCATATGCTATGTCTTGTTCATTTGTGGCATCAAACACATCAATAATTTTTTGATCTTGGGCACTAGGCTATTCATTTATGCTTTTTGTTTGTGCTTTTTCCAGGATTTTGACATCAGTTTTGAGACACATCTCAGCATCGTATAAAATGAATGAACCCATATCGGAATGCATAGAATAGATGGGGAAGTTTTGGGGTTTCTCTTGACTGCTAACCACATATTTCATCAATATTTCCTGGTACAATCTTTTTGGCTTCCCAAAGACCGAAATGGTGGCATAGGACATGTCTAGTTGCAAAGACCCTTGGAGTTTTTCACCCCAAGATCTAAACAAAAGCATTCCATATTTAGGTGGGATATCAGTGACCACCACATCCATCAAGATTGTTTTAGCTGGATATTGGACTAAAGATACACAAAGGTCTTTAATTAGGCCTAGACACCTGACCTGGCTAGAATCAAATGAGAACAAGTCTTTGTATGGCCTTGTGATATCTAGGTCTAGTCTTTCCATCACAGATTTAGGCATTAGGTTATGGGAAGCTCCTGAATCAAACATTGCATTATGCAGCACTTTGTCATGAATATTTAAGCTTACATAGAATGGAGGAACCCCTCCATCTACTGTTTTACCATTGACTTCAGGACCAAAAATTAGTTCTGGTTGCTCATCTAAAACATTGACTGCATCCCTATTCTCCGGTATTTGGAGTGACATGTTGATTTGTTCCCTATACACTTCATGTTTCGCCAATTCAGACAAAGGAATAGCTATTTTCAGTTTTCCTATTTCAGTTTCTAAGCTAAAAGGTTTTTCCACTTGAATTCTTGTATTGAAAGTAGCAAGGTTTTCCTTTTTTGTTGTATTTTCAGTGATCTTCTCTTCATTGTTAGTGTTGTTTTGAGGTAAATCTGTTTTGAAACTATTTTCAGGAGGGCAGTTTAGATTTTCTTTTGAGGGAGGGGATGTAGATGACTAATTTTTTGAGGGCTGTACATCTGATATGTCCTCAGTCGTGGTTTCCTTTAGGTGTAGGTCTATTTTAGTAGGGGGTTATATCAGTACAGCTTTATCCTTTGTTTTCTTTGGCTGCTTGGCATCCTTCAGCTTGGTAGGTTCAGGCACATCTATGGTTCTGCTTCTTAATTTGTATTTTTTATCAACCTCATAGACCGCTGCACCATACCCTTCTCTGAAATCAAATGACTCTCCAGATCAGGTTTGGAATTGGTTGACAGCATGAGCCTCTTGGTCTTCTTGGGTTAAAAAGAATTTTTGTTCACTGTTAAAACCCATTATGTTGATTTGGGTGTCCTCTATAGGCTCACTAGAGTTTGAGGCTTCGGCATAGTTCTCTTGAAATGGAGGTCTTATGTTCTCGTCAGGGCCAGCCCTTTCAACATCTGGATTTTGATTTTTTCTAAAGTTTGGGTTTCTTGCGGTATTACTTGACCTTCCCAAGATGATTTCCTTTCAATAGTTTCCACTCTATCTCCAAGTCTGTCCATACCTTTGATGATTGCATCCAGTTTTTGTTCAAATGCTGAAGGCTCTTCTTTGAATGTTGTTCTTCTTTTAGCTCTTTCTCGATTTCATTGAGCAATCAGGTTTGCCTCCACACTAACAACTATATTTTGCATGTCTGCTAAGCTTGGAGGGGCTCTTTCCCTCAGTTGATATGCCATGTCAGAATCAAATCCATCAGGGAATTTGATCAAAGCTAAATCAGGTGGAGGTCTAAGGTTCTGAGGAATAGCATTATAGACATTGTTGAATCTAGCACAATAGTCTTGGACAGTTTCTTGTGGGCCTCTTTCTAAATTGTCATATTCTATTAAAATGTGTAAAGGGTCTTTCTTCTTTTCCCATCTGTTTAAAAAAGATTGATAAAGAGCTTCTGAATTGGCTATAGAATTTGCAGCAAGTTCTCTAAACCAAATCCTTACATCACCAGTTAGACTTTGGACAAAGATCTTCATTCTCACATCATCATCATCAATTTCATAATTCTCAAAATAATCTTGCATTTTCTTAGTGTGTTGTTGGGCTGTATAGGAGCCAATACCATCAAAATATGTGATTTTGCTATGATAATCCTAAGGCATGGCCTCTGTATTTCCAGGTAACTGCAGAGGAGCATAACGGTTTGCCATATTTACAGGGATAAATGGGACGACAAGAAGAAATAAGACAGTTGGAATAACAGGGATAGTGGTCGAAATATGTGTAGTGGATGGGGGAGTGGAGAGGATACTTTGAGGAGTGGATGACGAACTCGGAGAGGCTGTAGTATTGATAGAAAGGACTGCTGCTCTCCTAGGGGTGAGCTCAGATTTTGAAGGGTTTTGCTGAAGTATGTCAAGGTCTAAATCAGCAGATTCTTCTAGTTTTTCTTTTTTTCTAATTGTTTTAGAGATCAAGTTAGGATTTTCAAAAACAGCTGGGGGATCTGGACTAGGATTTGACCTGGTATACCGAGTTTTCTTCTTTGGAGCAACCTTTTAAATTTTTTTCTGGTATTTTCTAGAAATGTTAAAGATCACAGTTTTTTAAGAATTTTGTGAAGGAAGCTCCTATGAAAAATAGGAGGCTTTGGGCTTTCCTTTGAATATGTTGAAACAATGAAATTGATAAAATCTTTGGAACAGCTGTTTAAAGCCTAAAACTAGACTGGAGATTGACTAAAGCAGCATTTATTTACTTCTGTAAGTGCACAGCAAGAACAGTTGCGTAGGCTACCTGGCTAACTTGAGACTCCATCTGTAGCTTTAGAAAATAGGTAGCAGTAACAAACGGTCATTCTGTTCCCCAGTGGAGTCGCCAATGATGTTAACACTCAGGTTGTTCCCTAGGAAAGCTGTAATGGGGGAATACGGCCGAGGTAAACACTAACTAGTCTTTTTGCTGCTCATTCTAGCCAATCTGCAACCAGAGAGGGCTCTCTCTTGGTAATTTAGCTTTGCTTTGAAGTATTTTAGGCTAGTTATGATGCACATAGTTTGGTTTTAATTTTGTTGGATGGTGATCTCAAATAGAGCTGGGTGCAAGTCCAAAACGGTTTATACCATTGGGAAAATGGGGTCAATGAGGATGAATTATTGAGAGTGTTTTTCTTAGATAAAGGGAAATGATACAAAGCAAGATAGTTGATCTTGGAAAAATTTTGAAATCTGGAAATTGGTGGAATGTAAGCCAGTGGATGAAGGGCAGTCAAGAATCCTTGATCACGCTGGCAGAGGGAAGGGGCATGAATATCATCAAGGAGCAGTAAATAATTCCTAAGTAATATTCAAAATGAAAGGACCAGTGGAAACAAAAGCAGCTAAGAATTCCTGTTTATGACTAATCCTGAAGAAAACATATTTAATACCAAAGATTGAACACAGAGTGTATTTAAACAAATTCTGGGCTATTCTTTTTCTCTGTTACTAAGATTATGAAACATATATGAAATTTTCAAACACAGAAAACATAAACACAATTTAGAATAACTTATTGATCCATAGAAAGACACAAGAATTCTGTAGCAGGTCCCAAAATCATCATATCCACACTCAGTCGGTCCAGCAATAGTGAACTTCAACAACCTTTGTATTAGACAGTCTCAGAATTTACAGCGCAGTCTAGAGAGAAAATCACCAACCAAAAATACATATTATGGGGAGGTATTTATACAAAAAGGAGATACAAAATATCATGTGGATAAGTTCTCAAACAATAACTTTCTTCACCAACCCTTCAGAAGAAGTAAATGAGAGAAGTGAATGCCGCAGTAAATGTTGGTGTGCTGGCTGTTTAATTTGTCAGAGATATTTGACTTTTCGATTGAGTGAGTCAGCTGGTAGTTGCATCTTTACTCTGCGTTTCCCGCGTTTGCTGTCTTGCTGCTTTGTTGTGTAGCTGTCCCGACCTTGTCATTATTGCTTGGTCATTCATTAATGAGCTGCAGTCACAATTTGAATTCTTCTTTCTGTTGTTTTCACCCTTTGAAAAGTGGCCCGTGCATTTGAATTTTCCAACCTGTAGCTGACCAAAAAGGAAACAGAAACAAAATTACCTCGGTAAAACCTCCAGCATTCCCTGCCACCAGCCCTCTATAGGCAATTGATGTCTTTGTATTTTTATCAGTCTTTCATCAGCTTCAGTATATCTATAAAAGTTGGGTTGGACTTCAAAAAGATGATTTATCTCAAGTTCAATGTAGAAGATATTTTCTAATTTGTCTTAAAGACTCTGTCCAGAGGGAGGCCCTGTTTCTTCTGAGGTGCTTGAGGATGTTGTAATTTGATTGGAAAAATAATTATTTACCCTGTTGGCATATTGTCCGTGTGTTAGCAGTCTTCCAATGCTGGTTAACAAGCTGGGTAATCCTTTGCTCTGGAATGTTTCAAACTTTAGTTTGAAGGCATTTATTTCTGCCTGCATTTCTTGGCACTTTCTTTCTAAAGGCTGTACAAAATTCCTCAGGGTCAGCACCTTTTTCACTATCAAAATGGTAGCTATCTTATTCCTGATATCTAGAGCTACCAGCTGCTCTTTGGTATGAGTGTTCAAAAATTGAATCATTCTATTGGCTTGCTCAAGCATATTTCCCAATGATGCTCTAGCCTTTTGAGTCTCAAATTGAGCAATCCCTATCAATTCTATTTGCTCATGTATAGTCTGAATTGATTACCATTGGTCAGTAATAGATTGGCCAATTTTGGCCCACAAAATTTTCTTGATTTCAGCTAGAGTTTTATCTAGAGTAAGCTCTTTTTCTAAGGATTTTATTTTATTGTCCAAGGCCTTTATTTCCCTTGTTTTTTCAGCCACTGTTATCTTGGACTTGTCATAGCTTACTTCCATCTTGGCCAACTTTTCTTTGGCCTCTTTCAGCTCTGTCATTTGAACTTTTAGCTCTTTTACTACTCTCATCATTTCTTCCATACTCATGCTAGATTCTGATGCCGTTGTTGCTGCTGCTGCCGAAGCATCCGTGGTTAATGTACCTGTTGTTGATGCTGGAATGATAGGAGGAATTGTTGTTGCTATTGTGGGAAGGGTAGTGGGGACTGTTGGAGCTGTTACAGGTGGCTGGGAGGTCGACTCTCCCTACTTGCCTTGCAATTCTTTCTCCAGTTCTTGCTCCATTTGAATTATTCTTTGGTTCATCCTCATCAGCAAATCCATTGTATCTCCTTCTGCCTTCTCTTCTGCAAGTTCTGTAGTTTGTGGGTGCATGGTTGCAGGTAGCCTCAGTTGCTTTCTAAGTGCAGCAATATCTTCTTCCTTTTTTCTTATGAGGGCTTTGATGCCCTTGGCATCCTTAGGATCATGCCCTAGCTCAACAATAATTTCTTCTAGGGTCTTTATTCGGTTGTCTTTAGCCAAGGAAGATATTCTTTCCAAATCCAGTTGGGCAGATGTATTTCTCAATGATTCCTTCAATTGGTGGGCCAGCATTGCCTTGTCTGCTAGTGTAGCACAGACCATTTCACATGTTTTCTTGTGTAGCTCAATTTGGTCCATTGGGTGTATGTCCTTGGCGAGGACCTCTAAGTTTGTCTTTATGTAATATGAAGTTTTCTGTGGCTGTGGTACCTATAGAGCTGTAACAAGGGTCTCTTTCACCTCTAGTTATGCCACATTAATAAGTCAAACCGGGAACACTTTGTTATTGCAAAGAGTATCTCAATCCGAGGCTATTCATCAGAGTAATGCTTAGTAGTACAGTGTCCAGAAAATACAAGAGTAAACTGATGCTAAACTAAACTACTTAAAGGAATAAAATCACACAAGGCAGCTTATCAGTCAAGGGTGCGGAAGCGATAACCCATCCCTCTAGAAACTGATGGAAAGGAAATTAGAGCATGGACCATAGGTCTGGGAGCTAGGCAGCGACAGCTGAGGCTCTCTACAGCCTTAGACCTTCTCTCACACCAAAGCAGCAATTGCAAGTAAATGGAATGGCAGAAAGTAAAATGGAACAGCAAACAGGAAATGGAACAGCAAATCTGAAATGGAACAACAATAAATGAACTAAACCTCGCGAGTCCGAACTAAACTTGTTCTATTGAACCAAACTCACACTCTGTAATAAAATAGCAATCTCCTCTCTTCAGGCAACTTCGATGGAATGTACTTTATGGAACAGCACTCACATATGAATTATGGAACAACAATCATCAACCATATATACACAACACGCTAATATAGCAATCTGATGATTAAAGAGAATATGACTATCATTCCAAATAGAATAACATTACTTCCGGATTCCAATAATTGAGATTTCAAATGAATCCAATACAGCAATATTCAATATAAAGGCTCTGTAACAGAAATAGTTGGCCTGGACTGATAACATGCAATCAACTCTGAAAAGATTCACTCATACAATACAAAGTCACTACATAAATCTCTTAAAGAAACCATTAATAAATTAATCGTAACAGAGCATGGAATAACATATGAAAAACATGTCAGATTACTGAGCTATAAAGATAAGCAAATCACAGAGAAATCAAATTATAATGATACAAAAGCAAGTGTCCTTCAGAGCCGGGCCCTTAGCTTCCAACGGTACACCGCCTTAGATTACTCCAGATGCAGAGATGAAATAAATACCAAGTCTTTTATATTAATGCATCAACAACGTACAACAAATCAAGTCTCAGTGAGAGTTGATGATCAAAGTTTAATCTGAATCTTAAGATTACATAAAAAAAAGTCCCTTTGCTCAACGATGTTGTTCCTTTTTATAAAGGTAATGGCGGAGGTATCTATGTAACAAAAATAAGCAAAACAACGATCCCTTAGGATCAAAGATCCTAATGGATTCACCAAGCCATTAATCTTTTGCTTTTCTTTCCCTGTTCCGCCGAATTGGTAACCCTTCTTCCTTCCCTGGGTCATTCTGCTTCGATCTGTTCGATCTCGTTTGCATCCGGTTTCCTTCTAGAGGAACAACAGTTATTCCTCCTTTGTCTTTCCCTTTTGGACGGCAGATCTTCGTTTCCACCTTTTCCTGCATAGGAAAATGACAATTATCAGCGATTACACTTTTCATACTAATTCTCACACATTCTATTAAAATTCTTTATTTCTTTGAGTTCATTATGCAGAAAGGGTTACAATTGTTACTGAAAAGTCACTAAGTTGTTCGTCAAAAACATACCTTTCCAGTGCTCCACACACCCCCCTGCTTACCCTGTTTCATGCCCTCATGAAAACATTATAGTTGACATGCAAGGCGGTGAGTGAATAGGCTGGAGAGGGAACTTCGTATGAAGGCCTACAACCGTGATGAGCAACTAGATCATCAAAGAACTGATTTGTTTAACCTTCAGGCATTTCATACAAGGCCTGATATCTGGGTGTAGGGTGCCAAATGATTGGACTACGAAATCGATACCCTAACCAGGATGGCCCTGCTTGCAAAATATGTTCGCCATAAAGGTTCAATCGGCTGGCAGCTAGCTCAAAATTTTCATATTTGAATGGTTCCCTGAGCTTGATGTTTGGTTTAGAAGTTCGGTATCGAAATTTTGCAGCATCGATGGCGAGGTCTTAATAGTCAGAAAATATTCCAGACTTTGTCGGATTAGGTCCTCGTGCATGGGTCATAATGTCTCCATAACACCCGGGGTTCTCATAAGGTTCCTATGTGCTCTCCATAACCGCACTGGGTCTCTAGGCTCGGCTCTTACCCACAAGTCTAGGCTATTTTCCTGTCTCTAAAAAGTGTTATAAGCCCTAAGCCATTTTAGCTGATTAACCCCGAATGAAACGAAGGCTTGCAATTGTATGTCCGCAACAAAAGGGGCAGGATTTAAATCAGTTTCCTGGTCTAGCACGAGGTTATGCAAGTAAAATTCACACAATAATCTTTGAACCTTAATTCCATAATGCTTGCAACAATCTATAAAATCATTAACAGTATTGATTTGTATAGGGGCACTCGCCCTGACAGCTTTTATCTTTAATCGTAAATATCGTTCAAGCAAAAATAAAGCATAGTTTTTAGCAAGGGCCCGACAGGCCAGAACATCATTATACAAAGAACGCACAGTGTCCATCTGCCTAACAACAATATCTAATCGACGAGTTACCTTGGCAACCTTTTCTTGCTGCTTTTGCCAGCCTTCGAAGGCCTGGCTCTCAGACTGACTCATATCCCGAAGTTGCTATTGCAACTCTTCATATTTCTCCGGAGGGACTGTTTGTTCTCTCAGCTGTTCAGTTTCTTGCTGAGCTTGCTTCATCATCTTGTGCAAGCTTCTTGTTTTTGGATCCTTTTTCCATAAAGCCGTAGAGACCGGGAGTTTTACCTGAACCTTTTTGTTATACTGTTTGGAGTTCAGAACCTGGATCACCCCTGAGGGTGGTGCCTTTGTTTGGATCTCCTTATTCTCCTTCTCTTTCTTAACACGAATGAAAGGTTGTTGTGGTTCCCCTGTCAATGGAACATCATCTTGTCCCTCTGTCTCAATTGGAACGGCAGTCCATTCTTCATTATCAATTGGAACAACAATCTGTTCCTCACCGTCATTTGGAACAACAGTCTGTTCCTCAATGTCATTTGGAACAATAGTATGTTCCTCAACGTCATTTGGAACAGTAGTCTGTTCTTCAGTGACAATTGGAACAGCAGTTTGCTCCTCAATGTCGTTTGGAACAGCAGCAGGTTTTCCAGCTGGGTTTTGACTAACAGGGTGACTATAAGTCCTTCGTCTTCTTGTTTTACGGGATTTTGCTGCAGTGGTCCTTTTTCTTTTTCTTGTGGTCCTTTGTATCTTCAGACTGGCTTTCAGAATCTGAATTTGTTGTCGGAGCTGGGCTATAGTGCTCAATAGCCTCTGCTGTTTTCTCCTTAATTTCTTGATTTCCCTTGCCTCAGCAGAGGGCTTACGACTAGCTCTTAAATCTGCTCCTACTCTGTCTAGAATTTCTTCTGGTGCCTTGGGAACAGATTGTTCCCGGTTGGTGTCCCTTATTTCTTCCTCATGAACGGGCGGGTTTTCTTCTCCTTCCTTTTCTGCATGTGAATTCTCAGGTATGTCTTCCTCTGGGGGTGCATCGGGAGGACCTACTGGGCTGGAGGGTTGGCCATATTCCCCCATACTGGCCAGGATTGCGGCCAATTCATCTTCGCCCACAGGATCTCGCAGCGGGCTGCTCTCTGGCTGTACTACTTCCTCCTCCTGATTGTCCTGCTCAATGACTGCCTTGGAGTGTTCAGCTTTTGTTTCTATTTCGGAGTGTACTTCTCGCTCGTCACCTCCTTTTCCTGCTTGCTCAGCCTCGCCCCCATATTGTCCAACATTTTCTTTGGAAGGTCCTCCTTCTGACTCTAGAGGTTCGTCTATAATATCAATTGGTTGGCTGGTGCTTTCCCGAATCTTTTCCAGCCTCCCTCGTATTCGAGCTAGCCGGGCTGATTTTCTTGGTTTCTTAGGTTGTTCAGGTGTACAAGCAACAAGTTTTTCTGCTACCAATTCTCTGCGTTTTTCTCGTCACTATAGTGTACTTGAAGAATGCTTTCGTTTTGGAGCTACACGTTTTTCTGCTGCCAATTCTCTGTGTTTCTCTGATCGTTCCGGTGTGCTAGAGGAATTTTTAGGTTTTGGGGATGGTGCAGCCAATCCCCTTTTAATCGATGCAATGAGATCCTCCCAGCTGCTCTGTTGTTGAGTGAGACTATGGCTCACTATTAATCGAATCAATCCATGGTGGATAACAACTACTTCTACGTGTTGTGCCATTTTCAGGCTTCGGGCCGCATCATGCAATAGTGAATTTAAAAGTGTAGGCATATTTACAGAACATTTCTCTTTCAAAACAGCTAAGAGTCTAAGATGATGTGGTCTTACCACATCTTTCCTTCCTTTGCAGGTAATGTAGCTCTGTACTATCTTTGCTAATTCGGTCCAGGGTTCTCCTAATGTTGCTGGCAGAACTCCCTTCCCCTTCATTGTCAAGCTTTGGCCTTCATCCTGGAAAATCTCCATAATCTTTTGTAGTCTTTCCTTCCTCAGCGTCCATACAGGTCCGGTGGTTGGTAGTCCTGAGACTTCTGCAATTATATCATCAGTGACTGCTATCCGCCTTTCTCTTACTATGGAGTAGTCCTCCTGCAAGTTTTACAGAAATTCCAATGCCACTGTCTCGTTTGATTCTTGTAGGCGACTGAAATAATTCAGCCATCCAGCCTTTTCCAGGATCTCTCGAGCAGCAGCAGAGACTGTCAATTCCTGAGGTTCGCTTCGGATTGCCTTTCCTCCCATGGTTCCACTAAGGATTTCCAATGGAACAGCAATTGCCTGTGCTGTTTTGAGACGCAGAGAAGGTGATTGTCGCGAAAAAAACATATTATGCAACAAAAATGGATTGTGGATGGCAACTTTGCGTAAAATAGAATTATCATACCATTAAACCATGCCATACCTTCGTACACTATCTACCCCGAATGGTGTGCTGACATGTAACTCGTGGAGTAATGAGATTACCTCCCCCCCCCCCCCCGCGATGTGATACGCTGCCCCAACCGTCAAATAGAGGAGCAGCAGCCACCGTGTAACCAGTCATAAAGGAACATCATATAAAATTATGCCATGTTTTAGATGGACAACGAAATACCGAAATCGAGGCAAAAAGGTGGATCGCGTCTTACATAAGAGCCTGCGTAATATGATGCGAGGCCAGGGGATGGGACGTCTGTCAATCGTACGAAGTCTCCAGAGGTCATTGTTAGTTCCCTTGCCATGATTGGTGCTAATGAGTGTTCATGCGATATATTCATTGGGACATAAAATATGAATTATTTATAGGATATAAGAGACAAAGAGGTATTAATATCATACCTATTGGTGTAGCCATTATGACTTCGATACCATTAATAGAGCTCTGTTGCCGACAGGTGTTCATAACCTTGGCAGACTTGTTTATTTCACCCTCGGAACCATGATCCTTTGTGTGTATTTTGAAAAATATTTTGTCGAAATGCAGGCCATTATGCTGGCTTGATAACCAGATAGCCATAATGCCATTCACAAGGAAGGTGCGAAACGTGGATAGGTCGGCTCGTGATGATACCCTGTTCCAAGGTATGTTTATTTAGTGTACCTTTTGGACCATATCCCTGGTGTGGTGGCCATACTGGGAATGCCACTTCGCTTCCATCCTGATGATCATGGTAGGTTGGCTCGTGATGAGACCCCCTATCCTGCATTTGGCAATCCATATTCATCTTTTCTTTTGGCAAAACACTTTTTCTTATTTATTTACACATAAGGGTGGTTCAGCACTCCTTAAGAGTGGGAATGGTGGAAGAAGTCTTATCATCCCAACAGGGATATATGAATCCTCTGCTCTTATCCCTAAGTAATAATCAAAGAAAATTTTTAAGGACATCGCCATGATAAAGATAACCAATCAAAACAATGGGAATAAGTCAATGACAACAGAGATGAGAGGTAAATATGTCCCTCCTCCTGTCCTCTTATCAATACTAGGCTCTATAAAGATGGCGATCTTATGATCTGCTGACTTCGGTATGTCGTAATTTATGTTCATTGCATAAGTGCATAGTTGTATCTTAAAGACTGGAGAGAACATGGCTAAAAGCATCCTCAATATGAATCATCACAGAGAGCAAAAACATGGCTATGGTGTTCTTTTTTTGAAAAAGGAATAGGAGAGAAGAATCCATGCAAAACAAATAGTTGAGATGCCGTTTTTTGAGAAGGAACAGTCGAAGATCATGAGTGTTGTCTCCTTTGAAAAAGGAACAGCAAAAACTCACAAATGTTGTTCCTTTTGAAAAGGAACAACAAAAACTCACAAATGTTGTTCCTTTTGAAAAGGAACAGCAAAAAATCACAAATGCTGTTCCTTTTGAAAAGGAATAGCAAAAACTCACAAATGTTGTTCCTTTTGAAAAGGAACAACAAAAACTCACAAATGTTGTTCCTTTTGAAAAGGAACAGCGAAAACTCACAAATGTTGTTCCTTTTGAAAAGGAACAACAAAAACTCACAAATGTTGTTCCTTTTGAAAAGGAACAGCAAAACTCGCAAATGTTGTTCCTTTTGAAAAGGAACAGCAAAAACTCGCAAATGTTGTTCCTTTTGAAAAGGAACAACAAAAATTCACAAATGTTGTTCCTTTCGAAAAGGAACAGCAAAAATTCACAAATGATGTTCCTTTTGAAAAGGAACAACAAAAACTTCACAAAAGTTGTTCTTTTTGAAAAGGAATAGCAGAAAATTACAAATGTTGTTCCTTTTGAAAAGGAACAGCAAGAACTCAGAAATGTTGTTCCTTTTGAAAAGGAACAACAGAAACACAAAAACAAGAAAATGTTGTTCCTTTTGGAAAAGGAACAGCAAAGACAAGCTGAATGCAAAAATAAAAAAAAACAAAAAAGAAAGATCAAGAAAATGTTAAGAAAACGTATATACAAGAACTTATGTACAAGTCATAGGAAAAAATGCATTCCTTACTGAATTACAGGTGAGGAAGATTTTACTTCCTCTCCTAAAATTTCCATATCAGTGTCTTGACATAGCTGCTGACAGAAGGATTCCCGAGTGAGTGGCCTGCGATAGAGACGAACTCGGTGGCCATTTACCTTGAATGCATATCCAGAACCGTCGATTGATCAGAGTAAGGGTCCCATTATCATGTACTTTCTGGATTTCGTATGGTCCCAACCAACGAGTCTGCAGTTTCCCAGGGAAATCCTGAAACCAAGAGTCATATAACAGAGCCCAGTCCCCTTCGTTAAAGACTGTGTTCTTGATAACTGCATCATGCCATTTAGCTCGCTGTTGTTGAATAAGTGTTGTATTCTGTAATGCAGAGAGCCTCATTTCGTCCAATTCATTAATCTGCTGTAATCGATTAATTTGTGCCTCACTTACATCTAGGCCAATTTCGTGTGCAGTTCGTAACGTTTGGATTTCGAATTCTATGGGGAAAATAGGCTGTTTTCCAAACAGTAATTGATAGGGTGAATAACCGGTGGTACTTCTCCATGTGGTTCTATAAGCCTAGAGTGCTTCAGGTAGTCGGGCGGCCCAATCACGCCTATGTGAAGCAATGGTTTTTGTTAAAATTGATTCTATTACCTTATTGCTACTTTCTACTTGCCCATTCGCTTGCAGGTGATATGGGGTAGTAATTTTATGTTGGACGTGATAATTGTTAAGTGTTGCAGCTAATTTGTTTCCAGCAAATTTTGGTCCTCCATCTGTAATTATTTCTCTCGGAAGGCCATAACGTACAAACAAATGGAACAGGAAATGTATTACAGAATTTTCTGTAGCTCTAGGTAACGCTTCGACCTCAACCCATTTAGTGACATATTCTGTGGCTACCAAGATATATGTTCTTTGATTTGATGATGGGTTGATGGGTCCAACGAAATCAAGAGCCCATCGTTCGAATGGTTCAATGACTAATTTTGGCCTCAAAGGCATTTCGTCGGCTTGACCAGGTCGTCCTGCTCGCTGGCAGCTGTCACATGCTTGGACAAATTTCTTCGCATCCTTAAAAATTGTAGGCTAGTAGTATCCTGTCTGCAATACTTTATGTCTTGTTCTTTTTTCAGCAAAGTGTCCCCCATATGGTCCGTCATGACAGGCTTCTAAGATGTCGAAAATTTCATCTTCTCGAATACATCTCCTAATTTGCATGTCTGCCCCTTGTGGAACAAATGTCCCCCGATCCACGAAAATCGAGTGCTCTTCTGAACAATCTGCTTATGTTCATTAGCGGTTAAGTGTTTTGGTAACTTACCTACTGCAAGGTAATTGGCAACATCATCATACCAGGGTGTTTGAACAGAAATGGCAAACAGGTTCTCATCCGGAAATTGGTCTTCCACTGCTGCTGCCTCAATTGATTTTGGTATTCGAGAGAGAAAATCAACTACAGGGTTTTCCTTGCCGAGTCGATCCTTGATTTTGATATTGAACTCCTGCAATAAGATCAACCATCTGGTTATTCTAGAATTTTTAACAGGCTTATTTGCTAAATATTTAATTGCAGAATGATCTGTATATAAAACAACGGGATAGCCTGTAATATAATGTCTAAACTTATTTACATCATGTATTATAGCGAGGAATTCTTTTTCAGTAACAATTCAGCAGGGGATAAATTTTTTCTGATATAATAAATAGCATATGGTTTTTTATCCTCTTCTTGCCCAAGGACTGCACTGATTGCTGTATCTGATGCATCAGACGAGATTTGGAATGGTAAATTCTAGTCTGGTCCTCGAAGGACTGGAGCTGTTGATACAAGCTTCTTTAATTCCTGGAAAGTGCGGTCACATTTTTCTGTGCACATGAAATCAACATTACCAGTTACTGCATATAGAGGTGCAGCAATGCGTGAATAATGTTCTATGAATCGTCTATAATACCCAGAAAATCCAAGAAAGCTGCGTACCTCCGTTTGAGTAGTGGGAGTGGGGATAAGCAAAAGTGTTTTAATTTTTGCCGGATCTACCTGAATGGCAACTGCTAAGACAAAGTGTCCTAGAATAAGCCCTTCAGTCATCATCATATAACATTTTTCGTGGCTTAAACAAAGCCTGGTAGCAATGCAACGTTGTAGGACTTTTTCTAGAGTGTCTAGAGCTGGGTCAAAATCATCTCCATATGGTGTAAAGTCATCAATGTATACTTCAATTCCATCATTGATTAAATCTGCAAAGATGCTAAGAACAACCCTTTGGAATGTGGCAGGAGCATTACATAGGCCAAAGGGTAGAACTCTATAGGTAAACGTTCCCCAAGGACAAGTAAAGGTAGTCTTATCCTGGTCCTGAGGGGCAATCTGTATCTGATTGTATCCACTGAAGCCATCCAGGAAAGAAAAGAATTTATTTCCTACCAAAGTGTCCAATACTTGGTCTATGAATGGGAGAGGGAAGTGATCTTTTTGTGTGGCTTTGTTTAACTCCATATAATCCACACAAATTCTCCATTTCCCATTCTTCTTGGGTACAACCACAAGTGGAGAGACCCATTTACTATCAGAAATAGGGTAAATAAAATTAACATCTAAAAGTTTCTGAAGTTCAGCTTTTACAACATCTTTTAGATGAGGGTTGAGTCTTCTTTGTGGTTGACGGACATGCCTTGCATCTTTTTCTATATAAATATGGTGGGTGCACAATTGGGGATAAATCCCTTTCATATCAGGGTAATCCCACGCAAATGTGTCTTGATACTTTCGTAACAGATGGATGAGATTTCTTGGTCTGGTGTAAGGTTGGCATTGATGTTTAGAGTTTTTCCCGGTTCAATTTCCACTACTTTACTATTGGCAACAGAAGTCACAGGTATCATTTGGTCATGTGTGTCTTTCAAGGGATCTTCTTCTAGTTCGCTATCGAATGCAGCTTCTATCATGAAACACTGTGTGTGAGGTCTAGATTCAGTTTGACTTATGAAGTTATTGATAGCATCGTCTTCTGTTTGGTCTTTAAAGTCCAGGGCCTTCTGTATGGTCAATGGTGATCTGATATTGTCAGTAAGATATGATACAGGGTGCTGGTTAGTTTTTATCATTGACAGACTTGGCTATGCTGGAGGGTATAGGACTAGATTTTTAATATCTGGTCCTCTGGTTATGGTCATGTTTCCCTGCCGGCAACCAATGTAAGCATCGGCGGTAGCAAGCCAAGGTCTACCTAAAATTAGTGGGTGTCCATCCAGTCGGGTTTTTGGATTAATTACCAGGAAATCGGTTGGGTATTCCCAGGAATCTATAGAGACCATGACATCGTATAGAGTGCCTTCTGGTCGAACTACAGATCAATCGGCCAATTCTAACAAAGTAGAAGTGGGTTCTACCGATCTAATGTCGAGCTTTTGGCAAGTAGAAGTTGTCAAAATATTAATTGCAGCTCCTAGATCAACTAAAGCATTAGTCAGAGTCTGACCATAGATTTGAACAGTTACGATTGGATTTCCCGGATCTTCGTATTTAATGGGTGTTCCTGATAACAGGTCAGATAAAGTACTGACTACTTGGACTCTTGGGTTAGTGGTCACATTCCTCCTTGGTTTTTTTATGCATAATTCTTTTATGGTTTTTGCATATATAGGGATGTCTTGAATGGCTTGGAGGAAAGGAATTCTTATGTACAGGTTTTGTAACTCTCCCAGAATGTCAAAGTCAGGGTATTGTACCGGTCGTGGTATGACTAATCGTTCTGGGAAGGGAGGAGAGGATGTACTTGCTTGCTGATGAGTCTGCTCCTTATTTACACCCTCTTGTTGTAACAGTTGTTCTGTTGGTAACTGATCTTCAATGTGAACTCTTTTATCTCCCTCTGTTTCTATTATACGTCCAGATCTTAACTAAAGATCATTGCACTCCGTCAGATCAGCTCCGATTTCTAATGATTCTATGATTTGGAGGGATTGGACCGGTCTATTATTTGGATTGGGATTGGGTTGGGCTAGGAGTTGCGGTCTCAAATTAGACTGGGGATTTTGTTGTAAAGCTGGCAGAGTCGGTTGAGGGAGCGGAATAGTTCCTGTTGGCTGATATGTTGATTTTGGCCAGTTTGTCTGCCAGGGTGAACCTTGTGAAGTAGGGGGGGTCCATTGTGGAGGATATAGCTATTCTGCCAATATGATGGGGCGTAAGGAAAATTCGGCCAACCAAATTGGCTTGGTTGATTCATCCATGGATTTGGAGAAGGAAAGGGTTGTGATGACCAGTTCGGAAATGGGGGTTGAGATTGGTTTTGCCACATACTATATTGCTGAGTATTATACTGCGGAGGTTGGAAAGAAGAAGTTGGGTCTGAAAACATACCAGATTTCCTTGGTTGCCATTGGCGACGCTGGTTAATGAAGTATGCTGATTCTGGATCTTCTTCTTCTTCCTTATATACTGCCTTCAATCCAGGAAGTGAGGGGAAACTATGAGTAAGGTGATCTTTTGTACAGATAGCACATGTTTGAACAGCATCCAGTGGACATTCCTTGTGACTATGTTTTCTTCTACATCAGGGGCAGAAGATCGCCAAATTATGTTCTACCTCCATTTGCTTCTGTTTAGCCTGCACAATGTCAAGTTGTGTAGTTAATGTCCCCAGAATATCAGTTTTAAAATTTTCTAATAAATTCCCAAGTTCTACACGTGTTACTCCTTCTGTTGATATTTTGTTATCTCTGACAAACCGATCATATTCTGCTGGTTTTACCCTTGTGCTACCCCTCGAGCTCCTAATACATAAGTCGATGATGTCAGCAAAATTCTCTTGATAAATATCCCCTTTTCCCATGATATTTAATGTTTCAATCCATTGTTCCTTCATGCCTTTGATCAATGTTGTTTTTAACACATTATCAGGCAGAGGTAGTGATGCATATGGAGATCTTTGTAAATTATACTGAAAACGTTCTACATATTCTTCTAATGTTTCATTTGGTCTAGCTATCATCTGAAATATTTCATCTTTCAGTTCTTTAGACTTACAGTAATCTTGATATTTCTTTAGGAAAGATTCCTTCATTTGCTCCTAGTTATTTATAACTCTACCACCTAAACCCATAAACCATCTTAAAGCTGCCCCTTTCAAGGTGGAGGGGAATAGTTTTAATTTCTGGGGGTCAGTGGTGTAATCATATCCCCTTCATAACACATCAAATTCAAATAAGAATGCATCAGGGTCCTCTGATGTAAGTCCGTGAAATGTAGGGATGTGTTGAATAGGAATTGCTTTCATAGGAGCATTTGCTGCGGAATCCACTATGGGATATTGTAATGTAGAAGTTTGAGTATTTGGCTGATTCTGTGCCATAGGGTCGAATATGTGCCAATAACCTTCCGTAATTTCTAGGAGGGTATTCCTAGGCTCAGAAGGAACGACCTTGACAGGGATTGTTTTAATAGCACTTCCTTTGTCCGGAATAATAGAAATTCCCGCTGTTTGAGGAGATTGAATCCCCTCAACAATGATTTTTGCAGCGCTCCCTTTATCTGGGCTATTTAATGACTGAATCATCCTAGGAGGAGATCTTGGTTGTTCAACTTCCCCTGTTTCCCCTTCTCCTTCACAAAGATTGCTTAGATTCCCTTCCTGCAGTCGTTCTGGAATAGAATTTTCAATTTCTTGAAAGTCTTGTTCATCAGTCTCACTATGCACCGCAGCAAAGGCTATAGATGGTGATCCTGCGGCCTGAAGGGAACTAGTAGGCCATTTAGAATTGGTTTTCCTGAGCCCTATTGATGGCTGAGATTCAGTTTTCTTATAGATTTCGTCTATGAAGGTTGTTCGGCCAAGGGTCACTGGCCCTTTGGCTTTTTCGGGTTTGAATGGAGGTTTGATAATTTTTTCTAGCTTTTTCTGCTTAGTCATGCACTCTATAAACTACCAAATTCTATTCAACCCACAATTCTGCCAGGAAAGTGGACGGTGGAGCAGGGCTTTTACATGCTCCGTACACAGGTTCTTACCTTCTGTTTTTAAAATCCAACTCTCCCCTAGCAGACTCGTACACTACTCTGTAAAAGACAAATGGCTATACTCTTTCCCCGGCAACGGCACTAAAATGTAGAGCTGTAACAAGGGTCTCTTTCACCTATAGTTATGCCACATTAATAAGTCAATCCGGGAACGCTTTGTTATTGCAAAGAGTATCTCAATCCGAGGCTATTCGTCAGAGTAATGCTTAGTAGTACAGTGTCCAAAAAATACAAGAGTAAACTGATGCTAAACTAAACTACTTAAAGGAATAAAATCACACAAGGCAGCTTATCAGTCAAGGGTGTGGAAGCGATAACCCATCCCTCTAGAAACTGATGGAAAGGAAATTAGAGCATGGACCATAGGTCTGGGAGCTAGGCAGCGACAGATGATGGTCTCTACAGCCTTAGACCTTCTCTCAAACCAAAGCACCAATTGCAAGTAAATGGAATGGCAGAAAGTAAAATGGAACAACAACAGGAAATGGAACAACAAATCTGAAATGGAACAGCAATAAATGAACTAAACCTCGCGAGTCCGAACTAAACTTGTTCTATTGAACCAAACTCACACTCTGTAATAAAATAGCAATCTCCTCTCTTCAGGCAACTTCGATGGAATGTACTTTATGGAACAACACTCACAGATGAATTATGGAACAGCAATCATCAACCATATATACACAACACGCTAATATAGCAATCTGATGATTAAAGAGAATATGACTATGTTTCCAAATAGAATAACATTACTTCCGGATTCCAATAATTGAGATTTCAAATGAATCCAATACAGCAATATTCAATATAAAGGCTCTGTAACAGAAATAGTTGGCTTGGACTGATAACATGCAATCAACTCTGAAAAGATTCACTCATACAATACAGAGTCACTACATAAATCTCTTGAAGAAACCATTAATGAATTAATCGTAACAGAGCATGGAATAACATATGAAAAACATGTCAGATTACTGAGCTATAAAGATAAGCAAATCACACAGAAATCAAATTATAATGATACAAAAGCAAGTGTCCTTCGGAGCCGGGCCCTTAGCTTCCAACGGTACACCGCCTTAGATTACTCCAGACGCAGAGATGAAATAAACACCAAGTCTTTTATATTAATGCATCAACAATGTACAACAAATCAAGTCTTAGTGAGAGTCGATGATCAAAGTTTAATCTGAATCTTAAGATTACATAAAAAAAAAGTCCCTTTGCTCAACGGTGCTATTCCTTTTTATAAAGGTAACGGTGGAGGTATCTATGTAACAAAAATAAGCAAAACAGCGAGCCCTCAGGATCAAGGATCCTGAGGGATTCGCCAAGCCATTAATATTTCGCTTTTCTTTCCCTGTTCCGCCGAATTGGTAAACCTTCTTCCTTCCCTGGGTCATTCTGCTTCGATCTGTTCGATCTCGTTTGCATCCGGTTTCCTTCTAGAGGGACAACAGTTATTCCTCCTTTGTCTTTCCCTTTTGGACGGCATATCTTCGTTTCCACCTTTTCCTGCACAGGAAAAGGACAATTATCATCGATTACACTTTTCATACTAATTCTCACACATTCTATTAAAATTCTTTATTTCTTTGAGTTCATTATGCAGAAAGGGTTACAATTGTTACTAAAAAGTCACTAAATTGTTCGTCAAAAACATACCTTTCTAGTGCTCCATAGTACCTTAGGCTTCAAATGACTTAAGATTGTTTTCGCCTCCTTAATGTCATAAGCTGCCCTTAATCTCTGCTATTTGGAGGGTGTTGTCTTAAGAAATTGATCATACAACTGTATTCTCAATAACTCATTTTGGGCCTTGATTTCCATGAAATTTCCTTTAATACCAGATGGTTGTGCACCTTGTTGCCTTGAGGAGGATACATCCATACCATGTTGCCTCTCTTTTTCTTGTCTGTGAGAGCTAGTGGATTTTTGTTGGCTGGTTTCCCTCTCTCTCCTTGGACTCTCTATGATTTCTTCACAATTTCCTCTTCAATTTGAGGATATACTCTCTGTCTTTTGGCCTCTGGCTACTCTGTTGACCCACTTGCAGGTCTGGTGTCTTCCTTGTCCCGTTTCTTGCTCCTTTCCTTACTGAGAGGAGTCTGTAATGCTAGAATCTTTGGTGCCTTTGTCTGCAGTGGAGGGGCTTGCCCTTGACTCTGTTCCTTTGAGGTAGTTGGCTGGTCTATCATTGTTTCTTGATCTGTATCTACTACCTCCTTACCCTTTGTTGTTCCTATTGTTGGTGTGGACCTTTCTTGGGCAGCTTGTGGAGCTGCAACAGTAGATGTGCGCTCTTCGACTTGTTGTGGCAGTTTCAATGACACCTACCCAAAAGAATCCAAGTCAAGAGTCTTTTCCAAATCTTTCACATTTTTCTCCATTATTTCTTCTAGTGTGAAGTCTTCAACTAGTGTGCCTTCCACCCACTCATCTTGGTTGGCAAATTGTTCTATCTGTGGGATTTTGCAATGGCCATAAGCTGACAACCTATATATTATTTTCATTGCACTAATAAAGCCTTATGGGTCATAGGGTACCCACCAAAAGCTTTTTTTAATTTGAGTTTCTCCCCCAATAATTGATCAACATCTTGCCATCCTTCTTTTTTGTTCATGACAAAGGGGCCTAGTTGGTCTCTGAATTTCAACTGAGCCTTTTTCTTGGTGCTATGGAAATGAGTTAAATATGAATTGATAAATTGCCTGTAATATTCCAAGGAAAATATTCTCATTGGCACATATCTTGGCAGTCTGTAGGGACATAGCTCACAGCCATATATCCTGATGACAGTGTGATTCTGGTAAAAGTACCAGTCACCTATTATGTAGTTCTTGGAGAGCTGCAATATTTTTTGCATATCGTAAGAAAATCTAGCAGGAGGAGTTCTCTTTAGGAGAGAAGACACTGGATAGACAAATAGGTCAATGAACTCAGAGTGGGAGTAGGGAGAGCTGCGGACTTCATGAAAGATTGAGGTCCAAAAAATCACAGATCTTTTTCTCCTTTAGAGTCCAATCTTTTGATGGGGAATTGGAAACAGTCTGGCTGGTAATACAGGAGTAGATGATAGATGTAGGATGAACACTTGAATACTCTGTCCCTATCCAATTTCACTAGTTGGTCATGTATCTTATTGGCAATGAACTTGGCATAATTGTACTTGACAGCAGGGGGCTATCCCGGGGTAAATGCAGACAACAAGACCAATATAGTTTCATCAATATGTTCACTTGTCTTGAAACCCAACACATAGGATATCATATCAACCATTAATTTACCCACTTCATTGAAACATACATAGAGAAAAGGAGGTGGCCCTGTAGGCTGGCGATCTGCTCTCATGCATATTTGGGAAATTCGGGCTATCTCTGAGCTGGAGAGTTTGGGACCTTCATCAAGCAAGAATTTCATAGAAAGAGGAGACAATAGCTGAGTTGGTTTAAAATTTAACATTTGATTGATGGAGTCAGGAGTTATATGAAACAAGATGCTCCCAAATAGAGACTTGACTTCCGTTTGAGTTGGTTCATAGTTTTCACGACAGAGGTGAATTATCTCAGGGAAGATATTGACATAGGGGAGGAAGTATATGGGAAGATTTGATTCCCATATCCCATAAACATCATTGTTATTAAAATAACTATTTCTCAGCTCACAGAATGCCTGCAGATGGTTTTTGTCACCAACCATGTCTTGGATTAGGTAGTGCCTATCAGCCAAAGGTAGTGCTTCTAATTCCCTGTGGGGTGCATTGCAAGGAGTGATATTCAAGGCTACTGGAGTGGCCATATTTGAGTTTTCTGTGCTTGTAATTTGGAATTCGTGTCTGTGCAACAACAGAAAACATAGTACTGGCTCTGAAGCCTTTCCCGAGGAATTTTGTGACTGAGCTTTGATATAGAAATGGCCTCACTAGGCAGAACTCAAAGGAGAAAGACAAAGTCTGCAGGGTTGAATTGGGAAGCTGGATAAAATAGAGGAAATGGTGCTGTTTTGCAGTGGATTTTGCTGAATTAACTCACTATTTGGGCAGTTTTGGAGACTCTGTCGGTGGAAATGGGCTCGAAGTGTGGTTTAATGACCAATTTGCAGAGGAGGGCAAAGTTTGCAGGTTTTCTTTTGAACAATGGCTCACACAGTGAATTAAAAGGCGGTGATTCATAGGCAGGAGCGCATTTTACTTTGAATTCTAGTTCCTCAGGCGATTTCAATGGAGAAATTTCAAAAAACAGGGTTTACGGGCGAATAACGGGTAAATACTTGTTTTACAGGCGACTGGTACAAATTGTAGGTACAACACTGAGCTGAGGAGGCCGAGTTTGCAGAGTGAGCTCGTCTGGGTGGCGAACTGGAGTTCTGGAGGCGAATTGGTCGTAAGTGGCATGCACAGTCTCCACAAGCGAACAAATAAAAATGAACGTAAACCATCACTTTCATGAGTTTTAACAAAATTTGGGCTTTTTAGCGCTTTTTGGTGCTTTTTTATGATGACGTCATCATGACGCATTTTTGTTGTGTAGCAGGTATGGAGGGTGACATGGCAGCTGACGTGTCTGATGACGTGGCGCATGGCACTCTAGTGTGGTGGTGATGTGAGCAGATGACCTGGCGTTGACATGGAGTAGTGGCAGGTGACATGGATGCAATGTCATGAGGTGACGTGGGTATGACGTCAGGGGGCAGGCGGCGGGGCGGTAAGTCGTATTCCCTGCACTGCCTTTAGCCCATGGTGGTTTTGCAGGAGGGGGCTCTGATCACACTGGGAAGCCGATGCGTGGCAGGGGTATGACAACAATATTGCCCATCCCCTAGATGCTAACTCTCGGCAGATGAGGGGATCCGATATTGCCACCAGCCGTTGGATCTACGACGCTGGATCAGACGGTGGACAGGTAATGTAAGTAGCGGGGGTTCAGAACATAGGGGCCTGCACCTTATTTTATCATTTAATAATATTTGTGAGGTTCTAAACTTTGGGTTACAATATTTTTTGTGGTTTATACAGGCGAGTATGGTTATTTGTTTAACCAAACGTCAAACAAATCCCTTTTTAATGTACGCGGAGGGGGGGGGGGTTAATCTATGGTTTATGAGGGGGTTTGAGTGCGGTTATTTATTAAACTTGGCATTAAATAAACCCCAATGTTTTTTAAACGCGGAGGGGCTATTATTAAGGTCCAAAATGAACCCATAATTCCCCAAAACTATATTATATGGCTATAGTTGCCAAGGGTAGGAATATTAGGTATTTTTTGGGTTTTTTATATATCTTTTTGTAAAATAGGGGTAGGAAAGATGATAAAGGAGCTATACAATAGGGTTAAAGTTAATATGATTTTATGGATAGGTAACGCTAAGTTTATGAGGTAATAACTTAGGTTTTTAGAGAAATGAAGTAAGATGGTAAGATCTTTTACACAAGAAATGTGGCTTCTTTCAACTAAGTAAACTGAGAGTTCAACTTAGCATTTCTCATAAAATGAAATGAAATAGGACTATTGGGCAGATCCCAAGGTCCTTGAGGTGATGTTAGTAAATGATTTCTGGGGGAATGAAAGGGGAAGTTAGTCATGCTTCCACTGTTCTACCACCAAACAACTACCATGGTACTTGTGTCATTGATGAGATGAGTCTTTCCTGACCAGACAAGAAGGTGATCACAAACTTGCTTCTGCACCCTCAGACTGCCTACCCAGCGAAAAAACACCTAGCATTTTTTCTTTCTTTTGATTGGGTGCATTTGGACTAGAAAACCCTGATTTTCCTCTTTTCTTTTGAATGCCCTCCTATCTATCTACCCTTATCTCTTCCAAGGGCCCAGATTAAGCAGTTTGGCACCTTTGTTTCTCTACCTATTTACTCATCTGTAAAGCTTACACTATTTGGACATATCTTTATTCTCTATTCTAAAGACAAGTAAATTCAAACATGATCTAACCAAGATTGAACTTTCTAGATATTAATCAACTGTATGTAGAATCAACCACCTATACATAATTAAATTTTGCAACAATGGAATAGTAGTGGCATTTCAACTAGCACACTTTCTTGGTCTTTTGGTTTGGGGTTGATTTTTATCATTTTTTCTGACCAATCCATTCTTTTTTCCCTTTGATTTTTATTTTAGGGCATACCCTCTTTTCATTTTTTAATTTTCTTGCTTTCTTTACAAAATATGGAACCTTTGCAGCATGCAAGGATGAACATATTTGGCCCTTCTACAGTCAATCATCAAAAATGAAACCTATTGGTATAGGACACTAACAGAAAGATTACAAACTCTCTTGGATATGTGGGAGGAGCTGAGGTGAAAAGTCATATGCATGTACAGATGTGGGGGTATTTATAGGCAATGGTGAAACTGACCCTTGTGGTTGTTCAACTACCCTCATGACCATTTGGCTTCCATGACTTTTTGAATTGCATGACTATTTGTTCAAAAGTGGGTCTCTTGGACTTCCATGTTACATCACATTTATTGACAACATAGCCGATAGTGGGGATGTGGGCGACATGGCTCATGAAATGACTCAACATGTCTTGACATGATAATGATGGCACATTTGTAGTGTTGCTGGAGTGCATGTCAAGCTACAGTGTTGCTGGGTGATGGATGTCTTCATGGTGTATCATAGCTTCACCTCCACATTGCGAAGAGCGCGGAGTCCTTGATGGTCCTTGGCCCACTTGGTGAAGCTTTAGCATGTTATTCTTTGCTTGCATGTCAGAAGGGTTTACAAGCTCATCTATTCGTGAAGGTGTATTTTTGTTTGATTCATCTGCTTTGCATGCTTCAATTGTTCATCTGTTGGTGAATGTGTCCTTCTTCATGTGCTCCCTTTGTTCATCCCATTCATCATCTTTCCATTTTTTTGGTGTACCTATACCTGCAGTCACTTCTAACGAGACGACATCAAATCCAAAACCTCCTAGGCTACCATGGCACATGATCATTTTGTATGCAGGTGACGAGTAGAGATGACAAGATTGGGAAGCGGGATGATGGCTTTGGGCACTATTGATAAAAACTACACAAGAGTCAGTCAGTGATGGAGATGGGTAATAGGAGTCAACAATGACTCCCTACAAGGTCTGGCTTAGCTAGGAGGAAAAATTACACAAATTTTGGGAGGGGCGATCCGAACTGCAAGAAGACAAGGTAGGCAAGCCTTGCACATTTTCTGGAATGAACATATAGTGATGGCTGGACAACTTGATTTGCGAAAAATTTCCAGAGGAACAGGCCAGGATGCATGATGGGTCAATAGGTAGAAATTGTGTAGTTTTTGGGAAGAACTGTCCAGGAGACTGGCAGCCAAAACTACGCAATTCCTAGAGGGAACTGGTCGTTAGCTGCCGGGGTCAATGGCAGCCAAAATTGTGTAATTCTGAGAGGAATTGGGAGTTGGATGCTCAGTCATTATTAGGAGAAGCTGTGCAATTCCTTGAGGGAACTAGTAGTCTGCTACTACGAGCTGATGGCCGAGAAATTGCATTCAAGTTGGGAAGTCGACCTATTGATCATCTCTATGCAATTTCCAAGCTGAGCAAACTACTGAAAAAAAGAAGGCTTTCTCATGAAAACTACACAATTTCTTGGATGAGCAGCTGGTTGATTGTTGGGATGACAAACTGGGAAAATTGCATAATTTTCTGAAGGAGACAGGGATAGACACTTGGTGTCTCTCTAGCATGTTTGCGCAATTTCCTCAGTTAGTTGAGTGAGTGAGGTGAGTGGCCTTTGCAAAATTTTGAAGGGTGTCAGTCCTAGGGTGACTACCAGGTCCAAATTTCTAGGTGGTCAACATGGAAGCTGATTAAGCTCCTTGTAGACAACAAAACTTGAAAAGACTAGCTTGGTGCTTCTGCATTGTTCTAGTTGACAGTTAATTGAGTCGATGGTGAGGTGATGGTCCAACTGTCAAAGGGGAGTCTGATCATCATGACTTCAGCAAAAATGACTAAGTGTGTCAACTATCAAAAGATGCATATGTGATCATTGAAGCACACACTAACATGACTCCATGATGAAACGACTCAAACCATCCAAACACACATGTTCAACATGACTGACTGACATAGAAAATTTTAGGGGCAAATGTTCGCCCTTTGGCGAAATTAAGGGGTTTTAAATTTTTAGTGGGCAAATATTTTGTATCATAGTACATTTTTACAAATCACTTCAAATAGCCCACCATACTTTAAGGGAGAGGGTAAAAAAGGTAAATTTAGCCCTTGAAATTAGGAATTACAACTTTCTATTCGCCCATTTTCAAGAATAGGTTTTATTTAAGTGAATCCTATGGGCTAAAGGCCCAAATACCATATTTATAAAAGAGGTATGGTAAATTAATAAAAATATAAATAAATGAGAGGTATGGTAAATAAATAATACATTTTTTATATTTACTCCATAAGTCACCTTATATACATGCAAGGGTGTAAACAAATAAAAATATAAGTAAAGTGGAGGTATGGTAAATACATAAAATGTCTTTTTATACTTACCCAAAAGGTATGGTAAATAAATAAAAGTATAAATAAACTAGACGCATGGTAAATAAATAAAACCTCTTTTTATATACTTACTCAAAAGGTATGGTAAATAAATAAAAATATAAATAAACTAGACACATGGTAAATAAATAAAACCTCTTTTTATATTTAGTCCATAACCCTCGTTATATTTATGAAGGCTCAAGAAAGAGGTTTTATTTAAGTGAATCCTATGGGCCAAATACCATATTTGTAAAAGAGGTATGGTAAATTAATAGAAATATAAATAAATGAGAGGTATGGTAAACAAATAAAACATTTTTTTATATTTACTCCTTAAGTCACCTTATATTTACGAACACTCAAAAATGCGTTATATTTAGGTGAAACCTATGGGCAAAATACTATGGGGCAAATACCATGGACTAGATTGTTATTAATACCATGCAAAAAACATTATTAACCCTAATATTAGTATTAATAAAAGTAAAAATGGCACATGGTATTGACCCATGGTATTCACCAAAATGGCACATGGTATCGACCCATGGTATTCACCTGGAATGTAGCCTATTTAAATGGGGGAATTAAACCAGCATAGATGCATCTTTACTCTGGATCTACTAACCCCCGAGAGGTATCAAATATCGTGATATGCAAACAAGCATAGAGTGAAAAAATATTTGATCCGATCAAGAGTAAAAATGGATGTTTTAATTTAATGTATGTTAAACATTTTAGCTTGGTTAAAATAAAAAGTAAAATAAAAATCAACTATTAATTTTATTAATTTTTAAATTACTAATAGTACTTTTTAAGCTCCAGGTTTATAATAACCCATGATATTGACGCATGGTAATACCATGGTATTCATGTGAGCATAGACTATTTAAAGGGGAAATTCTATCATCTTAGATCCATGTTAATTCTGGGTCTACCAAGTGCTCAGAGGGATAAATGGATTTCATCCCCCTAAGAGTGGTAGATGTGGAGTTAAGATGGATATAGGTTGGTTTTTATGATAATGAAGATATTAAATAGACTTAGGAAATTATATTGTAAAAACATCTTAAGGTGAATAGTTAAAGCAATAGACATTGGACAAGTATATTTGTATACTTCTGTTTTAAATTGAAACAAATCAGGGGCTAAAAGGAATGGATTGATTGCACTAATCATCCTTCTATAACTTTCCAACATATGCTGGAGTAAACAAATTGTAATTTGGGTAATTTTTCTAATTGCAAACAGGAACATACTTGTGTATTGGCAGGGTGGTTACGAAGTCCCTAGAAGTGATGAATTTGAATTTTTCTTGGTTTTATATATAGTATTAGGTTTTTTCTCATGCTTTATGTGAGTGGCACGGGTGAATTTTATCCTAAACCCACTAGGTTATTGATATGTAATTTCAATAATTTTGATTTCAAAAGATATTTAAAGAAATGCAATGATTTCATTTGTTTATTCAATAAACACAAGATTTTATAATTGAGTAAAATATTGGCCATGCCTGGTGAGAGATTCGCCAAAAAATTATATATATATATATATATATATATATATATATATATATATATATATATATATATATATATATATATATATATATATATATATATATATATATATATATATATATATATATATATATATGTATGTATATATATATATATATATCATATTATTGATAAAATCGCCTTTCATTTTTCCTATAGACAATGGAGATTCACCCATTTATTATACATGTAAATTTAGGGGGGATTCATAAAATTTTCCCTGCTGAGCAACGGTGCATGTGACAAGTGCATCACTCATGATTGACCATTCAATGATCGAGATGACATTTGTGTGACAGATAACGTGACTCTATGTGTGAGTGATACAAATGGTTTCATAGAGAACACAAAAAGCACATATGAAGTGAAGACTTCAATCATAACTAGGACATGGTCACAAGCATGACTTAGACACCAGCATTTAGAAGCTTGAATGAAATAAACAACACTACAAGAAAAAATGTCATTGGTGATGGTCATGCCTGTGATGGACCTTTAAGGTCCACACCAATGTCGCATATGGTGACGGTCTTTAAAAAATCATTGTTGTAAGTGTATATAGTGATGTTCCTTTAAGGTTTGTCAGCAAAGCCATTTTCAATGACACTTTTGGTGAGGGCCATTAAAGGCTCATCCCTAATTCTCTCTTTGGTGACACTTTTGGTGAGGGTCGTTAAAGGCCCATCACTAATTCTCTCTTTGGTGACACTTCTAGTGACGATATTTTATTGACCATCACCATTGATATTTTTAGTCACCTTTCGTGACGGTCAATAAATGTTCATCATCATTGATCATTCCAATGAGTTTTTTATGACACTTCATGCCTGTGACAGACCTTTAAGGTCCATCACCAATGTCGCAAATGGTGACAATCTTTAAAAAATCATCGTTGTGAGTGTATATAGTGATGTTCCTTTAAGGTTTTTCAGCAAATCCATTTTCAATGACACTTTTGGTGAGGGTCATTAATGGCCTGTCACTAATTCTCTCTTTGGTGACACTTTTGGTGAGGGTCGTTAAAGGCCCATCACTAATTCTTTCTTTGGTGACACTTCTAGTGATGATATTTTATTGATCATCACCAATGATCTTTTTGGTTACTTTTTGTGATGGCCAATAAATGTTCATCATGATTGATCATTCCAATGAGTTTTTGATGACGCTATGAACTTGTTACTATATTTTTTGTCAAAATATAACATTTAAGACAATTGGTGTAGAGTCCTTTTCGTTATGTGTCTAAGTTCATAGTGGTTATAACAGTTAGTCAATTCGTTAAGAAGTAATCAGTGTGTCTCATTTCCCTCAAGTCATAAGAATATAGTCTTCCTATGAGTCAACACATGATTCATCTCTACTATGTTTATTATCTAGAAAATTTCCTTTAAATAAAATTCCACTAATGTGAGTAGGAACTATATTATTTAATACAAAATCAAGCTTTGTCAATTATATTAAGGAGAGAGACCTAGCACTCCTCAACAATCATGGCACAACTTAACATGCTTTGGAACAACACACTAACATTCCTTGGCACCTCACTTGTCTTGGAAGATCTTTGTACCCGGAAGATCTTTGAACCTAGAATAGCTTGCCATGACTAGGATGCCCAAGCACATGTTGGCATGTCATAGCATAACATAGAACTCCCCTATCATGTGTTGGTATTCCTTGTAGTCCCTAGCATGACCTAGAAATCCTTGGCATAATATTGCATTGACAAACATTAGAACTTGGCACACATTGGCACTTGGCATGTATTGGAACATATTATTAGTCTGCCTAGCATGCCCCTTTTCAAAAAGATAAAGTTATGAAAGGGAAGAGCAACTTTAGGTTGAGGTAAATATTATAAATGATAAATTAGAAGAAAAGGATAAGCTCTTACGATTTCAAGATAGTACTAAGATTTTGGATGATATTCTTAGTAGTGAAAGGTCTCCTGCTATCAAAACTGGTCTTGGTTTCCATGAATATATTGAAGGTGAATCTAGTTCAGGAAATAAGACAAGGAACTCTAATGCAAAATCTGAAATGCTCAACAAGGAGATGAAAGGTCGACCCCATCAACAGCTAAGGAAATAAATTCTTCAAAGAAAATCTTTTACTCCTCCAATCAAAAATATTGAATGTTATGTATGTCATAACCTTGGACATGTTGCAGCCAGATGTAGAACGAGAATGGCTCAAGACCATCACACAGAAATATCATCACGTTCCAGGTACTTTAATGGATACTTCTTTGCTTGCAATATGTTTGGTCATAAAGTTTTTGATTGCTACAGAAGGAATATGAAACATATGAGATGTTATGCATGTAACAAGCCTGGACATATAGCAAAGGAATGCAGGAACAAGGTACGGGCACCACACCAAAAGGAGAAAACATCATCAAGCTTGAAGATATGGAAGAAGAAGGAAGTTCAGTCAGAAAGGTGTGGCACCGTACAATATACTCAGACACATCACAACACAGACATAACAGACTCAGGGGGAGCTGAAAGTGTAAAACTTCAGTGTCCTAAATCTAATACGAAAGTTTCATAAAGGGAAGTCGCATATATACGCGAGTTATACACTGCAAAGTCGGGTATCTGTCGGTATGAGGAAAAGTAGTGGGGACAAGCTCAGGAAAAGGCTCTGATATGATTCAGTCCATTATTTTCTCTCCTTAATAATGGTTACAATCTGCTAATGATGTGTGGAAATGTCTTGATACTCATAAAATGTTTAGAAGTGTTTTTTTATCCTAACTTGATCATAATAATGCCTTGATACTTCTTGCTGATATATGCATGATCAGATCTAACAATAAACAAGATGGCACAGGTTCAGGGGGAGCGTATACTTTCAATAATGCATTATTGGAATTATAGTTGGTAGTCCTTGGTGATGATGCTTATATGGCTTAATGATACATCTTTCTATGGTTATGACTTGTCAATGATACATAGTTGATGTTCGTATCAATTTTGTGGTTGATTCTCTGATGATGCATATATGGTGTTCACATGGTGTAGAAAGTGTGAATACACATCTTCTTTATTTGATGATTAGTCACTCATATGATGTTGTCGTCATATGCATAAAGATCATAAAATAGAGTTATGATGCATGATTCCTATAGTTCTTGGCGTTCACATGGATTGTTGTTGTCGATGATACCAAGAAGTCTTGATACATAGTGTTGGATACATTATTGGAGACATGATGATGATGAGTTCTTACCTACATGAGGATAGGTTGATACTTACATATATTGATTGATACAGATATTCCCAAGTGATGATAGATGGATGATATATAATATCATCTTGTTGATGAGATGGCTATGGTGTTTTCCAAATATGGTATAATGTGAATGATTTTACGATGATGTTCAAAAGGATGAGTTGATATCTATAGGTTGTTGATCTGGAAGTGGTTGTATGCGAATTTCATGAGGAGGATCCACGTATATACGCCCATTTCTGTGGATACAATCGCGTATATGTTGATTTGAAGGAAATCAGTGTGCCAAACACGGGATGAGAAGATTCTAATATGGGCCTTACAGAGACCATCTGGCACAGATGGAACAGGTACAAAGGGAAAACATGATTTCTGGTCTAGATTTTGTTGACAGATGCTTATGGAGCAAATCATACATTATGATAGTTTTTTATGACTATCATGTTCTTATTTAGATGTTTGGTCTCATGTAAAGGTCATATCAAGACTCATGATGTAATAGCGTGTCTCTATCTATTGTAGTCATTTGATGTAATTTGTACCCCCACTATGCATAAGAAGGATGATGAAATATTTCAGTCATGTATTTCTTTTATCAAGGTCATGTAACGGCCTATGTTGGTTTCCCTACTATGCCTGGGATGAATGATGTTATACTCTTGTATTATCATGTATAAAATTTTGGTATATCCCCACATTGATGAGAGATGGATGTATGTATGAGTCCTTGGTGATAGGAATGTCGAGTCATGTTCTTCTTGTAAAACATCTTTTTGCAGACCTTGCTTACAGTCAGCGGGTGTTGTTGGGAAAAGTATCCAATACGGAATGACCCTATCCCACTCTAAGGGTGATAGTACCTCAGCAACAATCGAAGAAAAGCTATCTAAGTTTTCTTTTTTATGAAAGTAAAATAGGGGAGAAAGAGATCCACTAGCCGATGTCTTCCGCTAATGATTGATCCAATCTTCTCTCCTTGCTGCTTGCTCCCAGCTCCTTGCTCTTTCACTGGTCTAGCTACACCAAGATCCTGCAAAATGGCAAGAGAGGGAAACTACAAGAAGCATACATTCATAATTGATTCAAGGATTAGAATAAATCAAATACACAAGTATAACAATACACCATTGAGACACATGCATATAGAAGAACCTCAAATGCTTTATTAATGGAAGAAGTAAAGTTCAGGAAGTGATACAACCATAAGAGGCCCAATCCAGCATCACCTCTCAGCAGAAAGAAATCTCCTCTTCACCTCCTTCAAAGCAAACCACCCAATAGTTCTATACTCAAACCAACAACACTTCCTTACATTCACAAGATTCCAGCCCCCTTAGACCTCATGAGAGAGCTCTATATATAGGAGTTTTGGAGAAAGGATGAGTCAGCTTGAAGCTAGAATGAAGCTGACTAGTGTCCTCTCCGACTTCAGTTATTCTTCAGTTCTTGAGTCAACTTGGAGGTTCTTGCTTCCAATTGGAGATCTAGACCCTCTTACTCATCACCAGTCGAATTCCTTGATTCAAGTGTCATTTTGGAAGCTTCCTGGGCATTGAAACCTTGAGGAATGACTGTGCCACATGTCCCAACTCACCCAGCGCAGGTAGCCTTCTTTGCAGTTGACATTCAGCGCAGGTAGATAGTGGAGCAGTTGACATTCAGCGCAGATGCTCAGTGGAGCAGTTGACATGATCCAGAATTAGCTTGTTTTTGAGTGTTTTCAGGTGGAGAACTGCTATTCAGTGTTGTGGTTTGCTGACCTTGTTCCTCTACGGGTAGGAACAACATGTTTAGGGACTTCGGATCCCTTAGATTATGGACATTTCATGCTTCATGTTGTAAGGCACAAAAATGTCTATAACAGTTGCCCCCTAAAGTATGAGGTCGTTTATCGGGTGAAATGATTTATCAGGAGGATCCGAAGTTCATTCAATCGCTGAGAGGTGACCAGTAATAAAATACAATACAATACATTATTTTTCATTCTGCTTTCATGATCTAGCTGAGGCGGACATTCCCATGCTCAGCTTTATAAATTCATTTTCGTACATAGAACAGACGATCGTCTGATGGTAGACTGATAATTCTCTGTTGAAATTATCATCCTTCGAGTAGGATGATCATGTGCTGCAATGATGTACATGTCAAATGTCTTTATATTTCCTGAATATATATCGCAGCCCAGATGGATGAAACTAGATCCGGGGTCTTCAAACTCGTTCGATCTTCACTCTAAGTACAAGTCGATCCATGTGAGAATTGTGCTGAAGTCGAACATGGAAAGACATCGCTTGATTACCGGTCAATGATGTAAACCGTTAACAAGCGCGAGAGGAATCACCGATAATGATAATGACCCTCAAGGTACTGCAGTACAATTCACGTGGTGTGAATATAGGACTTGGCGTCGAACATCACGTAAAATCTTCTGGTCGAAGGTCATTGATGTATACCTGTCGCCGGAAGTGAGAAACTTGCCATTGAGGCATGCAAGCTTCAAAGTACTGAGGGGGTTGTTCCTAGATCAACTTCTTGGATAATGAGCTGAAGTCGACAAGAAGCGATCCGTCAAAGGAGGGCCTTAATGAATCCCACATCAGTGACACGGAACGGAGCTAATGATTTTAATGGAGGTGAAAGCAATCTGTGACATATGATTCAGGGTGGCGATCATGGATGGATGAAGGATAATGTATAACAGTGGATGGGACACGGTTGACTCTTTCTGAACAACATCTCTTGAACATATAATGACACTGATGCAATGGATCGGTAGCATTACCCCAAATGTGGATGGTTTGGCGAGACCATGGTGACGAGACTAGTGAATGAAACAACCCAACCCGATGTGATACGGAGGAAAAGTGTCATGCTCAAGAGCGACTTGCTACCATTAAGGCTTTGAGGTTCTCCCAATTTTTCCCCAGTCATTTCTGACCAGTACCTCTTTATTTTTGTCAAGCTTGAGGAGGATAACATATGCTTGTTCTATAACCTGCCCTTCGGGCAAGCCCATCGCTATGTTTTAACGAGCTTAGCGATAGGGAAACTCGTTCTCGTCTAAAGACAAGTTTGTCGCTATTTAATCATTTTAACGAGTCTAACGACAAGGAAAACTCGGTCCTTTTCATTTTTAGAGAGTCTGAAAAGGTACAGAAAGTTAACTCCAAAATTCCTTTTTCGTCATCTAATCCCTTAAGTCCGAAAAAGTATAAAACAATACAGAAGGGATGAGTTTTTGATAACTTTAACGAGCCGAATAAAACAAGCGCTCGACCTTTTTGTGCAATAATCCATCAGGTCCAAAAAGATTAAAATCTAGAGGAGGGATAGCTCTTCCGGTCCTTTTAACGAGCTGGAAGGCCAAAACTCGGCAAACTTTTCATATTTTACGAGTCAAGAGAAAAGAGCTCAAAGAAGACTCGTCTTTTGAGGAACGAGTGATAAACAGGGATTAGCAGCAGATTCCAAGTACAGGTTGGAATTTTCCAATCACGGCAGTGTCACAAGGATGGCTAGGTGAAATCACTCCTCGCAGCTGTTCCTCAAAATGGGTAAACAATCATATGGAGGTGAACAATCGGCCAAATGGAATGGAGGTGGCAGGTGCAAACACGACCAAGTCTTTTTTATGGCTAATAAATTTACGATCACAGTGGTTATTTACCGGGATAGGTTCATTTTTTATTTAACGAGGTTGAATGCGCCAAAACACTGCTCAATCTTATGTTTATTTTTTCAACGAGCATGAACTATGTGCTAAAACTGCTCGGATCTCGCTTTTCTATTTTTTAACGAGCATAAATTCTGCGGTAAAACTGCTCGATAATACCAGTCATAAGATAAGAAATGTCCCCTGTGAGATCTCTATTTTTTAAGGAGTTTCATCTTCACTAAGCTTTACTCCATATCCTTTCTTTATGCAAGTTCGGAAACGGCTAATCCCAAAAACAGATAAATAACCGCTCTTAGCTTGCACTCCAAAAGGTTTGCATGCCCCCAGGTATAAAGTACAATTTCAAGGCTGCCCCTACTTATCCGTTAAAACATTTGTTTTAAAGGGTGAGGCTTACCTCTTTCAGGTTACCCAAAGATTGTCTTGTTAACTTCTTCAAACGAAAACATTTCCTCGGCACTGTCTACCGAAATAGACAAGGGTGAATGACTCTTGTCAAACACGTAACTTTGACAAAAGAATCCTATTCCAGAACAACCCCTCTTCCATCCACGGACGGGGTACGGACTAGTCATACTCTCTCGCGGAAATTCTACCTTATACCCAAGGTTTTCTCTGCCCGAAGCAGACCAGGATGCATGCCCCCTGGGTTCCAGTCCCATCTTTCCGAATCACTCGCACTCATCGGGAAGGAGGACTGGGGGTGGAGACATTTCTTGATTGAATAGACCATTCAGGGTTGGTATGTGACTATTTGCGATGCGTGATCCTGGAAATGAAAGTTGGTCTACGAGCTTGACCATCCTTCCTTCGTGTGGAAAACACATTACTCTAAAGAGTGAGGAGACTATTGCTCCCATGCAATATATATAGTCTCGTCCAAGGAGTAGGTTATAATCCAAGGGTCCTTGAACGACCATCACGTTCATTTGAACGGTCTTCCCTTTCAATGTAACATGTACATTGGGGAGGATCCCTGATGGTCGACTGGTTCCTTTATCAAAACCTGAGAGATATCTTATCTCAGGCAAAAACGTCGGGGAACCCAGTGCTTTCCAAGCAACAGAGGAAAGGATACTCACAGATGCCCCTTCATCAATGATAGTGCCGGCCATTACCATTATATAAATTTGGACTATGATTCTGAATGGCACACTGGCTGGCAACCGGGGTCTGCCTAGCTGGTTCCAATCAAAGGACACAACTAGGTTTCTTGGTGGTGGGACCGAATACACGGCCGGATATGACCCTGACGATGTTCCTTCCTGCGATAAAGGAATGGGCGCATTGCCCTGATGCTCATCAGAGTCGGTGTTGATGAAAAGAATCTGGATGGTGTCATCCTTATTCTCTTCAGTGAGGGTGTCATTTGAAGATGAATCTTCATTGACGGTGTTATTTGAAGATGAAACCTCTGAAGGCAGAACCGGGTCAACTGCCGTTTCGACCTTTGGACTTTTGTCTGGTCTGGATTCAGTAGGTTCATTTCCAATGACTGACGCTTCAGCCGACCACTTGAGTGGGCCAGCTGTATTTTCAACCAACGAAGGACTTGGCACGAGTTTTTTTGTATCCAGGAGGAAGTCTCAACGGTGAAACCGGACGATCTTCCAAAACTCTCTTCGCTTCGTCTAAGAAGGGACAATGGTGGATGGCGTGATCGCCTTCACACAGTCTGCAGGGGGATCTTGCTTCCTCTCTTTGTCTTGAACCTTCACTTTCGCTGGTTGACGGTAAGCATTCAACATGGCTATCAGAGGTTGACGCTACCGAACTGTGCAACTGAGGGGACCAGTCCCTTAGTATCCGGGGAATACAGGGACAATCTCTATGGAAGTGGTCTCCTCTACATATGACACATGGCGATTTAGGCCCGGTCTGTGCTATGTGTGGATTTTTTTCAGATGTCTTTTGCTTGCCCCCAGTCGCCTTAGGCTCCTTCTTCTTCTTCTTCTCTCTCTTCTTCTTCTCCTTCTTCTCCATGGGAGCTTGGCTTTTGCCGGCTCTACCTTGCGAAGATGAAGGATCAGAGGAAGAGTTATAGGAAGTAGAAGGCTGGTGGGCAGCTCTAGACTGATCTAACTGTTGACTCGACTGTTCAGGAACCATGGTGTTCTGAACTACATTGGTTGAGAATAGCCAAATTGGCAGGCAAATTGTCAGTCCTGGAAGCGACAATGTGGCCATGTGGGGCGCACCAACTTCTCCCCAAGAGGAGAAAGGACTAGGATTTCCATCATGTGGAATTCCTTGGTTGGGGCGTTCCACGTTCTCAACCTACAGATCAACGCAGGAATAGTAGGTGATTATGTTCCGTTTAAAATAAATTTTATAACGACGCTTTAGACACAACTTGCTTTTTCACTTTTTAAGAGTCGAGAAAAAGCTAAAGATGAATCTAGTCTCCTTCGATGTTTTAACGAGCCTGAAGTGACAAATTCTCGGATGGACTTTTTCCATTATAGAGTTTGAAAACGGCCAAAAGAAACTACTCTAGAGTTTTAGGCAGAGGGTGTGCCAAACTTTTCGCAAAACCACAGAATACGTTTTGCGGTACGAGTGGTCGATCTTCGTGAATGCTGTGTTCACTACATTGCGATCAGTAGGGCGGCCGACACAGCTTCCTATGGATAAAGGCTTTGTTCCTATAGGGGTCTCCCAATATATACGCGACGGTACGTGGGAGCACAAGTCCATATTGATACTTATCACTTCACCGTGGAGGAATCACCCAACCACTCAACGCTAAGATATCACGTTTAACGACGCCGGAACACGTCTCTAGCTTAGACCTCTATGTGTTTGCGTTATGTTTCAAAGCGTTGTTATGTAAATTCAATTTATTTTAAGGTTGATCTTGTTTAGCAGTTTGCCTTTATGGATCGCCACGAGATGTATGGTACAACTCCTAAATGCAGTCTAAGATGATAAGCAAGCTTTTCAATCTTTCAACTTTGAAAATCTTAACTACTGAGGGAAAAGAAAGACATCATCTTTTCACACAGATCATAGAACACACACTAATGCACTTTTTCCTAAATCAACATGCAAGCTGTCAAAATGCACATGCACAATGCAGGTATTTCTTTTCTCTTTCTTAAGGTTGATGTAATACAAAAAGAAAGCTGTTGTATAACTTTGAATTCAATTTCAAGTGAAAGCAAACAAGCTTGTCCAAAATCAAAAGACACCTTAAGATTTACTTGTTTCGACACTAGAAATATATAAATTCAAACCATATGACAAAAGCAAAATCTCAATCAGCTATGAACAGCAAACAAACTAACTCTTAAGATCAAAACGACACTTAATCACAGGTCTAGATCTAAGAGGCCACAGCAAGACTAGTTCACTTTCGTTATGGGAAACTGCAAATGATATAAGAAATACACAAAGAACAAATACAGTTTCTTTATAAAACCGAGGCGGAATAGTGGCAAGGAAAGTTGGTTTCAGATAGGCACATTGACTGACAACAGGCTGCAAAAACCAGGATAAAAACAGGGCAATAAACAGCAAGGAACCCTAGTTGCACTAGGCAAAACTGGTTCAGCGCAGGTAGTACACTGTCAGTTTGACATTCAGCGCAGGTAGCCCCTTCGGGACCTGCGATGAAATGCAGACTGCCTTCACAGTGCCTGCAATGAAGAGATAAACTTTCGTTTTTCTCGGTTTCCGGGTTACAAATTGCTCAAAAATTCACAGTTTTTGGCCAAATCAGAAGCTATCAATCAAGTACACACTAAAGGATGAAAAGGAGGATGAAAAGCTATCACTAAGAGCTGTTCAGAGTCCTTGTGGATCAGTTCTTCAAATCATAAACATGCCCAGAAACGGAGCTAGAGTAGCTGCCCTCTACTTTGCATTTGAAGGCTCCAAATGCAGTTCGATTCGGTACTCCCTGTGTTTATGAAATGAATAGCAAAAAACACAAACAACCAACAAGATACGATTCCCCAGCGGAGTCGCCAATTTGTTGTTGGGAAAAGTATCCAATACGGAATGACCCTATCCCACTCTAAGGGTGATAGTACCTCAGCAACAATCGAAGCAAAGCTATCTAAGATTTCTTCTTTATGAAAGTAAAATAGGGGAGAAAGAGATCCACTAACCGATGTCTTCCACTAATGATTGATCCAATCTTCTCTCCTTGCTGCTTGCTCCCAGCTCCTTGCTCTTTCACTGGCCCAGCTACACCAAGATCCTGCAAAATGGCAAGAGAAGGAAAATACAAGAAGCATACATTCATAATTGATTCAAGGATTAGAATAAATCAAATATACAAGTATAACAATACACCATTGAGACACATGCATATAGAAGAACCTCAAATGCTTTATTAATGGAAGAAGTAAAGTTCAGGAAGTGATACAACCATAAGAGGCCCAATCCAGCATCACCTCCCAGCAGAAAGAAATCTCCTCTTCACCTCCTTCAAAGCAAACCACCCAATAGTTCTATACTCAAACCAACAACACTTCCTTACATTCACAAGATTCCAGCCCCCTTAGACCTCATGAGAGAGCTCTATATATAGGAGTTTTGGAGAAAGGATGAGTCAGCTTGAAGCTGGCATGAAGCTGACTAGTGTCCTCTCCCACTTCAGTTATTCTTCAGTTCTTGAGTCCACTTGGAGGTTCTTGCTTCCACTTGGAGATCTAGACCCTCTTACTCATCACCAGTTGAATTCCTTGATCCAAGTGTCATTTTGAAAGCTTCCTGGGCATTGACACTTTGAGGAATGACTGTGCCACATGTCCCAACTCGCCCAGCGCAGGTAGCCTTCTTTGCAGTTGACATTCAGCGCAGGTAGACAGTGGAGCAGTTGACATTCAGTGCAGATGCTCAGTGGAGCAGTTGATATGATCCAGAATTAGCTTGTTTTTGAGTGTTTTCAGGTGGAGAACTGCTATTCAGTGCTGTGGTTTGCTGACCTTGTTCCTCTAGGGGTAGGAACAACATGTTTAGGGACTTTGGATCCCTTAGATTATGGACATTTCATGCTTCATGCTGTAAGGCACAAAAATGTCTATAACAGCGGGAGCATTAACAACACACTTTAGCAGTGCAGAGAATTTAGCATGTACTCAGAGGAAGCATGGACAGATTGGTACAACTTGGCATATACAAAGGGGGAGCTCATTCAAAGATTTTAGCAGGTACTGAAGGGGAGTATGGACAGGAGAATGTTTATCAAGGAAAGGATATCTTGGTCTGCCCTTTGCCCTTGATGTCAAAGGGGGAGAGTGATCTGGTGTTGTTGCCATCAAGTCCAAAGGGGGAGATTGTTGGCATTATGATGCATGTGTTGTACTTGATGGCAACCCACTCGTAGAAGAACATCTCACTTATTTATAACTAGAAGAATCTACAGAAGAGATATCAGATGTTACTGAATGCATGGGATGCTGGACAGCTCAAAGGAATCAGATGATAGTTCTCAAGTTATCTTTGCCATCAAGTCCAAAGGGGGAGATTGTTGGCATTATGAGACAAGTGTTTTCCTTGATGGCAAATGACACAGATGACAGATCATAGTGCAATGGGTCAGTAGGGAGGAATTGATGATCAGACTACAAAGAATGAAGAAAGAAGAGTATATATGTAGGCTTAGAGTATATACATAGGTTCGTTATATACCAAGTAGGATATACATGTAGGTTATACACGTAGCTTCACTAATAAAAAGGCGCGTATACATGCGAGATTGTCGACCAAAATTCGCGTATGCGTATGCACGCACTTTCATGCACAGAAAAGTGCGTACATGTGGGAAAGCTTATTTTTGGGTCCGTAGTATTTAGAGATATGGTTTTGATCCTTAGTATTCCGTCTGAAGTGTTGAACCCAGGTATTGGGTCCCTAGTATTGGTTCTCAGTGGTTTTGGACCATGGTATTGAGTAAGGCCGAAGACTATAAAAGGAGAAGAAGATCATTAGGCAAAGGCATTGAGAAAGACTTGAATATCTCATGAAGTATGAGATCTAGTATGTAGGTTATGGGTTTATGATGCATTGCTTGATCTGAGCTAAGGAGGAATCTCACCGGTTGATGGAGAACAAGATCTAAGGATAGATCAAGGTCAAATGGTTTGAAATGAAATATCTCTATATGGTTGATTATGCTTATTCTAGATCTGTATATTGACCCATGTAATGTTTTGAACTAGGTATAACTTAGGTTTGAAATAGCTGCAAGTCATGATTGAATATTTATAGATCTGTATGCGGGTTTGGTTCATCGTAGCGTATATATTATGAATTATGATATTTGAAGTTGCAGTTGGGTCTGATTGTTATTGTAGAGTTCTGTTGTCTGCTTTGTGTTCCGGTGACTATGTTGTTGACAGGGTTTCAGTGTTTCAGTGATTCAGAGATTGATGATGCTAGTGTTGATTGATTTTGTGCTTCAATGATATTGATGGGTCCATTATGAAAATTGGATGAAACGTGGCCTTCAGATTATTGTGTTGTGCTTCAGGAGTATCCAGTCTAAAAACTTATGAAACGTGGTCCCTAGAAACAAAGAGAAGGTTGTAGCCTTCTACAGGTAGTAGCATGCGTACTAGTATCCCAGCTAGTACAAGAGCTAAGGGGGTTGTAGCTCCCTTCTAGGAGAGTTTGGAGAATGAGAGAAGGTTGTAGCATTCTGCAGGTAGAAGCCTATGTACTGGTATAAGACTGCACCAGTACAAAAATATTGTAAAATGAAGTTTCTTATTAAAAGAAGATAGAGACAACTTGCAGCAGGTAGTTTTCACCCACATTGGGTTTCCACCTTATATCATGGTGTTCATGTGTGCTTCTTGTATGTGTGATGATCTGTTCTGTTTTAATACACCTGCTTACTGTTCATATGGTTAATTAAGTTCTCATGCACTAACTAAAGATCAACATTTAATGGAGTAACTAAATCATAAGTATTCTGGATATACGCTAGTTGCATTAGACACAGTTGCATATACACGCAGGTTCTATTAACTGAAGTGGTGTATATGTATCTAAGTATGGAAATGAAAAAGTTTTATTGATTTGATAATACTGATTTACCCCCCCTCTCAGTATTATCTCCAAAAATTGGTATCAGAGCAGGTCCTTTGGTAGAAGCTTTATCGCTAAAAGGAGATCTATAGAACAATGGGAAAGAAGCTCAAGAAGAAAGCACCTAATAAGAATAAAACATCTCAGAAAGACTATGACAGTGGAAGAATCAATTGGGGATTATGTGGAAGAAGCACTTTAGATTCAGAATCACTTTAGAGTGAAGATGAACTATCAGGTATGAATTTTTTATCCTCTGGTGATGCTGTTATCTATCCATTTGGAGATGATGAAAGTGATAGTGAAACAACTGAATGTGTTCTTATGGGTGAGCAAGAAAGATATCAAATAGAGGAAGAATTTAAAAGGATCACAAACAAAATTAAAGATCAACAAGATCTATTGAACAAAAGGTAATGTGCCTTCAAAGAAGTATCTACCAAACTACAAGCTCAACTAGAGGAAGGAAACAAGGTAAGGAAGCTACTCAAGGAAAAATATCAAAAGTTGCAGGATGAAGTGACATCATTAAGAAATGAAGTAAATGAAAGAAGCATAACAATCAAGAAACTCAGAGATAGATCAAGTTACTATGAAAGGCTTGAAGCTACGATCCTCTCGCTAAAGGAAGATATTGAAGAATCAAAGAAGCAGAATAAACAACTACTCCAAGCTCTTGAAAAACAAGAAAATGATCTAAGACATCAGTTGGAAGAAGAAAGAAAAGTTGAAGAAAACATGAAGAAGCAACATCATGAAAGGGAAGAGCAACTTCAAGTTGAGGTAAATATTCTAAATGATAAATTAGAAGAAAAGGATAAGCTCTTACAATTTCAAGATAGTATTAGATTTTGGATGATATTCTTAGTAGTCAAAGGTCTCCTACTATAAAAACTGGTCTTGGTTTTCATGAATCTATTGAAGGTGAATCTAGTTTAGAAAATAAGACACAGAACTCTAATGCAAAATCTGAAATGCTCAACAAGGAGATGAAAGGTCGATCCCATCAACAGCCAAGGAAAGAAATTCTTCAAAGAAAATCTTTTACTCCTCCAATGAATAATGTTGAATGTTATCTATGTCATAACCTTGGACATGTCGTAGCCAGATGTAGAAGGAGAATGGATCAAGACCATCACATAGAAATATCATCATGTTCCAGGTACTTTAACGGATATTGCTTTGCTTGCAATATGTTTGGTCACAAAGTTGTTGATTGCTACAGAAGGAATATGAAACATATGAGATGTTATGCATGTAACAAGCCTAGACATATAGCAAAGGAATGCAGGAACAAGATACGCGCACCACAAGAAAAGGAGAAATCATCATCACGCTTGAAGATATGGAAGAAGAAGGAAGTTCAGCCAGAAAGATGTGGCACCACACAATATACTCAGACACAGCACAACACAGACATAACAGACTTAGGGGGAGCTGAAAGTGTAAAACTTCAGTGTCCTAAATCTAATACGCAAGTTTCATAAAGGGAAGTCGCGTATATATGCGATTTAGACACTGCAAAGTCACGTATATGTCAGTCTGAGGAAAAGCAGTGGGGACAGGCTCAGGAAAAGGGTCTAATATGATTCAGTCCATTATTTGCTCTACTTAATAATGGTTACAATCTACTAATGATGTGTGGAAATGTCTTGATACTCATAAAATGTTTAGAGGTGTTTTTGATCCTAACTTGATGATAATAATGCCTTGATACTTCTTGCTGATATATGCATGATTAGATCTAATAGTAAACAAGATGGCACAGGTTCAGGGGGAGCATATACTTTCAATAATGCATTGTTGGCATTATAGTTGGTAGTCCTTGGTGATGATGCTTATATGGCTTAATGATACATCTTGCTATGGTTATGACTTGTCAATGATACATAGTTGATGTTCAGATCAGATTTGTGGTTGATTCTCTGATGATGCATATATGGTGTTTACATGGTGTAAAAAGCGTGAATACACATCTTCTTTATTTGATGATGAGTCACTCATATGCTGTTGTCATCATATGCATAAAGATCATAAAATACAGTTATGATGCATGATTCCTATAGTTCTTGGCGTTCACATGGATTGTTGTTGTCGATGATACCAAGAAGTCTTGATACATAGTGTTGGATACATTATTGGGGACATGATGATGATGAGTTATTACCTACATGAGGATAGGTTGATACTTACATATGTTGATCGATGCAGATATTACCAAGTGATGGTACATGGATGATATATAAGATCATCTTGTTGATGAGATGGCTATGGTGTTTTACACATATGATATAATGTGAATGATTTTATGATGATGTTCAAAAGGATGAGTTGATATCTATAGGTTGCTAATCTGGAAGTGGTTGTACGCGAGTTTCATGAGGAGGATCTGCGTATATACACCTGTTTCTGTGGATACAATAGCATATATGTTGATTTGAAGGAAATTAGTGGGCCAAACTCAAGATGAGAAGAGTCTGATATGGGCCTGACAGAGACCATCTGGCCCAGATGGAAGAGGTACAGAGGGAAAACATGATTGCTGGTCTAGATGTTGTTGACAGATTCTTATGGAGCAGATCATACATTATGATAGTTGCTGATGACTATCCTGGTCTTATGTAGATGTTTGGTCTCATGTAAAGTTCATATCAAGACTTATGATGTAATAGTGTGTCTCTATCTATTGTAGTCATTTGATGTAATTTTTACCCCCACTATGCATAAGAAGGATGATGAAATATTTCAATCATGTATTTCTTTTATCAAGGTCATGTAATGGCCTATGTTGGTTTCCCCACTATGCCTGGGATGAATGATGTTATACTCTTGTATTATCATGTGTAAACTTTTGGTATATCCCCACTTTGATGAGAAATGGATTTATGTATGAGTCCTTGGTGATAGGAAGGTCGAGTCATGTTCTTCTTGTAAAACATCTTTTTTCATATGTTGGTTATAGTCAGGGGGAGCATGAACAACACACTTCACCAGTGCAGAGAATTTAGCATGTACTTAGAGGAAGCATGGACAGATTGGTACAACTTGGCACATGCAAAGGGGGAGCTCATTCAGAGATTTCAGCAGGTACTGAAGGGGAGTATGGACAGTAGAATGTTTATCAAGGAAAGAATTTCTTGGTCGTCCCTTTGCCCTTGATGTTAAAGGGGGAGAGTGATTTGGTTTTGCTTCCATCACGTCCAATAGGGGATATTGCTGGAATTATGTTGCATGTGTTGTACTTGATGGCAACCCACCCATAGAAGAACATATCACTTATTTATAACTGGATGAATCTACAGAAGAGATATCAGATGTGACTGAATGCATGGGATGCCGGACAGCTCAAAGGAATCAGATAACAGCTCTCAAGTTAGCTTTGCCATCAAGTCCAATGGGGGAGATTGTTGGCATTATGAGACAAGTGTTGTCCTTGATGGAAAATCAGACAGATGACATATCATAGTGCAGCAGGTTAGTTGCAAGGAATTGATGATCAGACTACAAAGAATGAAGAAAGAAGAGTATATATGTAGGCTTAGAGTATATACGTAGGTTCACTATATACCAAGTAGGCTATACATGTAGGTTATACACACAGCTTCACTAATACAAAGGTGCGTATACATGCAGGATTGCCAACCAAAAGTCGCGTATGCGTATGCACGCACTTTCATGCACAGAAAAGTTCGTACATGTGGGAAATCTTATTTTTGGGTTCGTAGTATTTAGACCTATGGTTTTGGTCCTTAGTATTGCATCTAAAGTGTTGAACCCAGGTATTGGGTCCCTAGTATTGGTTCTCATTGGTTTTGGACCATGGTATTGAGTAAGGCCTAACACTATAAAAGGAGAATAAGATCATTAGGCAAAGGCATTGAGAAATACTTGAATATTTGATGAAGTATGAGATCCAATATGCAGGTTATGGGTTTATGATGCATTTCTTGATCTAAGCTTAGGAGGAATCTCACCGGTTGATGGAGAAGAAGATCTAAGGATCGATCTGGATCAAATGGTTTGAAATGAACTACCTCTATATGGTTGATTATGCTTATTCTAGATCTATATACTGACGCATGTAATGTTCTGAATGGGGTATAACTTAAGTTTGAAATAGCTGGAAGTCATGATTGAATATTTATAGATCTGTACGTGGGTTTGCTTTGGTGAAAGCGCATATGTACGCGGGTTTGGTTCATCGTAGTAGCGTATATATTATGAAGTATGATATTTGAAGTTATAGTTGGGTCTGATTGTTATTGCAGAGTTTTGTTGTCTGCTCTATGTTCCGGTGACTGTGTTGTTGACAAGGTTTCAGTGTTTCAGTGATTTAGAGATTGATGATGCTAGTATTGATTGATTTTGTGCTTCAATGATATTGATGGGTCCAGTATGAAAATTGGATGAAATGTGGCCTTCGGATTATTGTGTTGTGCTTAAGGAGTATCCAACCTTAAAATTTATGAAACGTGGTCCCTGGAGGCAAAGAGAAGGTTGTAGCCTTTTGCAGGTAGTAGCCTGAGTACTAGTATCTAGTATCCTAGCTAGTAAAATAGCTAAGGGGGTTGTAGCTCCCTTCTAGGAGAGTTTGGCGAATGAGAGAAGGTTGTAGCCTTCTGCGGGTTGAAGCCTGTGTACTGGTATAAGACTGCACGAATACAAAATATTGTAAAATGAAGTTTCTTATTAAAAGAAGATAGAGACGACTTGTAGCAAGTGGTTTTCAACCACATTGGGTTTCCACCTTATATCATGGTGTTCATGTGTGCTTCTTGTATGTGTGATGATCTGTTCTGTTTTGCTGCACCTGCTTACTGTTCATATGGTTAATTAAGTTTTGATGTAGTAACTAAATATCAACATTTAATGGAGTAACTAAATCATAAGTATTCTGGATATACGCTAGTTGAATTAGACATAGTTAAGTATACACGCAGGTTCTATTAACTGAAGTAGCGTATATGTATCTAAGTATGGAAATGAAAAAGTTTTATTGATTTGATAATATTGATTCCCCCCCCCTCTCAGTATTATTTCCAATAGAGGGTAGGTTTTAAAGGACATGAGGTTTTGTTAAGGATCAAAGAGGAGTTTATCCAACAACACAAGCACATTTCGACCTAATATATCATTATGACCTTAAAACACAATTAGGCATATATGAGAAAATTCTACCTAAAGGAAATATTATGAACATATATTGCATTGTAATCTTGAATTTGTAAGTTCATTGAGCATAAGACAATTGAACCAATACATAAATAATAGATTTTGGAAGAAGAAAAATACCCAATGTTTTGAATGCATGGTTAAAGCCTTTGGAGTCGACAAGGCATCGACCAAGGAAGGAATGCTTGATGACTTGGCTGGTGGTTGGTATGAAACCATTTCTTAGTGCATTTTAAAAATCTATTTAAGCTCCATTTATAGGGTTGAAAATTCATAACCAAAGAAATATGCTTAACATTCGATTGCTGAATAGTGAAACTTAAAACTTTCCATTGAAAATGAAATTGAAACTTCAATATAGTAATATGCCTATTATTTAAGACAAGTGCGAACATACCTCGATTATTGAATAGTGAAGTGGATAAACCTAAAGGTAACACACGCTGAAGGTGACACGCGACTGCCCGAGGGTTGATATGGAGTATGGATAGAGAACACTCTAGTGACTACCCAATATGGAGTCCGGACTTAGGCTCACGCTGGCAGTTCCCCGATATGGAGCCCAGACATAGGCTCAAGCTGGAATTTCCCCGATATGGAGTCTAGACTGTGTAATAGTAAGTAGCGATTGATTACTGAAGGTCTCGACATATGAGTTGTGGGCCTGAGAAATGAGAAATAAATTTTTGGAACGATCGACATTTAGTTTTTAGCAATGATGCCTACCTAAACTTGAAAAACATATGCTCGTCGAGGCAAGGCCGAAAATCGAATAAATTAGAATCAATCACAGGAATCTACTTTATTCAGCAAGTCGCAATTCAAACTTGCATTTCCCACGAGTTAAAATTGGTTAATGTGAGTTTGACTCGTAAAGATTTGGATCAGATCGTTTGGAGAGCGAGCAGATTCCGACTTGTGATTAATCGCGATTGATTGGCAAGTCCTGTTTCACTACTTGTAACTAAACTCGGAACTAAAAAAAGGAGATCTTACAATTGAAACTAACTATGAATTTTCTAAACTGAAATTGGCCCATTGACATCGTTTCTATTTGTGATTGGGCGCATCAATGGAAGAGATTCATTTTAAATCAGGTTCATGGAGAAAATGTTTTATGGAAGATGTTTGTTTTATGTTGAGGAAGACATAGTAATATTTTTTTATTAAATTGGAATAACAATAATATCTACTCTGTATCTCTTGTATCTCACTATTTTTATCTCCTATAACTCATACAGAAAGTGGGGTAATAGTGGACATGTAGCATCAAGCTCCACTCCTTTTAATCCAAATTTTTGCATGCAAACCTTTGTGTAACTTGCGCCGCAAAGCCTTCGATGTAGAGTGTGGAGTTAACACCTACCTCTGCATGACAAAAGCTACACATACCTTTCACTTGGTTTATTCACCTTTTGTCCATTCTTTGTGTGGAATCTGGGACAACAAGCTCCACATACTTTTTCTTCATACCTCTATGTGAGTGTAACTTTGCACCTTTTCTTTTCACCTTTTCTTTTCTTCAACCAATATTAAAAGCATTTGTGAGCTTCTTTCAAGGCATGAATACATGCTTCAATCATGGAAATTAGCAAAGTTTCTAAAGAAAAAAATTTCCATGGAGTTAACCTTTTCCATTTCAAATATGTTAGGATTCTATTGAGAGTTTTTTAGAGATAATTATTAACTGGCCCTCTACTTTTCCCTTTTTCTTAAGATAACCTGCATCTCTTATTAAATTTCTAATCAATATATTTACATCAAATATTGGATCAAAGGGCCAAGGACTTTTCATAAATGCTTCCTTGTCGAGAAGAAGAATAAATGGTCAACATGTTAGCTTGGCTCCAATTTCTTGGGAATTAATAATTGTTATGAAAAATGACTACTCTTGTTTGAATGTAGAACTATGTTTAAGCTTTGAAAATGGATTTTCCTCCAAATTGAGCTTGGAAAGGTCCTTATTAAAGGCTTCTCTATATCTCCTCCACTAGAATGAACGGCTTGTATGTTGAAAAGTATAACAGATATCCCTTCTCGAAAATGTGATCATCCCATTGTCACCAAGAGCTCCTCCTATTCCGCAACTTGGACCCAAAACAACATTGAGTACTTAATTATGATCCAACCTAAGAAATTTTGATTGACACTAAAACTCAAGAGTTATTCAATTTAAAGTGCACTAATAGGATTCATCATTCTTCCATTGGATAAGTATATGTTTTTTGAATTTGTCATTTGTGCTTGTAGTATGTGGTACTAACCTTGTTTCACATGAAAGGTTTTTATTCTTGGACTATGACAATGCTAGTAAGATTTAGGCCTTTTGTAGTATTTGTAACCCATGAGCATTTTGTCAAGATGTATGTCCTATGTGGAAAGAAATAATCATTTAGTCATTACATCCTAAACTAACGCACAATTTCTTTTATTAGGTTCCATGTAGCGTCCTCTACAAATTGAGGATGAATGGGACGTAATATCGTATCCATCCTTGTAGGCCATACTCCTCCATAAAAGGGAAAAAACCCCAAAATACACATTATTGGACAACTTTTGGGGAAATTGGGCTTAGAAAACCCAAATTTTGGGTTTGGAGTAAGGATTACTCAATCACATAATAATATGAAACCCCTCTAGAAAATTTGTAAATAAAGAAGGATTGAATTCATTTTGGATCACCAAGTGTGGATTAATTCATTTGTTCTTGAGCATTAGGTCTGATAGTTTTTGACCCCTTTTATCTCTTTTCAATTTCGGTGGTGAAAGATTGCACCGTAGTTGACATTCCCTTATTATCTATCTATTTGGGCACAAGGTTCTCTGGCTGGTCAGTGAATTCTGTTGGATATTGGTCTCTTTTCTTTTTTTGGGCATAAGATCTCTGTTAAAGGTGAATGAATTTGGAGTATAGTCCAAGATAGCTTAGTTATGTTTGGCATACACCTCTCTTGAAGGAAGCAACAAAGTTTCTAAGTCATTAATATCTTGTTCTAGGCAAACCACTTACCTTAGGTAGTTGATTCGTTTCTGGCACCTAGAGTAGCGAAACTCTTTGCTTTATTTAGTTTTTTCATGCACGTTTAAAAGGATCACTTCCCTATTTATTAATTCTCAGCCTTAGCTAAGGAAGCATGTTTGCATATCTTATATCATATTCAGTAGAGGTAGACTTCAATTGTCTTATCTATCCATGCAAGGAAGGTGCATTAGGATTAATAGTTAAGAAATTTGAGACATTATTGTACATGTTTCCAGATTCATTGTACCTTCTAGACTAAATGAAAAGTCAATAGTAGTGTTTGTAATTTTTGGTTATTTCCTATTTAAAGGAGTAATAAATAGTGATCTGATTTGAGTTTCAAATCTGTGTACTTGCTGTTACTTTCTTTAGTGGCATGTGCTTCCCTATTTAGAACAAGGGGTTTTTCTGCAACATCTAGCCTCAAAAGCTTCTTCAATTCAAATTAAATATCAAATCATTCCCTCGTACTCCAAATCATCTAAGACATCACCATAGAGAAGCTCCAAAGTAGACCAATGAGCTTTGATAGGCGAACTCCAACCCCATGTCACTATACAAGTGTTGACATCATTGCTACAATATTCTGAAATGTTGCATCCTACACCAATTCCTAATATGGATGCCCAAAGGGGTTCTAGAACGAGGCTCAACCTTCATTTCCACATTTAATACTTTTCAAAGGGATCGGTCCCTTTAAACCATACCAAAATTTACACTTTCACAATTTGGCCCTGTTCCTATCAATTTATATTTTGTATTAAAAATAAAGTACTAATTTAGTTGTTTATTAACTTTAGGAACAATTATCGGTCAGCTCTAGAAAAGTGTCAACAAATTTGTGGGTTAGGTTGGAATTTCTCCAAATACTATCACACATGTATATATAATCACATATTTTCCTTTTTAGATCTTGACTGGTTGAACAAAAAGGTTCATTGCCTGTGTAATTTTGTCCCATGTCTCCACATCAACACTCATAGATAACAATATTCTTAATTCTTCATCTGTGTGTACATTAACTTCCCTTTTGGTTGCTATTTTTGATGAAGAAACATCTGACAATACACCTTTTACAATAGAGATGTTGTTGGATAAAAATCTCTAGAGGAGTCTTATACTAGACATATAAATCGGTATTGTATATCACAATAATAAGCATTAACATATGAAGATGTTGAAAAACCTAAACTCTGTGCATTCAATTCATTACTTTTTCTTTCATGGTAGATTTCATTCTACATAGTAGATGTGTTGTGGCACTTTAGTGTGTTCACATCAAACATTCTAAGGCCAAACCCGAATTCTCATGTCTCATGGAAATTCAACATATGCCTTGTTTACCTAAGAACTACTTGTAACATATGCCTTGTTCAACATATGCCTTGTTCACCTAACCTTGGATGCCTTGGTAGTTTAGCATAACTTGGCATTGCCTAGCATATAACCTTGTCACTCACTCCTTAACACACCTAGAACTCATTAAAACTCCCTCTCACACACTCTTATTTGTTCATTTCCATGCATATTTACCTAGTGCTTCCTTATGTTTCCTTGACAACCACTAATAACCCCTAACACTCCCTAGCTCACCCTAGCACCTAACACTTATTTTCCTACCACCTTAACACTCTAGAATTCCTTTGCACTACATAGTATACCTTGTCACTCTCTCCTTAGCACACCTAGAGATCACTGACACTCTTGGTCACAAACTCTTATTCATTCATTTCCATGCATTTTTACCTAGTTCTCCCTTTTGTTTCCCTAGCACTCTTTATCACTACTTGACATGTGTTGTTACACCCTAGCACCTATGACATCTTGGGATGTCGCCCTAGCCTCTAGCATGCCTTAACACTGCCTAGCGTACCTTGTCAATTTGTCCTTAACACACCTGGAACTCACTGAAACTTCTAATCACAAAATCTTATTTTTTCATTTCCATTCATTTTGAAATAGTTCTCTTGTGATTCCCTAGCACTCCCATCTAACACTTGCTTGCACGTGTTGGCACATATTGGCCGCATGTCGCCCTTAAACTCTCGTATTCCTTAGTATTGCTAATCATGCCTTGTAAATCCTCCTTAATACACTTGGAAATCACTGAAACTCTATGCAACACACTCTTATTCCATCATTTCCATGCATTACGACCTAGTTCTCCCTTGTGTTTCCCTAGCACTCCCTAACACTCCTTGGCACACATTGGCACACCATGGCATTTGTCACATCTTAGTAGGCTTTCCTAGCACTCTATTGTCTATTGGAATTGCTTATATATGATGTCAGTCCATCCTTAGCACACCTATAAATTGTTAACACTCCCTATCACACTTGCACATTTATTCATTGACATGTAATTGAAGCGAGTCCTCCCTTGTTTTTCATTGGCAATCCCTAGCATGTGTTGGTACCACATTCTAGAACCTGGCACACATTGGCATGCCTTAGCACTTGGTATGTCTTGACATGCCTAACATTCCTTGGAACTTTCTAACATGTGTTAGCACTTCTTAAAATTCCCTACACACCTTAGCCTTCCTATTTTTCATGTCCTCATAGATAACCTTACATTTTTCGTGACATGGGAACCCAACCAAGTCATTGAAAAAATAGTGTTGTTCCTAGACCAAAGTCTCCCTTTGTCAAAAACTACTTTTTCAATCCTCTTATCACAATTGTAGGCTTTCCTCCTACAATTCCTAATATGAAATTCTCCTTGCACACTTCATCCATCGGACACCTAGAATTCACTGACACTCCTTGGCATAATCTTTTATTCATTCATTTCCATGCAATTTGACCTAGTTCTCCCTTGTGATTCCTTGACACTCCCAAATAGTCCTCGACATGCATTGACACTATCTGGAATATGTCAGTTTGCCTTTTCATTCCCTGGCATGCCATGGCACTGCTTCATTATCATGCCCTCATAACCACCCTTATTTTCTTTTAGACTTAGGAACCCATCCAAGTCCTGCCTCGACTACAAAGACTTTACCAAGATACATTTACTACAACTAGAATATGCCCTGTTCCCCTAATGGACTATAAATCATCTTACACTTCTCATGTCCAATTTTAACTCATCCCACGTAACAAGTTACCATGTCAAGGCTCACATCCAACCGTGCCCATAAAACAACTAAGAAACATAGTTTACATCTTCACCTGCCATACATCTAGCATGTATAATAATCCATTGGCACTAAATGGCACACATTATCATCCCCTGCATTCCTTGGCATGAGTTTCCACTTCCAAATAGACCCTACCACTCCCTAACATGCCTTGACACTCTAGCATGCCTTGGCATTACCTAGCATATACCCTTGTCACTCCCTTTGTTGGGCATGTGATCCCCCCACATCATGGTTTAGGGCTCAAAGACCAGGATTTGGTCAAATGTATTGTAAGACTCTAAAAATTACGGGCGCAGAGTGCTAAGTATAGGTTGAGTCATAGGGTTGTCTACTGTAAGTGCTGTAATGTAATGTAATGTCATGTCGAACTACCCATGGTCCGGGGACCATGGGATTGTATAGATAGAGTGAGGCTCTAAGTTGTAAATATAGCTAGAGGATGAGCAGATTAGAGATAGAGCATAGAGGAAGAGTCTAAGTGTATTGGGTCATAGTAGTAGGAAGACGCTCTACAGCTGAGTGCACAGAGGCCTAGTAGAGTCCATAGTTGAGTGCGCGGATCCATGCAGCTGAGGGCACAGGGCGGTATCGAGTCTGTAACCTTGAACGAAGAATAATAAAGAGAGGTTGATTCCAATTTTTGTTCATCTGCTTGTGTATTACATTCTATACATTTATACTATTGATTATCACTAGTCTTACATAGATAAGTTAAGTAATTGGGTAATAACAGGTTAAATAGTAAGGAACTTAGGTATAATATGGATCACGCGCCGAGTAGGGCTACCCGAAGGCAGAATCACAGGTTGTGAGGGACTAATAGATGCGCATAGTGATGTGTGCACAGGGTCAAATCGTGAACCGCCAGAAGCTCGTCAGACATCCCCAGGGTGCAGAAGCCTAGTTCTAGCACCCTCCCATACTACTTCGGGTGAGACCTCAGTTTGCACTACATGGATTGTTGCTGAAAGGGCCAATAGTACCGGGATTTTTTTGGCTAAATAACCTCTGAACCTAGGTCAAGCCCTTACAAGTGAACATATGTTTGCGTTTCAAAGTAAACGACAGCCGCTTGAAGCCCTACATGGGTGGGCTGGCTATCTGACTAATTGGCTGAAGCACAGTCTTTGTGACACGAGGAACCGGACCAGGGCACGAGACTATAAATAGATGGAGCAGATGAAGGTATTGACGTAAAGACACAATTCAGACACAGATGATTCAGATGCAAGAATGTGGCAGGTACAACAGGTAGCAACACAATGTGATGTCGACATTCGACATAGTGACAGAGTGACTCGAGGGTGAGTCATGATGTTCTTGTTGGGGGCTTGTTGGGCATCAGATCCCACCACAGCATCTTTTGGGGCTCAAAGCCCAAGTTTTGGTCAAATGTATTGTAAGACTCCGCAAATTGTCGGTGCGGAGTGTGAAGTATAGGTTGAGTCATAGGGTTGTCTGCCCTAAGTGTTGTAATGTAATGTAATGTCAGCCTACCCATGGTCTGCAGACCATGGGATTGTATAAATAGAGCAAGGGTCTAAGCTATAAAGATAGCTAGCAGATGAGTGGATTATAGATAGAGCATAGAGGAAGAGTCTAAGTTTATTGGGTAGTAGTAGTAGGAAGAGGCTCTACAGCTGAGTGCACAAAGGCCTAGAAGAGTCCATAATTGAGTGCGTAGGGCAGTGTCGAGTATGCGTAGGGCAGTTTCTATTGTTAATTATCACTAATCTTACACAGGTAAGTTAAGTAATTCTATTATAATAGGTTAAATAGTAAGGAACTTGGGTATAATATGGATCGCGCCCCGAGTAGGGTTGCACGAAGGCAGCATCACAGGTTGCGAGGGACTAATAGATGCGCGTAGTGACATGCATGTAGGGTCAAACCGTGAACTGCCAGAAGCTCATCAAACATCCCCAGGGTGTAGAAACCTGGTTCTAGCACCCTCCCATACTACTTCGAGTGAGACCTCACTCCGCACTGCGTGGACTATTGTTGAAAGGGCCAGTAGTACCGAGATTTTTTTAGCTAAATCACCTCTGAACCTAGGTCAGGCCCCTACAAGCCAACACCATCCTTAACACAATTGGAACTTGCTAACACTCCCTATCACATACTCTTATCCATTCATTTCCATGCAATTTGAACTAGTTCTCCCTTGTGATCTTGTGGCACTCCCTGACACACATTGGCCCACCCTAGATCTTGGCACATATTGGCATGTTTCCCTGGCACTCTAGCATTCCTTGGAACTACCTACAATACCTTTTCACTCCCTCCATATCTCACCTAGAATTCATTGACAATACCTACCACACACACTTATTCATTCATTTTCATGCATTTGAAACTAATGCTCCCTTGTTTTTCCCTGACACTCCATAAGTCTCCCTGGCATTGATTTGTAGACCTTAGCAACTAGCACATCTTGTCATGTTTCCCTGGCCTCTAGAATGCCTTAGCACTACCTATCATACCTTGTCACTCCCTCCTTAGCACACCATGAATCACTGACACTTCTTGTCACAAACCCTTAATCATTCGTTTCCATGCCTTATTTTCACCTAGTGCTCCCTTGTGTTCCCTAACGCTCCGTAACACTTCCTAGCACTATTTAGCGAACCTTGGAACCTAGCAGATATTGGTTGCATGTTGCTCTAGCAGATTAGAATGAATTAGCACTGCTTAGCATACCATGTCACTCCCCTCTTACCACAACCGGAACTCATTGACACTCCCTGTCACACACTCTTATTCGTTCATTTCCATGCATTTTTACCTAGTGCTCCCTTGTGTTTCCCTAGCACTCGCTAACACTCAACACGCATTGGCACACCTAACTACAATGAGTTTCACTAACAGTCAATTGAAAAACCATTCCAGAGTCTAGTTAGTTACTTGTTCTTCACTAAGATATCAGGGTTAATTTTATTGGATAGTGTTCAGTGTGAGAATATTAATAGGTGTTTTTATCGCATTACATGGAAGGTGGATAAGCGACAAGCATGAAAATAAGGTTACTGAATCTTGGATTGTAAAACTAACCAACAAATCTACGACTATAAGTTCTTTGGGAAATTGTAGTTCTCTAAAGCGATTCATGGTACTGATTTTCCCATTGCACTAGACCTGAGAACTCGATTGTTAATTACATATAGAGAAGTGGTATTTTGATCTCATAAACGTCAAATGTACAACTCAACAACATGATGGAGGCTTACCTCTAACATCATAATTCAGTTTTTTATCTTCGTGGGGCAAACCCCATGATGTCCAAGTGTGACACCCCCTTTACAACAACACCCTTCAAGTAGTCACCCAGTGAATTCCTTTCCTTTGATTTCCCTCTCTTCATCTTGTTCACACTCTGCCCCTTCTCCCTTACTCTCCTTTCACTGTGCTCCTTTTGTTCCTATTCTGCTTATCCCAACCTCTCTTCTCTTTCTACTTCTCACTCCATCCTTCTAGTTAGTTAGGGTTTGGCTAACTGGATTTTCCCTTTCTTTCCATTTGGCCTCCCATTTTCTCCCCATCTGTAATTTTCCTTCTTCCTAGGTTTGTTCTAGAAATGACAAGGCGTGAGGGAGGAGAAAATCCATTCATGTGTGCTAATAGGTTGCAAAATATATCCCTGCCCTCATTCACTGCATCAAGGGTTGTAAATATTATGCCTATGAGTGTCTGTGAGTCTCTTCTTAAGTCTTGGATTGAATTATTTTCTCTCTTTCAACTAAATGAGTCGAGCTGTATTCTCTTTAACCCCCCCATTAATAGAGTTCCTTATAATTGTATCATGCCTCTGGTATAAAGACATATGTATATGTTATTATGGTATATGTTGAACTTTCGATATTACCCTCACCTTGAAGTCATTGAGGTTCCATCTAACTCCCCCTAGTTAATACAAGGTTCACTGAGTTAGAAAAATGTGCCATCAATAATTATAAGTGGTTACCTTAACGAAAGACCATTGGTTGAAGCCTCTTCAATGGAGTTTCGGTTGATGGTTAGGTTTTTGATTCAGTTAGACACTATTCACTATTATATTTGTGGGCATAGAGTGATTATGATCTTCCCCATCTACACAACGATAACTAAGAAGTGTTTCGCATAATCATGCAAGTGGAACTTCAACATGTACATCATGTTAACGACAAAATATTTATCATATTTATACAATGCAAGGTGATAGGAAAATATTTACATTATATGCATGAATGTACTAAGATCAAGACCATTACACTACAAAAAAAAGGACATTGGTGAGGGGCGAAAAATGTCACCATATGCTCATTGGTGACGGTCAAAAGAGCATTCATCACCGAAAATTGAACGTCACGAAAGGTGGAGTCACCAAAACTATAGGTGTTGTAGTGACATACAAAATCCGTTACCAATAATTATTTATACTGATGGATAATGACTGTCACCATTTCATATGAACAATGGTGATGGACCATAGCCTCTGTCACCAAAGGTGGCGTAGCCAAAAGTATAGGTGTTGTAGTGATATTCAAAGTTAATCACCAATAATGATTTATAATGATTGATAGTGACCGTTACCATTTCATATGAGAAATGGTGATGGAACATAGCCTTGGTCACCAAAAACTGAACGTCACCAAAGGTGGCATCACCAAAAGTATAGGTGTTATAGTGGCATTCAAGGTTCATCATGAATATTGACTATAATGATGGATAGTTAGCATCACCATTTCATATGAGCAATAATGATTTATTGTGATGGATCTTTAATGACCGTGACTATTGGTGCATATACATGGTGACATTCATTGACTGTCACCAAAAGATTCATTGCTATAAGTGTAGGTGTTGTGGTGACATTCAAGGTCCGTCACGAATAATAACTATAGTGACGGACAATGATCGTCACCATTTCATATCAAAAACAACGATTTATGGTTACGAACCTTTAAGGGTCATCATTATTGATGCATATATATGGTGGAATTCGTTGGTCATCACCATTTCATATTTTTGGTGAGGGTCGAAAAATATCACCAAAGCTCATTGGTGATGGTAAAAAGAGCCTCCATCACCAAAAATTTATCATCGCCATTCAAAATGGATGTCAGGAAATGATGAAATCAAACCACCAACCCCCTGATTGTAAAGCAAGTGCTCTTCCATTGAGCTAGCACCTTTTAAAGGATTATATTTTTAAAAATTAGGCCTTAAAACTTCATAAATTGTAAATTATACAAATTTCAATAAATCAAAGTCTTGGAAATATTTTACTAAACAAGCAAAGCAACATCGAAGCTGTAGGTCCCTATATAATGGTTATTGAAGTTATGAAAATTGGGTGGGGGGGAAATAGTTATGTATAAGGGAATCAACATGTTCAGTTGAATACTCAATTAGAAGTGAAACTCTGAAGATATTTATAACCTATAAATGACCTATAACTATCAAATGCACCAAATATTCCAAAGTAAATGTCATAAGTGGATAGCATGTGGAAGAGGAGGAGGTAGGGACTTGGAACCCTTATACGTCTTGGCATGGCTTAGCACTTAGCACATCTTAGCTTGTTTGACATGTCTTCTTACTATCTGGAACGTATTAGCATGCCCTAGCATTCCCTAACACACCTTGGCAGTCATGACCTCACAACTAGCATTGCATTTTTCCATGACCTGAGAACCTTACATTCACTAGAACACCTTGGCACTCCCTAGTTGTCATGCCCTCTTTTATCCTCCATAATGTCCCAGGTTGATGAGGAGATCGATGGAGGTAACCACAGAACAAGATTTTAGTTTTGTAGCTAGCCCTACCAAAATAGAGAGTTTTCTCTCTATAAAATCACAACCAAGAGATGACTGGAATGTAAACGATTTTAGGCTAGATAGCTAGGCTCAGGTGGGTTTTTTGAAAATTTTGGGACTTGGAACTCTATCCACCGGTGTCTTGTCTAGTAGGGACATTGTCAAGGATGCAAGGAATTGCAACATTGTATAGGATAAAGCACCTAACATGCATGACAAAAGCTCCCTAAAATAGATTACCTCCTACCTAGAGTAGATTCCCCTACTCAAAATATAAAACCCTTCTCTACTGTGCACTATTCTTAAGGATAAATATGTGCATAGAATAGTACTAAGAAAACACCTAAATTAAAAAAGGTGAGCATCTAAGTCAAACTATAAAATTATAATAAGTATGGTTCTATATAAGTTTGGGAAACACTAGACAAGTGTGATTTCATACAACAACAATAAGATGCCTAAAATTGATGCGATTCTTTCATTGTTGCTATACCCTCATTGCAAAATTGGAATCTATAGCATGTACCCCAAGGCTAGGTGCATCTGTTGAAGGTGTAGATTGAAATTTTTTGCTAAGATGAAGTACTATTGAAGGAGAAACATCTTCAAAACAATAAATAATGACTACTATGAATTCAACCCATTTTCACACAGACCAAGGCTGCTATTGGGTACACTTCTCCGCTGAATGGAAACTGCAATGCATTGTAGTGTTGCTAAAGAGAAAACACCTTTAGTGAAACATGGATAAAACTCTAAAAGATATTGTCATTGTGGCCTCAATTTTCGATGATATCATCAATATAGGTAACAACTTCAATAATTGAAAAAACAAAAGGTGAGATGCATAGATCATTTGAAATGACAGATTTGGGCATACTTTATTATTGTTTAGGAGTGTTAGTATAGAAAATGCAAGGTAGCCTATTGCATCTTTATGTCACAGGCCAAGGATGCGAAGAAATACATAAAATATTAAAAATAATGGTATAAGTCAATTACAGGTTCTTTTGAAATGGGAATGGAATCCTCCCTGTGCGGGTTCTAATCTAGTGGGTATAAATTTAAATAATAAACTGATAGTTATGGGGTTGAAATTGCATCACAATTAATGAAAGGTCCAAAATTGTTTCACTAGAAAGAGGTAGAGTGAGTCATCAGGTTTATGGAATGGAACACCCTATTCATAGGAAGATAACTTGAAATTAGTTGGGCATATTATTTCTTATCTTCTTGTACATGTGTCTTTCAAAAGATAACCACATCCAAAGACTCAATAACAAGTCTGGTAAAGTTTATAGATCTAAAGCACTTTTGAGAAAACCCATCACTTAGTGACAATTGAGTGAGGAATATGTCGAAGGATTCAATCTTTCACTCGGTCATAAAAAGGAATTTTGGGTATCCCACATCCTCCCAACAAACTGACTCCAAGCATAATTTGAAAGGCAGGTTAACTGCGAAGCTTCTTTCCCAATTTGTAGTATTATTCCCTATTGAATTCCAATAGGTATTTGGCTGCTTAGATCGACAAAACTCATGCCAGGTAAACTCTACATGATACAATTGTGACGTGAAAGGTGCTCTAGTTTCCCTCTAAAAAGGGTAAGTCAAAATATTATGAAAATATTAACTGTAATTTGATCATACACTATTGAGGTATTGCATGGAATAAACAATATACTATCAATGCACTAATGAATAACTCAAAGTAAATGAATTTATTATTGCTACGATAGCTTCTCTTTGTTTCTCGGATAAAGAACCTAACCTACGTGGCAAAATCTTCCTATAATAGAGTACCTCCTACCTAGAATTGTGTCCCCTGCTCAAAGTATAGAACCCTTCTCTATTGTGCACTTTTCTTAAAGATAAATCTGTGCATAAAACAGAACTAAGGAAAACACCTAAATTAAGAAAAGTGAGCATCTAAGTCAAACTATAAAAGCATACTAAATATGGTTCTATCTGAGTTTAGGAAACACTAAACAAACATTATTTCATACAACAACCACAAGATGCCTAAAATCGATGCACTTCTTTCATCGGTGCTACAACCTCATAGGAAAACTATAATCTACAACATGTATCCCAAGGCTGCATGCATCTACTAAAGGTGCAGACCGAAAGGATCTACTGAGATGAAGTATTATTGAAGGAGAAACACCTTCAGAGAAACATGGATAAAACTATAACATATATTGTCACTGTGGTATTGATTGCATAAGATCTCATCAATATAGGTAAAAACTTCAATAATTTAAAAGCCAAAAGGTGAGCTACATAGATCGTTTGAAATGATAGTTTTGGGCATAGTTTACTATTTTTTAGGAGTGTTAGTATAGAAAATGCAAGATAGCTTGTTGCATCTTTATGTCACAGACCAAAGATGTGAATAAATATAGAAAATATTAAATAGCGTGGTACAAGTTGATTGTAAGTTATTTTGAAACAAGAATGGAGTTCTCCTCATGTAGATTCTAATATATTGGGTATAGATTTAAAAAATAAATTTATAGTTATGGGGCTGGAATTGTCTCACAATTTATGGCAACTCCCAATGTTGTTCACTAGAAAGAAGTAGAGTGAGTCGTCAGGTTTATGAATGGGAAAACCCTATTCACAGGTAGATAACTTCAAATTAGCCATGCATATTATTTCTCCTATTCTTGTACATGTGTGCTTTGAAAATCTAACCACCCCCAAACACTCAAGAACAACTCTAGTAAAGTTTATAGGTGTGAAGCACTTCTGACAAAACTCATCACTTAATGACAATTGAGGGAGGAATATATTGAAGGATTCGATATTGTACTCAGTCATAAAAATGAAGTCATCTTGCCAACAAACTGACTCCAACCATAATGTGAAAGTCTGGTTAATTGTAAAACCTCTATCCCACTTTGTAGTATTGTTGCCCCTTGAATTCCAACAGGTATATTGCTACTTAGATCCACAAAACTTGTCCGAGGTAAACTTTGCATGATACAATTGTGACGTGCAAGCTTGACACACACCCTAGTTTCCCTCTAAAATAGTGTAAGTCAAAATATTATGAGAGGCTTAACTGTAATTCGATTATACACTGTTGAGGTATTGTATGGAATAAACAATATACTTTTGAATCAGAGACCGGAGAATCCACAGTATGAACATTTTTATACCAACGTTTCAAATCCCAAGTGGGATCCATCATCAGGATTGAAGAATGATGATAAAAGAAGAGCAAATAAGGGAAATAAATACTAATGAGGAAGAATTTTTCAAGGAAGAACACACTATCGGCTAGAATCTTTTAATTTTTAATTTTATATAATTTTATTTAATCTAATAAATTGCTTATATTTATTTTTCTTAATATTATTAAAAGTTTTAAGAGAAAGAAACTTAGTTCATAACCTAATTATAAAACTAGGGACCATAAGAAATAAATTAATATATTAAACTAATTTAATATATTTAAATCATATTAATAATTATAAATAATTACTATTTATAATTAATTAATATAATAATTCATATATTAATTAATATAATAATTAATATATAAATTAATATAATATAATAATTAATATAATAAAATTAATTATTATAAAATAATTAATTAACTATTATTATAATAATAATTAATTATTAAGCCCCAAGAGTTAGCTCAATCAGTCAAATCAAGTGCCTCGCCAATGGGAGGTCACAGGGTCGAATCCCAAAAGCTCTTGGGGTTAGGTCAATAAATAGGCTGAGGGGTGTTGATGCCTTCGGGTGCGTCCACTCGGTGTTGAACAACCCTGGATGTAGCGGCTACCCGTTGACCCGGGTATCCGTGAACGAGAAGTGAAAAAAAAATAATAATTAATTATTATAATAATAATTAATTAATATAGTAATTAATATATTAATTAATATAATGATTATTATATAAATTAAATTAATATATATAAATCATATTAATATTAATAATCATAAATAATTAATATTTATAGAATTTATATAATAATTAATATATTAATTAATATAATAGTTATTATATAAATTAAATTAATATATATAACTCGAAGAAAACATGAGCATCCCATTTTTGGACGTTCTAAGCATCAGAAAAGAGGATGGCTCTCTAGGCCACAAGGTTTTGAGAAAGTCAACCCACACAGAAAATTACCTCCATGCGGATTCCCACCATCACCCAGCCCAAAAGTTTTGGGTTCTAAACACCCTTGCCATTAGAGCCCTTCGAATTTCCGACTCAGAGCATCTGAATGAAGAAAAGAGGCATCTGGTTTTATCTTTTAAGAATATAGGCTACAAAGAGCATGAGATTAAAAAATCCATAGAGAAAGCTGAAAGAAAGTTGTCATCTCATGAGCATAAGGCGCAAGACCAACCTCAATGTAGTAAGATTTTTCTACCTTATATCCATGGTGTTACAGACAAAATCGCTAAAATCCTAAGAAAGAAAAACATTATCACTCATTTCTCAGCTTCTGGTACTATCAGACAAGGTTTGAAGTCTGTTAAAGATGATATTGACAATCTTCAGCTTAAAGGAGTCTATAAAATAGACTGTTCTTGTGGAAAAAGCTACATAGGTGAAACAGGTCGCTCCCTCCAGACAAGGCTCAAAGAACATGGCGTTGATATT